>CM059436.1:102561475-103019769 GCA_030390025.1 Squalus acanthias
TGGAGATTGGGGCTGGGTGAAGGCTGGAGATCAGCTCTGGGTGAGGGAGGCTGGAGATTAGGACCAGGGTTGCAGCTGGAGATCAGGGCCAGGAGAAGGAGGGTGAGAGGCTCTGGGGAGAGATCGGTGCTGGAGAAGGCTGAAGGCTTCTTTGTGATGCCTGGGGAACACTCATGCTCCTCCTGACGCAGAAGGTGTGCTAAAAGAGCAGATCTATAGCACTTGCCCTTGACAGTCGGTCGATCCCATCTTGGACCAGCGGCCAGCTCAGGCCACCCCCTCATTTACAAAACATGGACGAAGGAGCTGAATTCCAGAGGTGAGGCGAGAGTGACTGCCCTTGACATCAAGGCAGCATTTGACCGAGTGAGGCATCAAGGAGCCCCAGTAAAACTGAAGTCAATGGGAGTCAGGGGGAAAACTCTCCACTGGCTGGAGTCATACCTAGCACAAAGGAAGATGGCTGTGGTGATTGAAGGTCAATCATCACAGCCCCAGGACATTGCTGCAGGAGTTCCTCAGGACAGTGTCCTAGGCCCAACCATCTTCAGCTACATTTCTTGTAGTGATCAATCTATCAGAGGAAGAGTTAACAATGACAATTTCCCATGGCACCAGATGCTAAACTGGTGTAACACACCCGAAGTGGATTTCCTGTTACAGTCATTTAACTGGACCGGGCCAGCCCCAGAGCAGGCCGGCAGAGGCCTTTCCGACCTGTGTGATTGGAACCTTCAGACTGCTGATGAAGAGCAGCAGCCACAAGGCCCCAACTGAAATTTAAACTTCTGGAGGTGGGGAAACGCATTAAAAATAAAACGTACGGCCTACCTTTTACTCTTCAGCCTGCCTCCAGGAACTCCAGTGAACCACCTGGTTGATGGGGGTTTGACACAGGCCGCAGCACCATCTTTCCAGGATGCCCTGTATTTGGCCGCTCAGCAGGCATTGCCAACCGGGGCTGGGAAAGCCCTCTGCCATGCGCTGCCCCTCCCAGAAAACCCTGGATATCCTGGGGCTGTGTCGAAGGAACAGATACCCTGCAATCTTCGTCTCCACCTTTGATCCTGACAGTGCTCAGTTCCTAGTATGCATCAATATAATAGTCGCAATGCATCAACTTGTATTTTCTTAGGCTAGGACAGTAATTGAGTTTATTTCCCTAAATGATTTTAAAACAAAAATGAGAAGTCGCACAACACCAGGTTATAGTCCAACAGATTTATTTAAAATTACAAGCTTTCGGAGCTGTCGCCCCTTCTTCAGGTAGGGTAGGTACAGCTACCCTACCTGAAGAAGGGGCGACAGCTCCGAAAGCTTGTAATTTTAAATAAATCTGTTGGACTATAACCTGGTGTTGTGCGACTTCTCATTTTTGTCCACCCCAGTCCAACGCCGGCATCTCCACATCATGATTTTAAAACAAACCAGACCGTGAATGTTAGAACCTGCTCTGAGGTAAAGTCACAGGAAAACTATGTTATAGTGCTTATGCTTTATTCCAGAGAGGGGCTGCTGAGGTGCACAGGAACAGCAGTAGGCCATTCAACCCCTCGAGCCAGTTCCGTCATTCAATTAGATCATGGCTGCTCTGTATCATAACTCCATTTACTCACCTTAGTTCTGTAACCCTTAATACCCTTGCCGAACAAAAATCTACCAATCTCAGTTTTTACATTTTCAATTGGTCGAGCCTCAGCAGCATTTTGGGTGAGTGAGTGAAAAAGTGATTCCTGACATCACCCCTGAACAGCCTCGCTCTAATTTGAAGGTTATGCCCCCTTGTTCTGGACTCCTCGCCAGAGGAAATCATTTCTATCCAACCCATTAAATCATTTAATCATCTTCAACACCTGAATTAGATCATCCCTTAATCTTCTAGACTCAAAGGAATACAAGCCTAAGTGAAAGATAGACAGAGGAGGAAATCAGAGAACAAATGAGTTCAGCACCTCTGCTTTACTTTGTCTATACTGAGAATTCAAAAACAGTGAGGGGTAGAATTCCTGCAGGAGTTCTGCCAATCTCTCACCTTTGGTCAACGATCGGCAGAGACCCTGGAGAAAGAATGTTTCTGGCTGTTTACGCCATTTCTCTGGGGTTTCCGCTGTTCTTCCACCGAAGTCACAGTGGGATGTCAGGAGAACCTCCACAGAAATTCCACCCATAATTATTGATTTCTTGCAGTGCAACAACTTGAAGATTGAATCTTCTCAGGCTAGGCTAGCAATTACTAGTTTGTTTATCAAAATCATTTCTAAACAAGCTGGAACATGAATTTTTAAAGTAAAAGAAAGACTTGCATATATATATAGCGCCTTTCATGACCTCAGGATGTTCCAAAACACTTTCCGGCCAATGAAGTACTGTTGAGGTGTAGTCACCTTTGTAACATAGGAAACGCAGCAGCCAGAAAACTGGTACGTTAGTGATAGGATTGAAACTGTTACCTGTGTAAGGGGTTCAGTTCAGGGTGCTTGTGCGGGGTTAGGCCTTCGTTGCCTAATACTATTGCTTGCTCTGGTCTCCGGCCAGCCTTGTTGCAATAAGCACCTGTGAGTGGTTCGACTCACTCGCCCTTACGGTTCTAACACTGGACTTAGGTGCGAGAGCAGTAATGCAGAGAAAAACTCAAATAGACCCGGTTGAATAGTACAAAATGGAAATCTTTATTGCATAACGTCCAAAATCATGAAGTACATGTCATAGGCACAAATTAATGACAGTACAAGTATACATACATTCATAAACTTGGTCTAGGGTAATGAGGAACGCACGGCACATCGTAAAAAAAGGGAACACATTATATTTATCCTTAATAAAACCACCCTCCCCTATTAATACCTACACTAATCTAGATTTGTAGGATCGAGGAAACATGCTCACCACTCGTGATACTTCGGAGAATTTTAAACAAGGCACTCGGCTTGTTTCGCTGCAACACCTGACTGTCACGTGTTGGAAGGGGTCTCTGTACCCCACTTGTTTATCTTCGCTGCTCCGGCAAGCAGGCTGGGCTCCTTAGTTGTCATGAAGAACTCGACAGTGCTCGGACACGGTTGTAGAAGTCAGAGAGACAATCAAAAGCTCACCAGTCAAGCGAGTCCATGAAGCGGCAAGCGAATAAGAGTTCAGCAGTCATCAGCCAGATAAGAGAATAATAAGCAAGAGTTCAGCCCGAGTCAAGAGTTGAATCAAGAGAGTAAGCCTTTGATGGACATTTGTTCACTATAGTTATAGTGCTGTGTTCCCTTATCTCCCGCTCAAATCTTAATGTTTGTCCTTTGTGTAATACTGGTGCACAAAACTCCCAGCATGGGGCGATTCTTTCCTTTAATGGGTTTCGGTAGCACCTTAAACTGGCCAACTATCCGTTAATGTTTTCCCCATTGTCGAACCGGCTAGGAGTCTCCCTGACTGGTTTTGGGGCCTCCTCGAATACTGACTTAATCACCCGTGAATGGCTCTCTCATTGTAGAGCCGTGGGGGTAGTTGTGGATTGATGCGTCTGGATGGGCCTTCGATTGCCCAGTACAATGACTGAAATGTTTATTCGAACGCCATCTTGTCTGCCCACTGTATTCTGGAAGCTTCTGCCACGATGCTCGGCGGCCATTTTACAGGCTTCTGTGTCCTGTTTAATCATGACAGCATTTCGTTGAAATAAAACTGATGAAACGAATCTGTTTTATCTCGTTATTTCGAATCGCGATAATTGCGAATTTTACACCTGTCATGACCTGAGACAATGGGTAACCCATTTCAAGCTTACAGTGAGTCATTGACACAAGGTGGGGCTATTCCTGTGATCACTGCATGGGCCTCCGGGTAACATTCCTCTCTTCTGAAGCTGGTAGCTGGTTTAATTATCCACCCTCTTGACCAAACCCTGGCCGGGGGAGGGGAGGAGAGGAAAGGGGGGGATGGGTAGGAGACCCAGCCTCTCCGCCTCCAGTGAATAAATTAAACAAGTAAACACAGTAATTAAGACAGTAATTACACATAATGCAAAAAACACATGTAAAATCAACACTAAAGAAAGAGATGGAACCACTGGTAAAAATAGCGCAGCGTGAAAAGATACAGTACGTCATAAAAATATCTGAAGGAGAACCATTTACTGTTCTTGGTCTTAGAAATCAGCATGGAAAACCAACTGAGATGTGATCAAGATCAGTACGAACAAAAGGCTCTGAGAGGCAGGCAGGTACAGGGTAGGCCAGAATTTATGATTTAGCCGGTCAGAATACAGATAAAAGAGTTCAGCAGTAACGAAAAATAACCGTAAACATTCAGGCCGCTACTCAGGATAACTTAGCAGGCTTTCATTGTTTTGTACGTTATAGGAAGCATTATAGATGACTTTTTTTTAAGAAGCTGGAAACACTAGCCTGTTCAATAAAACAGTGACTTGATTTAACATTGACTTCATCACACCAGAGTATTTGACAGTTCCACCTACCAGAAGTTTGGTGAACCTCAAGTGAGCCTATATCAAGTTACTGTAATAAGGAGGTCTCCTGGTCCCCCTCCCCACCCCAGGGTTACACTATCCAATGTCCAGATATTGGCTAATGAAACAAAACTCCTGATCGTGAGGGACTTGAGTCCACTTCTGGGAGAGACCTGGTGACATGAAGCTTTGAGAATATCTGAAGCAGCTACTTGGGGCAGTTATTTGACTCTCCAAACTATCCTGACCTCCGCCGCTTTATTCAGGTCAGCCATCCTCTTCCTTGGTAGCTCTGAAGGTCCACTGGGTTCTGGACACTGCATCCACCCTGCCTACTGTTTATCCCCGTGCCTTCTGTACTCTGTTCTTCTATGCAGGGTGCTCTCAGCTCCATGCGTTACTGCTCTCCTATTCCTTACTCGCTATTTCTAAACGCAGATTGGGTGACCGCTTTGCGGAACACCTCCGTTCAGTCCGTAAGGGTGACCCCGAGCTCCCGGTCGCCTGTCATTTTAACTCACCGCTCCACTCCCACTCAGACCTCACCGTCCTCGGCCTCGTGCATTGTTCCACGGAAGCTCAGCGTAAGCTCGAGGAACAGCACCTCATCTTCCGATTAGGCACTTTACAGCCTTCTGGACTCAACATAGAGTTCAACAATTTCAGACCATAACCTTGGCCCCTACCACATATATATACATTTTATCCCCCCTTTTGGTTTGTACCTTTTCCCTTTTTTCTCTCTCTCCCCCTACGGCAGCTGTCTTTCATTCTGCCAGCGCATTTCACACTTTTGAGCCATCTTTTGTTTCTTAACCTGTCCTATTACCATCTCGTCTCGCCTTGTGTATCTCTTAATGTCTCTTTACTTCTCACTGACCTTCCCTTTTGTTCTTTTATTCCCTCCCCCAGCCTCCAAACTTGCTTTTTCCTCTGTTTCATTACCTGCTTTTTTCTCAGTTCTGACGAAGGGTCATCGACCTGAAACGTTAACTCTGTTTCTCTCTCCACGGATGTTGCCTGGCCTGCTGAGTTTTTCCAGCGCTTTCTGTTGTTATTTTGCTATTTCTAGTGTCTGGTCATCAGTAAAACTCTGACAAATCCTCGCATTTTACTGCAATATTGCTGAATAAGTGCCTGGTCTGCTCTACCTTGAGGAAGTGCTGGGATTTAATTGCCTCCATAATGTGGTTACCAGCAATATTGGAGATTGTTGTTAATTCTCCCCAAAACCTTTCGCAACTCAGTGTTAACCCCTGAATACCGGGCCAATGGCAGGTTCTAGGACATAGTGTCCTGGGGCTTACAGTAGCATTAACTCTTTAGGTGCTGCTGAATATTTGCCTGAAGGGCCCAGAAATTCGCCTCTCCAGCTTGCCGCGGGGGTAAGGATCGCGCGCGCACTTACCTACTGCGTCTGCCGTTCTGCTTCTGGCCCACGGAGACTTCAGCTCCTGGGCCTGCTCCAACTGCCGGCGCGCAGTGCTTGCGTGTCCCAGGGGCGCAGTTAGTGCGATGCGCCCCCTAGGATCACGTGGGCCATGGAGAGCCAATGGCAGCAGACCATCTTTCATTCATAGATTTGACAGGACCTGTCAAATCTATGAATTGAAATCGGCCCCAAAAGAACAGCTAAACTTCAAATAAATTTTTTAAAAAACCATCACATTTTTTAAATAACTGTAAGTTAAATAAATTAACTACTTTAAATAAAAATTTAAATTTTTGAAAATATTAAAATACTTTTTAACAGTGCTAAAAATAAACTTACCTTTCTTTAAAGTATCTAAAAAAGATAAACCTGTTGAAATTTTTTTTAAATTGTAATGAATTAACCACTTACCTTGTTGAAAACAGGTCCTGCGCCTCCTTTTTAAAAGCGCAGCTTCTTCCATACTTACCCTCCCGGAGAAACCTGAAAAAAAACCTACGTTTGCTGCGTGCGCGCAGCCTCTCCCGCGCACGCGGTTCACCTCTGAGCCCCTCCCTTCACGAGACCGGAAGTTCCGGTTTCCCACGCATGCGCAGTGCATGCAGGAAACCGACACTTCAGGTGGCCTTACGGGTGAGTACACAATGTGTACTCACCCGGCAAGTGCCGAATTTTTGGCCCCATATTTTATTTGACCTGATCACTCCAATGTTGTAAACCACAGAATTCACTCACTTAACTTGCTAAAGAACCAGCTCTTTGGAACTATGTTTCAGTCAAACACCTAACATGAGTCCCAGGGCAATGTTGAATGGGAGGACGGTGGACACAGAGAAACCTAAGTAGGAAAACTTTGCAAATTTAAAAATAAAACTATGCTAAGGTAAGATAAAAATGGAAGTTCAATTAAACCTTTTAAGACAGTATTTACACATAATTCAAAAAACACATGTAAAATCAACACTAAAGAAAGAGATGGAACCACTGGTAAAAATAGCGCAGCGTGAAAAGATAAAATACGTCATAAAAATACCTGAAGGACAATCATTTACTGTTCTTGGTCTTAGAAATCAGCATGGAAAACCTCCTGAGAGCAACTGCATCTGATGGCAGCAATCAAATCCAAGCTTCCTTCTCATTTCAAAACCCAGGGCCATTTCTTCTCATTTACATCTGTCTTTTCTTCACTACATTTAAACAAAACCTTCATTAGGCAGGCATTAGGTGGAATGGAAAGTTGGAGCCTTCCATTGTCTTGTATTTGAACCATTTTTGAAACTTCAAATTGTTTCCTTTGCTTCCAGGACGATGTCCCTGTTATGAATTACTTGCTCCTGCCACTGGCGGATGCTATACCCAATAGTAAATCAGTCTGTGCAGGAGCCAACTCTGGGCACAACACAATTCAGCATGAATTTCTTTCTGAGAGGTAATCAGAGCCCTTGAGCTAGTTCAAGTCTTACTCTCACACTTTGATTGTTGCACCGATGAAAAGAAAAACCTTAGAGAGAAGTACGTTGCCTGCACAGAATACGCAGATGCGGTTTTCAGCTATCATCACCGTAGAATCCTTTAAGAACTTGTTCAGACTGTAAGCTACTTTTGCTAAAGTTTAATGTTGATGAATATGCACAATTTGTACAAACTGATAATTCACAGTGAAGCAAATCTTCAAAGCGTCCACAAATTGCATCTCTCTGAATTATCAATGTGTACAAATTGCTTTTTTTAATTCATTGATGGGATGTGGGCATCACTGGCAAGGCCTGCATTTATTGTCCGTCCCTAATTGCCCTTGAGAAGGTGATGGTGAGCCGCCTTCTTGAACCGCTGCAGTCCGTGTGGTGAAGGTGCTCCCACAGTGCTGTTAGGGAGGGAGTTCCAGGATTTTGACCCAGCGACGATGATATATTTCCAAGTCATGATGGTGTGTGACTTGGAGGGGAACTTGGAGGTGATGGTGTTCCCATGCGCCTGCTGCCCTTGTCCTTCTAGGTGGAAGAGGTCGCGGGTTTGGGAGGTGCTGCCGAAGAAGCCTTGGCGAGTTGCTGCAGTGCATCTTGTAGATGGTACACACTGCAGCCACGGTACGCCGGTGGTGGAGGGAGTGAATGTTTAAGGTGGTGGATGGGGTTCCAATCAAGCGGGTTGCTTTGTCCTGGATGGTGTCAAGCTTCTTGAGTGTTGTTAGAGCTGCACTCATCCAGGCAAGTGGAGAGTATTCCATCACACTCCTTACTTGTGCCTTGTAAATGGTGGATGGTGGAAAGGCTTTGGGGAGTCAGGAGGTGAGACACTCACCGCAGAAGATTGGGCATTTTGAAGATTTGCTTCACTGTGAATTATCAGTTTGTACAAATTGTGCATATTCATCAACATTAAACTTTAGCAAAAGTAGCTTACAGTCTGAACAAGTTCTTAAAGGATTCTACGGTGATGATAGCTGAAAACCGCATCTGCGTATTCTGTGCAGGCAACGTACTTCTCTCTAAGGTTTTTCTTTTCATCGGTGCAACAATCAAAGTGTGAGAGTAAGACTTGAACTAGCTCAAGGGCTCTGATTACCTCTCAGAAAGAAATTCATGCTGAATTGTGTTGTGCCCAGAGTTGGCTCCTGCACAGACTGATTTACTATTGGGTGTAGCATCCGCCAGTGGCAGGAGCAAGTAATTCATAACAAGGGACATCGTCCTGGAAGCAAAGGAAACAATTTGAAGTTTCAAAAATGGTTCAAATGCAAGACAATGGAAGGCTCCAACTTTCCATTCCACCTAATGCCTGCCTAATGAAGGTTTTGTTTAAATGTAGTGAAGAAAAGACAGATGTAAATGAGAAGAAATGGCCCAGGGTTTTGAAATGAGAAGGAAGCTTGGATTTGATTGCTGCCATCAGATGCAGTTGCTCTCAGGAGGTTTTCCATGCTGATTTCTAAGACCAAGAACAGTAAATGATTGTCCTTCAGGTATTTTTATGACGTATTTTATCTTTTCACACTGCGCTATTTTTACCAGTGGTTCCATCTCTTTCTTTAGTGTTGATTTTACATGTGTTTTTTGAATTATGTGTAAATACTGTCTTAAAAGGTTTAATTGAACTTCCATTTTTATCTTACCTTAGCATAGTTTTATTTTTAAATTTGCAAAGTTTTCCTACTTAGGTTTCTCTGTGTCCACCGTCCTCCCATTCAACATTGCCCTGGGACTCATGTTAGGTGTTTGACTGAAACATAGTTCCAAAGAGCTGGTTCTTTAGCAAGTTAAGTGAGTGAATTCTGTGGTTTGATCTGTTTACAACATTGGAGTGATCAGGTCAAATAAAATGATTTTCAGGCAAATATTCAGCAGCACCTAAAGAGTTAAGCCCCAGGACACTATGGCCTAGAACCTGCCATTGGCCTGGTATTCAGGGGTTAACAGTGAGTTGCTAAAGGTTTTGGGGAGAATTAACAACAATCTCCAATATTGCTGGTAACCACATTATGGAGGCAATTAAATCCCTGCACTTCCTCAGGGTAGAGCAGACCAGGCACTTATTCAGCAATATTGCGGTAAAATGCGAGGACTTGTCAGAGTTTTACTGATGACCAGACACTAGAAATAGCGAGTAAGGAATAGGAGAGCAGTATTGCATGGAGCTGAGAGCACCCTGCATAGAAGAACAGAGTACAGAAGGCACGGGGATAAACAGTAGGCAGGGTGGATGCAGTGTCCAGAACCCAGTGGACCTGCAGAGCTACCAAGGAAGAGGATGGCTGACCTGAATAAAGCGGCGGAGGTCAGGATAGTTTGGAGAGTCAAATAACTGCCCCAAGTAGCTGCTTCAGATATTCTCAAAGCTTCATGTCACCAGGTCTCTCCCAGAAGTCGACCCAAGTCCCTCACGATCAGGTGTTTTGTTTCATTAGCCAATATCTGGACATTGGATAGTGTAACCCTAGGGTGGGGAGGGGGACCAGGAGACATCCTTATTACAGTAACTTGATATAGGCTCACTTGAGGTTCACCAAACTTCTGGTAGGTGGAACTGTCAAATACTCTGGTGTGATGAAGTCAATGTTAAATCAAGTCACTGTTTTATGTTACATAACACTCATTGAACAGGCTAGTGTTTCCAGCTTCTTAAAAAAAGGTCCTCTATAATGCTTCCTATAATGTACAAAACAATGAAAGCCTGCTAAGCTATCCTGAGTAGTGGCCTGAATGTTTACGGTTATTTTTCGTTACTGCTGAACTCTTTTATCTGTATTCTTACCGGCTAAATCATAAATTCTGGCCTACCCTGTACCTGCCTGCCTCTCAGAGCCTTTTGTTGGTACTGATCTTGATCACATACTCTGTGGTACATAGCCTGTGTTTACTTGTTTCATTTATTCACTGGAGGCGGAGAGGCTGGGTCTCCTACCCATCACCCCCTTTCCTCTCCTCCCCTCCCCCGGCCAGGGTTTGGTCAATAGGCTGGATAAGCTTCTGAAGAGAGAATTGTTACCCGGAGGCCCATGCAGTGATCGCAGGAATAGCCCCACCTTGTGTCAATGGCCCACTGTAAGCTTGAAATGGGTTACCCATTGTCTCAGGTCATGACAGGTAACAGTTTCAATCCTATCACTAACGTACCAGTTTTCTGGCTGCTGCGCTTCCTATGTTACAAAGGTGACTACACCTCAACAGTACTTCATTGGCTGGAAAGTGTTTTGGAACATCCTGAGGTCATGAAAGGCGCTATATATATATGCAAGTCTTTCTTTTACTTTAAAAATTCATGTTCCAGCTTGTTTAGAAATGATTTTGATAAACAAACTAGTAATTGCTAGCCTAGCCTGAGAAGATTCAATCTTCAAGTTGTTGCACTGCAAGAAATCAATAATTATGGGTGGAATTTCTGTGGAGGTTCTCCTGACATCCCACTGTGACTTCGGTGGAAGAACAGCGGAAACCCCGGAGAAATGGCGTAAACAGCCAGAAACATTCTTTCTCCAGGGTCTCTGCCGATCGTTGACCAAAGGTGGGAGATTGGCAGAACTCCTGCAGGAATTCTACCCCTCACTGTTTTTGAATTCTCAGTATAGACAAAGTAAAGCAGAGGTGCTGAACTCATTTGTTCTCTGATTTCCTCCTCTGTCTATCTTTCACTTAGGCTTGTATTCCCTTGAGTCTAGAAGATTAAGGGGTGATCTAATTCAGGTGTTGAAGATGATTAAATGATTTAATGGGTTGGATAGAAACGATTTCCTCTGGTGAGGAGTCCAGAACAAGGGGGCATAACCTTCAAATTAGAGCGAGGCCATTCAGGGGTGATGTCAGGAATCACTTTTTCACTCACTCACCCAAAATGCTGCTGAGGCTCGACCAATTGAAAATGTAAAAACTGAGATTGGTAGATTTTTGTTCGGCAAGGGTATTAAGGGTTACAGAACTAAGGTGAGTAAATGGAGTTATGATACAGAGCAGCCATGATCTAATTGAATGACGGAACTGGCTCGAGGGGTTGAATGGCCTACTGCTGTTCCTGTGCACCTCAGCAGCCCCTCTCTGGAATAAAGCATAAGCACTATAACATAGTTTTCCTGTGAAACCTTACCTCAGAGCAGGTTCTAACATTCATGGTCTGGTTTGTTTTAAAATCATTTAGGGAAATAAACTCAATTACTGTCCTAGCCTAAGGAAATACAAGTTGATGCATTGCGACTATTATATTGATGCATACTAGGAACTGAGCACTGTCAGGATCAAAGGTGGAGACGAAGATTGCAGGGTATCTGTTCCTTTGACAGAGCCCCAGGATATCCAGGGTTTTCTGGGAGGGGCAGCGCGTAGCAGAGGGCTTTCCCAGCCTCGGTTGGCAATGCCTGCTGAGCGGCCAAATACAGGGCATCCTGGAAAGATGGTGCTGCAGCCTGTGTCAAACCCCCATCAACCAGGTGGTTCACTGGAGTTCCTGGAGGCAGGCTGAAGAGTAAAAGGTAGGCCGTAAGTTTTATTTTTAATGTGTCCCCCCACCTCCAGAAGTTTAAATTTCAATTGGGGCCTTGTGGCTGCTGCTCTTCATCAGCCGTCTGAAGGTTCCAATCACACAGGTCGGAAAGGCCTCTGCCGGCCTGCTCTGGGGCTGGCCCGGTCCAGTTAAATGACTGTAACAGGAAACCCACTTCGGGTGTGTTACACCAGTTTAGCATCTGGTGCCCAGGGAAATTGTCATTGTTAACTCTTCCTCTGATAGATTGATCACTGCAAGAAAAGTATCCACTCCAATCCCAGATACCTGAGAGAGGCCTCAGCCCCTGAGTAAAAGCTTTAATCGAGTTACTCAAAGATCCGAAAGTCAAAAGGAGTAAATTCAATAATTGTTTTAATTTGTTCGAGGGATGTAGGAAATGCTGGTGAGGCTGCATTTATTGCCCATCCCTAGTTGCCCTGTGAAGGTAGTGATGGGTCTTCTTGAACCGCTGCAGTTCTTGTGATGTTGGTGCTCCCACAGTGTTGTGAGATAGGAACTTCCAGGATTTTGAATCAGAAAGAAAAAAAAGAAAGACTTGCATTTCTATAGCGCCTTTCACGACCACCGGACATCCCAAAGCACTTTACAGCCAATGAAGTACTTTTTGGAAGTGCAGTCACTGCTGTAATATAGGAAACGCGGCCGCCAATTTGCGCACAGCAAGCTCCCACAAAATGCAATGTGATAATGACCAGATAATCTGTTTATGTGATGCTGATTGAGGGATAAATATTGGCCGGGGCAATCAGTGACCATAAAGAAATTGCAGTATATGTCCAGGTCAGGATGGTGTGTGACTAGTAGGTGAACTTTGGACTTAATGAAGTTCCCATGACCTTGCTGCTTATACCCTGCTTGATGTTCTACGCTGTGGGGCTGGGATGTGCTGGTAAAGTAACCTAGCTGAGTTGCTGCAGTGCATCCTGTACATCATACACAGATAAATTTAAAAGTGTTTTTGTGAAATGTGTATTTTTAATTTTAATAATCTGCTTCCACCACCCTTTTAGGTAGTGCATTCTTGATCATAACAATTCGAAAAGATTCTCCTCCTCTCGCCTCTGGTCCTTTTGCAAATTATCTTAAATCTGTGTCCTCTGGTTACCGACCCTCCGGCCAGTGGAAACTCTTTGTCTTTCCTAGTCACACAATATTCTGTCATGAGGAGGAATTATTGCCCTGTGTCACACAGAGAAAATGTTTATAGTATAATGTACAATTTTGAAATAACTTCAAGAGTTAAAATTAAAACTGCCTTTCCTTATTAAAGTTCAAAATGGAGTAGGAAGAGTAATTAAATCGACAAGTGGAGCTTTATTGAAGGTTTTGATTCAGTCGCAGCACTCTTGCCTCAGTGTCAGAAAGTCATGTGTTCAAGCCCCACTCCACTCAGGCGGAGGAAAGCACTGATTCAATACAACTTCTTTCTTTGTTTTCTTTGGCAGGTAATACCTAGAAAATGTCATTCAAATTACTCATTATTATGCCATGCAATTGCATGGTTGCATTTTGTGGTTGCATTGTCTCTTCTGGATGATGGAGCCAATCTTATTGTGTCTCACTGCTTCTATTTATTATACTACTTAGTTGCCAGCCGTGGCTCAGTGGGTAGCACACTTGCATCTGTGTCAGAAGGTTGTGGGTTCACGTCCCACTCCAGAGACTTTGAGCACAAAATCTAGGCTGACACTTCAGTGCAGTGCTGAAGGAGTGCGGCACTGTCGGAAGTGCCGTCTTTCAGATGAGACGTTAAACCAAGGCCCCCCTCTCAGGTGGACGTAAAAGATCCCATGGCACTATACAAAGAAGAGAAGGGGAGTTCTCCCTGGTGTCCTGGCCAATACTTATCCGGCCAATATTTATCCAGCCAATCAACATCACTAAAATAGATTAACTAAAGAAAGACTTGCATTTATATAGCGCCATTCACGACCACTGAATGTCTCAAAGCGCTTTACAGCCAATGAAGTACTTTTGAAGTGTGGTCACTGTTATAGTGTTGGAAATGCTGTGGCCAATTACACACAGCAAGCGCCCACAAACAGCAGTGTGATAATGCCCAGATCATCTGTTTTTAGTGATGTTGGTTGAGGGATAAATATTGGCCCCAGGACACCAGGGAGAACTCCCCTGCTCTTCTTTGAAATAGTGCCATGGGATCTTTTACATCCACCTGAGAGAGCAGACATATTTAACGTCTCAATCGATAGACGGTCATTAACACATTGCTGTTTGTGGGAGCTTGCTGTGCACGAATTGGCTGGTGTGTTTCCTACATTACAACAGTGACTACACGTCAAAAAAAAGTACTTCATTGGCTGTAAAGCGCTTTGAGACGTCCAGTGGTCGTGAAAGGTCGTGAATGCAATTCTTTTTTCTTTTTACTTGTAAATAAATCTATTAGCTTTAGCCTAAGTATAATGGTCCGACAGTGTGGTATTTACCACTTGTAATGATAGACGGGGCAATGTGTGATCTCTGGTGCAATATTGTAGTTCATCCTGTGAGACA
This sequence comes from Squalus acanthias, assembly GCA_030390025.1. Taxonomy (NCBI): domain Eukaryota; kingdom Metazoa; phylum Chordata; class Chondrichthyes; order Squaliformes; family Squalidae; genus Squalus; species Squalus acanthias. The sequence goes on from CM059436.1 coordinate 102,575,866, forward strand.
CATTAGAGCACATGTTTTGGTTCACAGGATATCCAGTTTGGAAAGCACAAACCATACAGAAGCTACTAATAGAGGATGATCATATGGCCCGAGTGCCACACCAGATAAAGCAATGTCAAACGTTTGCATAATTTATGGGTGCTCGCGGGGGCATCTCTCATGCCAGGGCTGCAGTACCGATACCAGTATCTGCTAAAGAGCTACTGCCAGACCATTGTACATCAGGCACTCTCCCGGCATGGGGGAACGAGAACGAGGGGTGGGGATGGGGTGGGGTGGGGGAGGAAAGAGTCCACTGGCACAGGATGGGGGCAATGGCCACAGAGGTCTATGTGAGCACCAGCCATGTGGAACATTACTGCTAAGGGCAAAGGCACCTTAATTATTTTTTTAAATTAAAGCTGGCCTCCTGTCTGAAATGGGCCCTATGCAGCTGGAGCTCAGGTCCTCCAGCCACGTTACAGGGTGAGCACCTAATTAACATAGGGGGCAGGGACCTAATGAGCCTAGTGCTTGATTGGTGCACTGATTCCCTACCAGCTTTGCACTCGCCTCCCATATTAGGGTGCACTGAGGGCCTTGGGTGTGTTGTAGCCCTTAGGCCTCAGGCCTTTTTCCAGACAGCAGGCCCCGGCGCGAATTGTCAGATGTTGTAAAAGTCCAATTACACAGCACTGAGAAAGTTCCAGTATTTCATTTCTATTAATGCTTAGGTGGGGAAGAGGAACAAGGGGATCTCGGAGTACAACTACACAGATCACTAAAAGTTGTGACACAGGTTAGCAAAGCCATAAAAAAAGCAAACCAAGCACTAGGGTTTATTTCTAGCGGGATAGAATTGAAAAGTAGGAAGTTATGCTAAACCTATATCGAACCTTGGTCAGACCACACTAAGAGTACTGCGTACAGTTCTGGTCGCCATATTATAAAAAGAGGGTGCAGAGAAGATTTACAAGGATGATACCAGAAATGCGAGGTTATACCTATCAGGAAAGGATGAACAGGCTGGGTCTCTTTTCTCTTGAAAAAAGAAGGCTGAGGGGTGACCCAATAGAGATTTTTTAAATTATGAAAGGTTTTGATAGAGTGGATGCAGAGAGAATGTTTCCACTTGTGGGGAAGAGCATAACTAGAGGCCATCAATATAAGATAATCACCAAGAAATCCAATAGGGAATTCAGGAGAAACTTCTTTACCCAAAGAGTGGTGAGAATGTGGAACTCACTACCACAGGGAGTGGTTGAAGCGAATAGTATAGATGCATTTAAGGGGAGGCTGGACAAGCATATGAGGGAGAAGGGAATAGAGGGTTATGCTGATAGATTTAGATGAGGAAAGACGGGAGGAGGCGCGAGTGGAGCATAAATGCCGGCACAGACTGGTTGGGCCGAATGGCCTGTTTCTGTGCCGTATATCCTATGTTTATTTATCTTAGGCTGTATAATAATACCCTGACAATAGGGGCGCGATCTTGTCAACCCTGGGGAGGCAGGACTGCCGGGAAAATGGCAGAATTTGGGGACGGGTGCCCAACCTGCCTCCGTGTCATCTTCCTAGGAGCTGGGTAACCGTCCTGCGCCAGGTCCTGTCTCCTTGGAGGCGGGAAGGGATTAAAGCCTATTGAGTGCCTGTTAACAGGTAGGTGGTTAACAGGCAGAAAATAGGATTATCCCCTTTTTGCCCTCACAAGTGCAGGCTTCCCGAAGGCTCCGAAACCCACCAGGTCAGCGAGGCGAGTACTGGGTTTGCGGGGGTCGGGGGGGTGCAAAAGTGTGGTGTGAAGGTAAGTGATGGGTGCAAGAGTGGAGAGGTGAGTATCTGAGGTAAGTGCAAAGTGTTAGTAAAAGTGTACTTACCTTTGTTTTTTCCTGCAGGCTTCAGTCGGTGGGTATGCAGAGAGTCTCAGACCTCCGTGTTGGAGATGACAGATGGCCGTTGCATTCTCAGATGCAACAACCATCTCATTTCTGCAAAAGAAAGCTGTTTGATGAGGTCTTGAATTCAAGACCTCATCAAACTACAGAGAACGTCACACTACAGCGACCACGACACCACACAACCCTGCCACGGCAACCTCTGCAAAACATGCCAGATCATCAACATAGATACCATCATCACACATGAGGACACCACCCACCAGGTACATGGTACATACTCATGTGACTCGGCCAACGTTGTCTACCTCATACGTTGCAGGAAAGGATGCCCCGGAGCATGGTACATCGGCGAGACCATGCAGACACTGCGACAACGTATGAACGGACACCGCGCAACAATCGCCAGGCAGGATTGTTACCTCCCAGTCGGGGAACACTTCAGCAGTCAAGGACATTCAGCCTCGAATCTTCGGGTAAGCGTTCTCCAAGGCGGCCTTCGAGACACACGACAACGCAAAATCATCGAGCAGAAACTGATAGCCAAGTTCCGCACCCATGAGGACGGCCTCAACCGGGATCTTGGGTTCATGTCATGCTACATGTAAGCCCACCTGACGTAGAGTCATCCAGACTCGAGTTGTCGTTGGCTTGTTCACAGATGTGATTTCCAGTAAAAAAAGTAAAAAGTTTAAAGTTTATGGTTTTCCATACAGACTGCAGCATTTGACACATTAGACCCCCTGTGACCCCACCACATTGTCCTAGTTGTATTTTGCTATGTCTTTGATATAATGCCTTCCTGACTGACCTGATTGTCTCTCTGCCAAGGTGTGATAAAAGGCAGTCAGAAAGATTAACTGTAGTCATCTGGCATTGTTCTCTGCACAGGCATTGTTCTCTGTCTATATATGCTTTGCCGATTCGTATTCCTTCACTTCACCTGACGAAGGAGCAGCAGCTCCGAAAGCTTGTGATTTCAAATAAAACTGTTGGGGGGAGAAATTCAGTATCGCCCCATTTGGGGCGCAATTATCGGCCGGGCGCAAAGATTAGCGCCTGGCGCAAATTATCACCACCGACTGCAAACTTGACTTTTATCGACCCTGGAGGTGATTGGAGCGTTAAATCAGGCGCTACACACCTGTCTTAAGGCGCAAAGGCAGAGGAGCGAGGCGCTAACTCAGAGCGCGGGCGCAGCGCAGGTGCTGTCAGTTAGCGATGGAACACAGACACACTGGCGCCGGACAGTTCTTAAAGGGGAGGGTCGATCTTGCACTCCAGCCACACCCTGCTCATTGGAGCCTTGAATCTCGGCCTGGAGAGACCTGTGCCTAAATCTTCCAGCCAAGGACTATGGAGAGGGTGAGAGAACGAGCTCAGCGCTTCAGCGAGCGGGCCCTGGATGCTCTGATTGGCGTGGTGGAGCGCAAAAGATCTATACTCTTCCCTGAGAGTGGCAGGAGGCCTTTGCCGCGCGAGTACAGAAGAGTATGGAGGGAGGTGGCTCAGAGCGTCTCCTCCAGGAGCATGGTGCCTAGGACCCATATGCAATGTCGAAAAAAGTTCAACGACCTCACTCGTATCGTCAGGGTGAGTGGCTGCTTTTCAATACCTCTCCATCCCTCCATCTCAACCTCACTCTATGGCCAGAGGGTCTTAAAACCCCAATGCACAACACTCATCCAACACCTATGGCCCTCTCATGAAACACACACGCACAATCCACACTATGCATACAGTAAGGGTTATTCACCTATGGGAGGCACATCAGGCAAGACCATGGCTGCATACAGTAAGGGCTATTCACCTATGGGAGGCACATCAGGCAAGACCATGGCTGTATATTTACTCAGACGCCGTCCTTTTTCTTGCAGGCCAAGCTATCTCATAATAGGAGACAGCAGCAACGGACGGGTGGAGGGCGGCCTCAGCTGCAACCCCTCAGCGATCTTGAGGCGCGCGTCCAGAGGATTGTGGCAAGCCGGGTGATCGGTCCCGTCGCCACTGGAGACGCCGACCCCGTTCTGGACAGCAATGGTAAGGTCATCACCTTTTTGGCCTCTGTCCTTCCACTTGTCCCTCACAACACCAGCCTTTGACACTTTCAATCCAACTTACTAAATCGCTGCACTCATTCCTCCCTTACTGCCACCCTGTCCTCACGCTAAAGCCACTCTTGTACCTCCCTGCTTTCAGATGGTGATTCACCAGCTGAGGAGACGGGCCTTCAAGCTGCCAGTGGGAGTGAAGCTGCAGCCGAGGAGGAAGATGAAGGCGGAGCATCAGTGCCACCCTCTCCCGAGGAAGCCCATGCCCACACTGGGAACACGCCTTCCCTGGACGGGAGCAGGGGGGGAAGGGTCTGATGAGGGTGAAGCTCCAAGACCCAGCGGGCTGCAGCAACGCCATGGGGGTAGGGAAGAACGGGGGCCTTCTCCCCAGAGGGAGAGTATGCCAGCGAGTCCTACTGCACTGGACGCAGAGGAGGAGCGGCTCATCGCTGAAATGAACACCCAGGCGGTGGACATGCACACTGAGCTCATGGGTGCAGTGGGAAGGGTGCCCGAATGCATTGAATCACTGGCAAGGAGTGTCGAGCACTTCGCTGTAGCACAGGCGGATGCCACACTAAAGCTTAGTGCTGCAATTCAGTCACTGGCTGCCGTGATCCCATCTCTGACTGCTCTCATGCAGACTCAGATTGAGGCCACGCGAGCACTGACTGCTGTCAACCTCGATGGTTCGTACACATTTCCCTGGGGCTCTCACCGCGCCGCAGCAGGCCAGCAATCTGTGCTCCAGCAGATTGCTCCGGATGCTGAAGTGCTGCCCCGTGGGAGTGCCAGTGTGTCGGTCGAGCAGGGAGTTGCTGTCCTCTCTCAAGATGACAGCATTCCTGCTGCCACCACTGTCACTTCTCCACTGCACTTGCCACTGCCTGTAGGACAGACTGCTGCCGCCCATGCAGAGTTGGTGCAGTCTGCAGCCGGGCCCTCCAGGCCCAGAGCTGGTTGAGGCTGTCCTTCAAGGGCATCTGCAGTCTCTGGATCTGACATTCAGCAGCCTTCCACCAGCCTTGCTGCAGCCACTGAGGTCCCATTACGGAGGAGCAGTAGGGTGGGAAGGGGGGAAGTGCGCAAGGGAAGGAGATCACCCTCGAAGGGCAAAAAGTAGGAGGTGTGACAAAATGTTGGTCAGTTTTTTATTAAAGGCTAAGGTTCGTGGTCAAACTTTTGAACATTATCTCCAGGTTATGAGAACCAGTTATGTTAATGACTGTGTTTTTGTGTTTCTTTCTATTAGTTTGTCATGAGGAAATGACACACACAGAGTTTGTGAAATAAATAAGTTTTTATATTCAAAATATACATGTTTGGTCTTTGGAATCATTGGTGCCTTGGCCGGCTTAGGGGTTGCGGGTTGGTTTCATTCATGTTGTTCTCAATGGCAGAAGCCATTTCCTCAGCAGGGGCCTAGAAGCGGCTTGCTATCAGCCGTTGACGGACGGCCCTTCCAATTTTCTACATTGTAGGCCTCCCTCCCGCCTTGGTGCTGCTGATGATCATCCTCCTCCTCTTCCTCCTCCTCTTCCTCCTCCTCCTCTGGTGGTGCTCCAAGGCCTGGTGGCATTGGCTGGGTCCTGAGGATTGCCATGTTATGCAGCATGCAGCACACAACTACGAAGTGGGAAACTCGCTCAGGCGAGTACTGCAGGGCTCCTCCAGAATGGTCCAGACAGCGGAACCGTTGCTTGAGCATGCCGATTGTGTGCTCAACGATGTTCCTGGTAGCGAGATGGCTCTCATTGTACCGCAGCTCAGCAGGGGTGTTGGGCGTACGGAGCGGTGTCATCGGCCAGGTGCTCAGTGGATATCCCTTGTCCCCGAGAAGCCAACCAACTGGCTGATGCGGTGCCTGGAAAAGTTCTGCCACAGTAGTCTGGCGCAGGATGAATGCATCGTGGCAGCTGCCAGGATAGTGGGCATTGACAGCGAGTATCAGCTGTCTGTGGTCACAGACCAACTGAACGTTCAAGGAATGGAACCCCTTTATGTTGCGGAAATCCTCGGCATTCTCATGTGGAGCACGCAAAGCCACATGCGTGCAGTCAATGGCGCCCTGCACCATGGGGAAGTCCGCTATCCTAGCAAAGCCCATTGCGCGTTCTTGCTGCTTGTCTGGGGTCATGGGGAAAGAGATGTACTCTCGTCTCCTTTTAAAGAGGGCATTTGTGACCTGACGGATGCAGCAATGCACCGCGAACTGGGAGATATTGGCGATGTCCCCAGTAGCAGATTGAAATGAGCCAGTGGCATAAAAGTTCAGAGCCACTGTGATCTTCACTGCCACCGACAGAGACGTCCTGGACCTCAGTTGAGGCTGCAGATCTGGCTGCAGCAGGTGGCAGAGCTCAGTGACCACCTCCTTGCTGAAGCGCAGCCTTCGCAAACACTGCTCCTCAGACATATGAATGTAGGAGAACTGTTGGCGAAATACCCTGGGAGGGTAAGGTCTCCTGTACAGAGGCCTGTTGGCCCTCCTCCGTCTGGCCATGATTGCCACTCTCTCTCTGCGTCTCTGTGTCCTCCGATTCTGGTGGCGCAGGACGACGCCCCCAATCAGTGCAGCCCCCAAAGTCTCTTGGCAATCAAAGTTATGAAGGCCAAAAACCAAAGTACCTGCAATGTTATGATCAGTAGCCAAAACTACCTCACACAGCGTTGACTCAATGCGGAAGTCTCTCTTTCTCTCTCTCCGAATCTCTCTCTCTCTCTCTCTCAGAACGAGTGGTGCAAAAATGTCAACCACAGAGAAAGACAGGAAGAGGCCCCCTTTAAATAGTGCCCCCCCAGCCCCACAGCGACTGGGAGCGTTCCAGTCTTCCGGTCGTTGGTTGCGCCAGGCGGAAAGGATGGGGGCGTCACTCAATTTCCGCTCCGGGGCGCCACAAGGGCGTTGCACCCTCGTATGACGTCAAGATCTGCGTGCGCAGGAGATCGCGGCGGTAAAGTTTAGCGCCGCCGCAAAATGTCTAGTTAAGTTTGCGAGCGGCGCAAACATTGCTGCGCCTGGGCGCTAGCGGCTTTGCGCCCCATTAGCGCCCTCTTAAGGCGCTAACGGGAGGCGCAACCAACTGAATTTTTCCCCCTTGGACTATAACCTGGTGTTGTGCGACTTCTCACTTTTGTCCACCCCAGTCCAACATCGGCATCTCCGCAGAATGTCACTGACAGCTTCACAGAGCTGTCAAACGATGACAATTCATCTGTCAAAAATTTTTGACAGATGAAACGTCATACATTGACGTACTCTGCAACCGGCTTTCCCTTAATTGGCCTGCTAAGCTCGCTGGGCGGGCTTAACAAGGTCAATCAAGGGAAAATAGCGTGGGTTGGCCAGAAGTTGATGGAGGCGGGACTGAAATCCGACAAGTGGGAGTCCCGCCTCCAAAAGCTCCCCATTGGCAAAATCACCCCCTGGGGTGCTGTTGGAGACGGCCATGAGTGGATGTTTTGCAAAAAACTTGGACTCTAGTGCGTTATCCGTTCACTGAGAACATGAAGCAATCTGAGGACGGCTGTGTTGGAGTTCCACAGGGATGAGCCCAGGTGATTCCCATTGTGCAGTACATGCTTCAAGAACATTGCTGCAGCAAGTAATGATTGCCTCGGCACGTCAACATCTGCTCACAGAGAAACAGACATCCGACATTGGGCGAAGTTTCACCTCCAGTGCTCCTGGTGCCGTGTTCGGCGCATCATGAGTTTGTGCTGGACAACCAGGCGCGGGACACACCCGTGCCTTTCAATGGACCATCCGCTAAAGGCAAATATTCCAACCATTTTCTAAAGGGAGCATTGCACGTGCAGGAGATGGATACAGTAGTGCAGTGGTTATGTTACTGGACTGAAAATCCACAGAATTATTTTATTAAACAGAATTCAAATTCTCAAACTGCCCTGGGAGTCAAATGCCCTCCAGGGCAGTTTGAGATTTTTAATTCAGTTTAATAAAATCTGGAAATAAAAAACAGTAAAAAAAAGTGTCAGATTGTTGTAAAAACCCAACTGGTTCACTAATGTCCTTTTGGTTAAGGAAGCCTGCCGTCCTTACCCAGTCTGGGCCTATATGGTGACTCCTGTCCCGCACCAATATGGTGGACTCTACACTGCCCTTCGAGGTGGGCTAGCAAATCAGTTGTATCAAAAGTAAAAGTTACCAGCAGTTCAGCAAGAAGGCCCACCACCACCTTCTCAGGGCGACTAGGGGATGGACAATGAGTACTGGCCATGCCAGCGAAGCCCACATCCCAAGAATGAATTTAAGAAGGAGGAACAGTGCGCAAGCTTTCAGTGCTTTCATTGGGCACAGAAACGATCCGAATGATGGGGTGTGGCTGATTTGTGGGGGCCAGCTCTGGAATAAATAAGCTCCGATTACCTGATTACCCCCCCAATACTCTGAGCAATCACCTGGGTGGGGAAGGGCATTGTACACCAGTCATGGCTTGCACCCGATTTTCATCCATTCACTTAAATGGACAGAAGATCAGATGGGCTCCATTACCAGCATACAATCCTTCCCTTTGATCTTCGCACTTGCGCAGCACCCAAACAGTCCAATATACTCTATAATGATAGAAAATGCTGGAAATACTCAGCAGGTCAGGCAGCATCTGTGGAGAGAGAAACAGAGTTAATGTTTCAGGTTGATGACCTTTTGTCTCCACAGACCTGCTGAGTATTTCCAGCGTTTTCTGTTTTTATTTCAGATTTCCAGCATCCTCGGTATCTTGCTCCTGCCCTGTAATGATGTTAGGTTGAGATAGAATCAGGGGCCTGGATTTTAATGGGAGGAGGGGTGGGAACGGTGGACGCAAGCCTTGAAGTGAACGACGCATCCGGAAACAACGGAGACACCAATTTCCACAGCCGGACTTCATTTCCATAAACGTTGTCAGACTCCCGGCCACTGCCTGGCTGGCGGAGGGGAGCGGGAATTCGAATAGCAGGAGGCTGCAGCCGAGGACTGGCAGGAACGGTCCCCGGCACCAGGTAAGTAGTGGGTGGGGCTGTAGGTGGTAGGCAGCGGGGCGATAGTGATCGGGGGAGAGGGAATAGCCAGGAGCAGGGGGATGCCCAAGGCTTCCTCATAAGACCTGGAGGAGCACATCCGCTCCTTCTGGCTCTCAAGGAAACCTAAAAACAATTTTAAAACTTACTTGCCTGAGTCTCTTCTGGCCCACGATCCCCATCCTGACAAGTATGCCTGATGGGGAAGCCGTCACTGGGGAAGGTCTCCCGCTCAGTCACCATCGCGGAGGCCGTGGCCAGCGGCAGGGCTAAAACCATGGAAGTTGACGTAATCATCATACCTAATCCTCCTTCTCACATCTCATTTCCCCCTCATCACACAATCTCTTCTGATTTGCTAACTGCACATAGTGTAAGCATGCAGCTCTTGCTTTGCCCCCCACCCCCACCCTGCCTGCCCCTCCCACCCCCACCTCAACAATCCTACCCTTGTGCTTTTCTCATTTCAGATACCCAAGAACTGCAACCAGGCCAGGCAGTGATGTAAGAGCAGGAAGACAGTGATGATGAAGACACACCAATCACTCGATTTCACCGTCGCAGCCACCAGCTCAAATACTGACACTGCACGTCATTTAGAGGCTAGGATAGAGGCGGGATCTGCATGTGGTGAGACACCAGGCATGAGTGGCCTGCAGCCAGAGCAGGGGGCAAGGATACCACAGGTGCCAGCTCCCTGGCGGGCGAGTTCGCACACGATTTCTGCTGCAGAGGACTCAGATGAGGATTTCCATAGGGCGGCCTACAGAAGAATGCTGATGGGTTTGCACAATGAAATGCTTGGTGAACTGGGAAGCCTGCCAGAAAGCCTGCGGTCAATGTCAAGGAGCATGGAGGAGTCCAACACCAACTTGGCACAGGGCCTTGCGCAGAGCTTGGAGCCCATCCTTTCCAGCAGAGAAGTGATGACCAACTCCATTAGCGCACTGGTGGACCCAACCATGATGCAGCGTCTGATGGCTGATGTCTCCACTTCCATTGCAACACAAGCAGAAGCCACCTAACGTCTGAGTGCTGCAGTAGACGCTCAGGCTGCTGTCATCATGGCTGTGGATTCCATTGTTCAAAGGGGCTTGCTGAGTCTCATAGTAGTCCAGCAATCTGTTCTCCAATAGATTACTAGGATTGCTGAGGCGCCGCCCCGGGGGAGTGGCTCCATGGAGCATGATCCTGCTGTCCTCTCAGGATGACAGCATTCATCCTCCCACCACTGCCACTCCGCCAGTGCCCTTGCTGTTGCCTGTCAGCCAGTCAGCCCAGACTGCCGCCGCCCATGCCGAGAGCTCCTTGAGGATGTCCTCCAAGGCCATCTGCAGTCTCCCCCACAAAGTCAGCAGCCTTCCACCAGCCATACTGCAGCCATTGGGGTAGCACTGCGTAGGAGGACTAGGACAGGCAAAGGCACACGCAAGACAGGCACTAAGGGAATGCACAAGGGTGATTAGTTGACGTTTGTATGCAGTATGGCGTGATTTGATTTATAAATTTAGTTTGGAATGTTTATTTTGTGACGGCTTTTACTTTTGCATTGTGGCCAAGCAGACGCTGTGATGGTCAGTGACAGAGGGAAGGTAAAGTGTGGGACTGTTGGTGAATGTGGAATTAGGGTTGTGGCTACTGGTATCGCAGTTCTTCATGGACTGCTCAGCCAGAAAGGGGATGTCTAGGTTGCCTCCTCCCATCCATTTCCTCCTCCTCTTCCTCAGCAGCTTGCCATATGGCTGGTGGCAAGGGCTGGGCCCTCATGATGGCGAGGTTGTGCAGCATGCAGCAAACCACCACAAATCTCGACACCCGCTCTGCCAGGTATTGCAGGGCTCCTCCAGAGCGGTCCAGGCAGCGGAAGCGTTGTTTCAGCACGCCAATGGTCTGCTCGGCTTTCATTGTATGCATGCTGCGCATGTGTACGTAGATTGCACACCGGAGTCATGAGCTATTCGTCAGCAGATAGCCCTTGTCGTTCAGTAACCAAACTTTGGTGGACTCTAGGGGAATCAAGGGATATGGGGATTGGGCGGGAAAGTGGAGTTGAGGTCGAAGATCAGCCATGACCTTATTGAATGGTGGAGCAGGCTTGAAAGGCCATGTGGCCTACTCCTGCTCCTAATTCTTATGTTCTATGTTGCCGTGGTAGCTCAAATACAGCTGGCACAGCGGACTGCCACAGAATGAAGGCATCGTGACTGCTGCCAGGATACCGGGCATTGACCTGCATGATTCGCTGCCTATGGTCGCACACCAGCTGGATGTTGAGGGCGCGGAATCCCTTTCAGTTCCGATACATGGCAGAGTTGACATGTGGCGCCCGCAAAGCAATGAGCGTGCATTCAATGGCACCCTGCACCATGGGGAAGCCTGCAATCCTTGTGAAGCCAGCCGCCCACTCCACCTGCTGCCCTCAGGCAGCTTGTCCTGCTGTGTGTACCCTCTGCTCATTCTCCAAGTCATGCTGTATTCAAGGGGAATTCCTACTAGTGCACCCATGTCTGGCAGCAAGTGGTTTGTACAGAATCCTTGAAGTCAGGACAATGTCCTTCAGCACCTGCCACACCACTCCCTCTAGACTTTAGCAACTTTAAACAACTATAGAAAGCACCAAACACTTGTAGATGCGTACCAACAGCCAGAAGAAATCAACCAGTTACTAACCTGTAAGTCGTTGATGATCCCTTTAAACAGCGCTGGTGGGTGTGGGGGTCCTTCCTGCTGCTGAGTGCATGTTCAGCTGTGTGAGCTTAAAAGAGGGCGCTAGCTGTAGCGTTGAGGTCCAAAATGGCAGTGCTAGCATCATGATCTGCCTGCTCTGCATACTTCCGCAGGCGTTCACTGCGCGCAGGCGAACGCCCTCACCAATATGGTGTCTGATGCGATTCGCCCCACAAGTGTGCGCGCACACCGCGGACGGATGCCATTTTGAACCTCTAAGGGCACTCATAGCACCCAAAAAACGGGTGTTACAGTTCCGAATTTTGCGCCATCATTCTTTTAAAGTATCGAGGGACAAATGTGCACCTACAGAGGAAACGAGTGTTTCCATCTCTGAGGATTGACAAGTGTGAAATAGAGGAAGTTAGGCAATCTCCCAAGAGTACATGGTTGTACTTCTTCGTGATGCTAAATGTGGAATGCTTATATACAGGGAGATGAATGAATACTTCAAAATGTCAAAATTAACAAGAGCTCAGTGGACTCCCTGGGGACATTGTAAGATACCTTCACAGCACTTTTACAAGGTTGACTGGAAACTGAAATTGGCTGAAATCACACAATTGGAACTGAAGTTAAATATGAAGAAAATCACTGCGGAGGTAACCCAAATTCTCTGCTAAAATGAAAGTTAGTGAAATCCCATAAAGCACTCTTCACCCAGGTTGGGTGCATTCTCTCCTGAATGAAGACACCGTACAATGAACAGAGTAAAGCTTGGGCAGATTGTTAGTGTTAAAAAGAAAGACTTACATTTATATAGCGCCTTTCATGACCTCTGGGCGCCCGAGCTAAGGCACAGAGTGTAACCATAGATCCGAAGGTGGACAGAGTGCATTGTAACCAGAGTGGGAGTTGGGAATTTGGTGCAGATTGGGGAAGGAGCTGCTCCTTTTAGTTCATAGAATCATAGAAATTTACAGCACAAAAGGAGTTTTTGTTAAATTAATTAATTTAAAATAAACCAAGTGAATTAATTACATAAAACCTTAATGAATTAAATATATAAAACAGGGTTAGATAGAGATGGCAGTGCAGGGGGTATGCCATATCTGCAGTATGCGGGAGTTTGTGGCATTGCAATCCCAGACAACCGCATCTGCAGTAAGTGTCTGCAACTCGAGGAACTTCGGCTCAGAGTTGTTGAGCTGGAGTCCGAGGTGCAGACATTGTGGGGCATCAAGGAGTGTGAGAGTTATTTGGACACTTTGATCCAGGAGGCAATTACAGCCCTAAGGTTTGGTGGTGGTTTAGATTTGGTTAGTGGTCAGGAACAGGAGGATGTGACTGCAACTCAGGCAGGTAAGGGGACCACAGATGCAGTGGTGGAGGAGCCTCAGCCTTTGCCATTGTCCAACAGGTACAAGGCACATGACTTTTAGAAAAGATAGGCAAAATGTAAAAGGAGGTGGGATAGCCCGGATAATAAAGGATGAGATAAAGGCAGTAGGGAGAAAGGATCTTAGCCCATAAAATAAGGATGTAGAATCAGTATGGGTGGAGCTAAGAAATAACAAAGGGCAAAAAACCCTGGTGGGAATAGTTTATAAACCCCCTAACAGTAATCACAGTGTTGGACAGAGTATAAATCAGGAAATTAGAGAAGCACGTAACAAGGATAATGCAATAATCATGGGGGACTTTAATCTTCACATAGACTGGGCAAACCAAATTGGCAAAAGTAGTTTTATGTAATTAATTCACTTGGTTTATTTTAAATTAATTAATTTAACTCAAACTCCTTTTGTGCCGTAAATTTCTATGATTCTATGAACTAAAAGGAGCAGCTCCTTCCCCAATCTGCACCAAATTCCCAACCTCCCACTCTGCTTACAATGCATTCCCTTCACCTTGCGATCTGTGGTTATGCTCTGTGCCTGCGCTCTGGAATGCATTCGAGACAGTTTTCCAGAACAATATGCAAAGGAACCAACTGGGGAACTGGTTATTTTAGATCTAGTATTGTGTAATGAAACAGGGTTAATTAGTAATCTTATAGTAAAGAATGCTCTCGGGAAGAATGATCATAATATGACAGAATGTCATATTGAGTTTGAGAGTGATGTGGTTAAGTCAGAAACTAGGATCCTAAATTTAAACAAAGCCAATTACAGAGGTATGAGGGGCGAGTTGGATGAGGTAGATTGGGAATTTAGATTAAAGATACGATGGTAGATAAGCAATTGCTAACATTTAAAGAAATAATTCATACTTCACAACAAATATACATTCCCTTGAGGAATAAATCTCCACTGGAAAAGTTGTACAGCCATGGCTAGAGAAGTTAAGGATAGTATTAGATTAAAAGAAGAAGCTTACAATATTGCCAGAAAGAGTAGTAAGCCTGAGGATTAGGAGGGTTTTAAAAATCAGCAAAGGGGGACGAAGAAATTGATAAAGCGGGAAAATATAGAATGAGATTGGCTCATATTCTATATTCACTGGGTGTGTCAGCCTGGCACTGGGTGTGTCAGCCTGGATTATGTGCTCAAGTCTGTGGAGTGGGACTTGAACCCACAAACTTCGGACTCAGAGGCGAGAAGTACTACCAAGTGAACCATAGTTGACACACTAAGGCAGCAAACACATCCACAAACTTGAGAAGCACACCTAAATCCTACATAGTCTAAGGCAACAATGTGAAGCATCTGAAAGAGTAAAAATGCTTTGTGCTATCCCCAGGCATTAAATCAGGGTAAGCACAGGATACACAAAACTGCTAAGCGGTGTACAAAGCAATTTTTCTCCTTAAAGAATTTATCCAATTCCCTTTTTCAAGGCTACTATTGAATCTGTATCCTATCAGGCAGTGCATTCCAAATCCCAACCATTCCTTGTGTAACAAAGTTTTTCCTCAATCACCTTAAATCTGTGCCCTCTGGTGATCGACCTTCAGCCATTGGAAACAGTTTCTCTTTATTTACTCTATCTAAACCCTTCATGATTTTAAACACCTCCATTAAATCTCCTCTTAACCTTCTCTGCTCCAAGGAGAACAACCCCAGCTTCTCCAGTCTATCCATGTAATTGTAGTCCCTCATCCCTGGAACCATTCTAGTAAATCTCTTCTGTACCCTCTCCAAAGCCTTCACGTCCTTCCTAAAGTGTGGTGCCCAGATACTCCGGCTGGGGCCGAACTACTGTTTTATACAGGCTTAGCATAACTTCTTGGCTTTTGTACTCTATGGAAGAGAAATTCATGCTTGCCAGCAACAGTTAACAGCCGCTGAAACTGGCCTCAACGCTAACGGAGCAAAATTGGTCTGGGGGCTGGAGATTGTTGACGCAGCACTCACCTTCCGTGCAGCGCTGTCTTGGTGGTGTTGCTGGAGACATCCAGGACGAAGTTCCTGTCCAGGTCCGGCGTTGCAGCTTCCCACAGCCTCTGGAAGCGAGGCTGTGGCGTTCACAAGGAATTGTGGGTAATTAAGAGGTGTGAGAATTAAAGGGGCCATGCACACTGAAGCAATACAAATTAAAATGAAAAGTGAAACAACGCAGTTTTCAGCCCTTTCAGCCTTTTAAAAAATATTTAACATTTAAAAGAAGTCCCAGATGTGAATATTCAGCTCTTAAAGCTGGATTACCTTCCCAACCTCAACAAATGGGAAAACTGCTTCAGCACTAACACAAATGGCTCAGCAAGCCAGGGAAGGGGCACCCAGGGTCTCGCACGCAGCACTCCAGCTTTGTGCAGGGGGTCAACACTGCAAGAGAGGTCCTCTACCCACAGGGGCCAGGAGGCCCTCCAGAAAGAAGGATGTGGGACCACATCACCGAGGCCTTCACTGTCAGCAGTGTCGCCCCCACCACCCGGCTCCAGTGCCCAAAGGAGTTTCATGACCTCAGACCAATGGACAAGGTCAGTGAATGCATCTTCAAAAGCCATCTCCTACCAACTGCACCACTAGCCTCACACACTGCTCAATGCACCCGCCTCCCCCAATTTCTCACCTACCAACAATCTGCACCAATCATGAGGCACATCTCCCATTCCTAGCCTCACCTCACCCCCTTGGAGGAGACGGTGCTGGCCATTCTTGACAGGGGCATGACTGAGCCATTGGCCAGCGGCGGGGCTGAAAGGATACAAGATGCTGGTATCCTCATACGTTATCCTCCTTCTCACATACACCTCATGCTTTCCCGCCTTCCCCTCACCACAACTCCACCCTTGTGCCTTCCTCATTTCACACACCCAAGAAATGCAGCCTGCCCAGCCAGTGGTTGGCCAAGAAGAGGGAGAGGAGAGTGAAGAAGAACAAGAAGAAGAAGATTAATTTGACATTCCCAGCCACCAGCTCCTCAAGGTCAACCAGCAAGGCCATTTGCAGTGTCCCCCACTAAAAGTCAGCAGCCTTCCACCAGCCACGCTGCAGCTACTGGGGTAGCACTGCGTGACATCAGTAGGATAGGCAAAGGCACACACAAGGCAGTCACTAAGAGAATGCATACGGGTGATGAGTTGATTTCTTGATGTCACATTGGACGGCTAGACATATATAGGTGGATTGGAAAGTTTGCTTTGTGGTGGCTTTTATTTCAGCATTGTGGCCAAGAGGACACTGCAATGGTCAGTAACAGAGGGAAGGTAAGGTGTGGGACTAATGCTGAAAGGGGAATTGGGGTTGTGGTCACTGGGACCGGAGGCGGATGATTCCATCCCGGTTATCCTGGCCACAAAGGGGCTGTCTTGGATGACCCAAGTCACACACCATCCTGACTTAGAAGTATATTGCCGATCCTTCATCGTCGCTGGGTCAAAATCCTGGAACTCCCTCCCTGACAGCACTGTGGAGAACCTTCACCACACGGACTGCAGCGGTTCAAGAAGACAGCTCACCACCACCTTCTCAAGGGCAACTGGGGATGGGCAATAAATGCTGGCCTTGCCAGTGACACCCAGATCCCATAAGCAAATGAAAAAAAACACACTACCCTCATCCACCCTCTCTGTTACCTCATCAAAAAACTCAATCAAGTTTGTCAAGTATGATTTGCCCTCAACAAATCCGGGCTGGCTCTCCTTTATTAGTCCGTGCTTGTTCAAGTGGCTGTTAATCTTCTCCCAGATTATTGTTTCTAAAAGCTTCCCACCACCGAAGATAAACTGACTGGACTGTAATTTTTTGAACAAGGGTGTAAGGAGAATTGGAAGATTGTGACCAGAATTTCTGCAATTTCTACCCTTACTTCTCTCAGCAACCTAGGATTTAAAAAAAAGTAAGACTTGCATTTATATAGCGCCTTTCACGACCACCGGACATCCCAAAGCGCTTTACAACTAATGAAGTACAGTCACTGTTGTGATGTTGGAAATGCGGTAGCCAATTTGCGCACAGCAAGCTCCCACAAACAGCAATGTGATAATGACCAGATCATCTGTTTTTGTGATGTTGGTTGAGGGATAAAGCGTTCAGGTAAAGCGTTCCAGATCCTGACAACTCTCTGAGTGAAAACATTTCTCCCCCCCTCTAGATCTTTTGCCAATGATTTTAAATCTCTGACCTCTAGTTATTGATCCACCCACCAGAGGGAATAGTTTTTCTCCCTTGGGGGGCAAATCCATTCTGCCGGGTTTCCCAACCGCTTTCTAGCACCCTGCCCCCACCCCACCCTGCTCCCACCCCACCCCGCCCCGCTCCCACCCCGCCCCGCCCCCACCCCACCCCGCCCCCACCCCACCTCGCCCCCACCCCACCTCGCCCCACACCCACCCCGCCCCACCCCTACCCCGCCCCCACCCACCTCGCCCCACCCCCACCCCACCCCCACCCCACCCAGCCCCCACCCCGCCCCGCTCCCACCCCAACCCTACCCCACCCCCCGCCCCCACCCCACCTCGCCCCACCCCTACCCCGCTCCCACCCCACCTCGCCCCACCCCTACCCCCGCCCCCACCCCCACCTAGCCCCCCGCCCCCCCACCACCTCGCCCCACCCCTACCCCGCCCCCACACCACCCTCGCCCCACCCCACCTCGCCCCACCCCACCTCGCCCCACCCCTACCCCGCCCCCACCCCACCTCGCCCCCCACCCCAACTCGCCCCACCCCTACCCCGCCCCCACCCCACCCCGCCCCCACCACACCCCACCCCACCCCACCTCGCCCTGCCCCACCGCACCCCACCCCCACCCCGCCCCCACCCCACCTCGCCCCACCCCCACCCCGCCCCCACCCCACCTCGCCCCACCCCCACCTCGCCCCACCCCCACCTCGCCCCACCCCTACCCCGCCCCCACCCCACCTCGCCCCGCCCCCACCCCGCCCCCACCCCCACCTCCACCCCACCCCGCCCCCACCCCACCTCGCCCCACCCCACCTTGCCCCACCCCCACCTCGCCCCACCCCCACCTCGCCCCACCCCCACCTCGCCCCACCCCTACCCCGCCCCACCCCACCTCGCCCCCGTCCCCACCCCGCCCCCACCCCCACCCCCACCCCACCCCGCCCCCACCCCACCTCGCCCCACCCCCACCTCGCCCCACCCCCACCTCGCCCCACCCCACCTCGCCCCACCCCTACCCCGCCCCCACCCCACCTCGCCCCGCCCCCGCCCCCACCCCCACCCCCACCCCACCCCACCCCCACCCCACCTCGCCCCACCCCCACCTCGCCCCACCCCACCTCGCCCCCACCCCACCTCGCCCCACCCCTACCCCGCCCCCACCCCGCCCCCACCCTGCCTCGCCCCGCCCCCGCCCCCACCCCGCTCCGCTCCCACCCCCACCCCACCCCACCTCGCCCCGCCCCCACCCCACCCCGCCCCACCCTGCTCCACTCCACTCCCACCCCCACCCCACCCCGCTCCCACCCCACCCCGCCCCCACCCCACCTCGCCCCGCTCCCACCCCACCCCGCCCCCACCCCACCTCGCCCCGCCCCCACCCCACCCCGCCCCCACCCCGCTCCGCTCCCACCCCCACCCCACCCTGCTCCCACCCCATTTCCTGCTTTATTCCAGTTCTGACGAAAGGTCTTCGACGTGAAACGTTAACTCTGTTTCTCTCTCCATGGATGCTGCCTGGCCTGCTGAGTTTTTCCAGCGTTTTCTGTTGTTATTTTGGTCTTTTACTTAGTAATTTTCCATTGGTGGTGTTCTAGTCACTGTTCTTGCTTTTTCAATTTTCTGTTCCAGGTCCTATTTCTATTTTTGATGAGTGCTGAAATGTTCAGACCAATATACTGAAACTATGAATAGATGAATTGGATGCTGATGCTGTGATATTTGAACTCAGATTGTAGTCAACACCACTTTGAGATGATGAAGTGCAACAACGAGGTGTAAACTACTTACTCAACACTTGTTTCTGCTCCAAAATCTCCGGCACAATTGACAGACTGTAAGCGTCGACTTAATAATTGGCAATCATAGGAATTGATTAGCGCTATTTGTCTGGTTTAAGTGATGGAGACTGTACTGCTTGTTGACTTCTAGCATTGCATGAACACTTTGACCCAAACCTATTGAATTGTATTTTTTTACGTACTTAAACTCCTTTAATCCTTGAATTACTTCATATTTTACACACACCTACCTGTGCTGCTACCTCCCCTGTGCCCACAACTTCTCCTTTGCCTGCTTCCTGTTCTCCAACGTTACATTTACAACTCTCGAGTATCTGAACGGTCAAATGAGTCTGTACACAGTCCAACGTTATGTCTGTAAGCACATTAAATCTTCCATGATGGAATTCAAGTGGCCTTTGGGCAGTTCTATTGATTTCTTTATCTAAAAACATAATTATCTCATACAGCGCATGAAATATAATCCTCATAAATCTCTTCTGTCACCCTTAAGCTGTGAGGTAAAATAGCACATCAAAGCAATAATTAATACAAATGTGATTAATTACTCAACTTTTATTGCAAGAATATCCATTTCATTTTTTGGTATAAATGATGTTATAAATGATGGCCCGGATTTTCCAATCGGAGGCTTCCTGCGGGCGGATGTCTCTGATCTGGAAAAAATCTACGAACTTACCTGTTGGCTCCGTAGGTCCCGAGACTTCCGATCCTGGGCCTCTCCTGGTGCCCGCGCGCAGAGGCCCAGGTATCTCAGGGGCGCAGGCGGTTCGCAAGCGTCCCTGGGATCACGTGGGCCATGGGGGACCAATCAAAGATGGGAATCTCCCTTCACACTTTTGACAGGTCTCTCCGCGTAGACATGTCAAAAGTATGAATGGGGATCACTCAAAAAACACACTAAAATATTTTTTTAAAGTTAAATCACATATTTAAAATTAGTTAAAATTGCATTAAATTCAATATTTTAAACAAAAACTTAATTTAAAAAAAAAATAATTTTAAGTTTTTTACTGATCTAAAAATAAACTTACCTTTTTTAAAAGTATTTTTAAATTATAAATGAGTGAAAAAAATAATATTTTTTTACTTTTTTAAACTCTTATGCTGGTAAAAGCAGGCCTTATGCCTGCTTTTACCAGGTGTAAGATTTTTAAAGGTTTTCAGTGGGCGGAGGTTCTGCAGAAAGCGGAACTCTCCCACCGCAGAGGCCCTTTTCCCGGGTAGGCGGAGATTCTTGACAGATCGCAAGTGCCAGTTTTCAGCACATGCGCTTCGCATGCCTGAAACCGGCACTTGCAAGGCCCCTATGGGCTCGTACAAACCTCGTACGCACCCGTGGGGGTCGGAAAATACGGGCCGATATATCTCTTTGGGCTTCTTTATCATCTCTCCCCTTTATCTATGGCAGACTTTATTGTTGAACAAATGTAGGGAAGGGAAGTTGGGTGTGGAATAGGGTCAAGGGAGCAGGAGGTGGGTCTTGTGGACAAGAGGAGCTCAGAGAGGGCATGAGAGGAGATAGGAGAGAAATTAGAAAAAGATGCGAGTTCGGGGCTAGGGCAGGATGGAACCTTAGAGGAAGTTTGGCCCGGTGGGCTAAGGGAAGGGAGGGAAGGGGTGGAGACAGGAGGGTCTCAGTCTTGGTGATGAAGAAGTCCATGAGCTCCTTGCACTTGTTGTTGGAGGTGAGGGAGGAGGAGGCAGGGGCGAGGGGTTTTAGAAGACGGTTTGTAGTGGAGAAGAGAAGCTTGATATCTTTGCATTCCAGGATAATCCTGGAATAGTGAGGACTTTTGGCAGAGGAGAGCAGGACCTGATAGAGCTATATAGAATCCTAGAATCATAGAAATTTACGGCACAGAAGGAAGCCATTCGGCCCATCGTGTCTGTGCCGGCTGAAAAAGAGCTATCCAGCCTAATCCCACTTCCCAGCTCTTGGTCCATAGCCCTGTAGGTCTCGGCTCTTCAAGTGCACATCCAAATAGTTTTTAAATGTGATGAGGGTTTCTGCCTCTACCACCCTTTCAGGCAGTGAGTTCCAGACCCCCACCACCCTCTGGATGAAAACATTTCTCCTCAAAGGCTGGACAGTTGGAAATTTGAAAGTGCCGTTGTAAGTGATTTGTGGGAGAGTTTTTTTCCCAGGGTGGACACCGAAGGAAGTGGAGTTGGGAATGGAAGGGGGATGTGAGTGAAGAGGGATACAAGGAAGTGATCAGAGATGGCCTATCTGTGATTGACATGGTGGGATTAGAAAGGCCACGTGAGATGGCAAAGTCAAGGGGGTGGCTGTGACTATGGGTAGGCGAGTTTATATGGAGGGAGAGATTAAGGAAGGATAATTGGGCAGTGAACACAGAGTAAAGAGGCCATGATGAGTTGAGGTTGAAATCACCAAGGATAAGCAGTCATTCAGTGCAGGGGCTAAGGGAGGAAATTAGTGACGATACCTGGGTGAGAAACTTGGTGTGGTACTTGAATGGGAGCTAGAGAATGTAGATTTTAAAGGTTGCGAGAGGGGTGGAACAAGGTGAAATGCTCAAAGGAGGAGAAAGTGCCAGAGGAGTAGGAGGACAGACCAAGGTATAACTTGGTGACAAGAGCCACACCGGCACAGTGGCGGTCTGGGCGGGGCAAGTGGTGGAAGGTATAGCTAGGCAGGGAGGCTTCATTAAGGGGGAAGGTGTCATCACCTGTTGGCAAAGTTTCATTCAAGGCCATGATGTTGATGTAATCATCCAGAATAAGGTAATAGATGGCAAAGACCTTGTTCACAAGTGAACGGACATTCTGGAGGGAGATGCAGAGAGGGGCAGTGATAGCTCACCCTCTGGCAGAGTCCACAGGATCAGCGCTGGAAGGGGTGAGTTGGACAGGGAGGAGATTGGCAACTTAGGCCCCAGTGGGAGCGCTGGGTGGGAAAATTCAGCGAGAGAGTAGGATGGGGCAGTTACGGTTGCTGCTCGTAAGGAGGCAGCGACGAGTGTCTCAATGGGCCCTTCGGAGGTTGCCGAGACGCACAGAGGGAATATATAGGCTTATCCAAGAGGGAGTCAAGCCTGGCATGGCAGCAGGAGAATAGGAAGGTTGAGAAGTGCTGAAGGGTTTGGGTAGGGAATTGAGGGGCAGAGTACCAGAGAGGGAAGAAATGAAAGGAGGAATGATGACAGGAGAGAGGGGCCTAGGAGAGGTAAAGAGAAAAGAAGAAAAATGGTAAATAGAAGTGATGAGCTCGAGCAGCAGCCAAAACGTGCACGTGAATGGCACAGGAAACTCAAGTTTCATAGGCAGGGTTACATCGCAAATTATGATATATATGTCCTGTTAATAAACAAAGAATAGAGAGGAGACAATAGGAGGGAGTCCAACGTTAATTCTTTACCCAGTCTGGCCTATATGTTACTCCAGTCCCACACCAATGTGGTTGAATTTAACTGCCCTCTGATGTGGTCTCGCAAGCCACTCAGTTGTATCAAACCGCTCTCAGGGCAACTAGTAATGGGCAATAAATGCTGGCCTTGCCAGTGACGCCCACATCCCAAGAATGAATTTTTAAAATAGATTTTTTATGGCCTCATTAACATATATATGTTAATAAGGCCATAAAAAAACAAACCAAGCACTAGGGTTTATTTCTAGAAGGATAGAATTGTAAAGTAGGGAAAGTTATGCTAAACTTGTATCGACCTTGGTTAGACCACACTTGGAGTACTGCGTTAGGTTCTGGTCACCATATTATAAAAAGGACATAGAGGCACTGGAGAGGGTGCAAAAAAGATTTGCAAAGGTGATACCAGAACTGCGAGGCTATACCTATTAGGAAAGGATGAACAGGCTGGGTCTCTTTTCTCTTGAAAATAGAAGGCTAAGGGGTAAACTAGTAGAGATCTTTAAAATTATGAACTTACATAGAAAACATAGAAACATAGAATCTAGGAGCAGGAGTAGGCCATTCGGCCCGTCGAGCCTGCTCCGCCATTCAATACGATCATGGCTGATCATCCAAATCCAGTACCCTGTCCCTGCTTTAATCCCCACAGTACACATATCCCACCCTACCCCCATAACCCCACGTATTTAATTCCCCCTAACATATCCCATCCTATCCCCATAACCCCACATATTTAATCCCCCCTAACACTAAGGGTCAATTTATCATAGCCAAATCAACCTAACCCACACATTTTTGGACTGTGGGAGGAAACCGGAGCACCCGGAGGAAACCCACGCAGACACGGGGAGAATGTGCAAACTCCACACAGACAGTCACCCGAGGTCAGATTCGAACCCGGGTCTCTGGCGCTGTGAGGCACCAGTGCTAACCACTATGCCACCGTGTTGCCCTACGAACAATGATGGACAGGTAAAGACCATTTGGGGCAACACGGTGGCATAGTGGTTAGCACTGGTGCCTCACAGCGCCAGAGACCCGGGTTCGAATCTGACCTCGGGTGACTGTCTGTGTGGAGTTTGCACATTCTCCCTGTGTCTGCGTGGGTTTCCTCCGGGTGCTCCGGTTTCCTCCCACAGTCCAAAAATGTGCGGGTTAGGTTAATTTGGCTATGATAAATTGACCCTTAGTGTTAGGGGGGATTAAATATGTGGGGTTATGGGGATAGGATGGGATATGTTAGGGGGAACTAAATACGTGGGGTTACGGGGGTAGGGTGGGATATGTGTACTGTGGGGATTAAAGCAGGGACAGGGTACTGGATTTGGATGATCAGCCATGATCGTATTGAATGGCGGAGCAGGCTCGACGGGCCGAATGGCCTACTCCTGCTCCTAGATTCTATGTTTCTATGTTTCTATTTGGTCCATCAAGCATGTCCCACACAATTGTGATACATTGTGTATCGCAACATATACAATCTACCCTACCCGAAACCATGTGATCTCCTGGGAGAGGCAGAAAAACAGGTAAATAACCCAGGCCAAGTTGGGGGAAAAATATCTGGGAAATTCCTCTCTGACCCATCTAGGTGATGGAAACTAGTCCAGGAGATCACTCTGGCCCTGAATTCCCTGCAGTACCCACCTTCTGTAAGGGGTGATCTCCACCCCAGCCAGAAACAGGTCCAGCTCTCGCTTGAAGAAATTCAGCAAGTCCACGTCCACCACATGAGACGACAGCCTGTCCCAGAGATCCACTATTCTCTGGGAAAAGAACCACGTCCTGACATTTAACCTAGATCTAGCCTTGTACAACTTAAATTTGTGACCCCTGGTCCTTCCTAACCTATTTAATTGAAACTAACTGTCAACTGGAACACAATCTATCCCCTTCATCATCTTATAAATCTTGATCAGATCACCCCTAAGTCTGCGCTTCTCTAAAGTGTAGAGTCCCAACTCTTTTAGCCTATCTTGATAACTAAGATGCTTTAGACTGGGAATTAGTCCAATGGCCCCTCCTCTGCACCCTCTCCAAAGCCTCAATATCACCCACCATGTGAGGAGACCAAAACTGGACACAGTATTCCAAGTGAGGCCTGAATACAGTCTTGTACAAGGACAAAACAGTATGCCTCGTCTTGTACTCAATTGTCCTATGGATACACCCCAACACCCTATTTGCTCTAGCCTATGTAACCTGAGATTTTCCCTGTGTTCATTCGTGTGTGCACATTGGCTGCCATTCCGGACCCGAGCTGTTCACTTCTATTTCCACTTTTTTCTCCCCCTTTTCCTTTTCTCTCTATCCCTCCCTGACCGCTCTCTCCTGTCATCATGCCTCCTTTCATCTCTCCTCTACCCTGCCCTCCCAAATCCCTACCCCAATGCTTCAGTACTCTTCGACCTTCCTACTCTCCTGCCGCCATCCCAGGCTCGACTCCCTCTTAGATAAGCCCACAGCTTCCCTCTGAGCCTCTCTTGGCATCCTACGAAGGGCCCATCGAGGCACTAATCGCTGCCGCCTTACGAGCAGCAACCCCGACTGACCCATCCTACCCTCTCACCGACCTGCGCACCCATTTGGGGCTAATCTTGCCAATCTCCTCTCCGTCCAACACACCCCTCTCAGCGCTGACCCTGCGGACACTGGCAGTAGGGCAGCCATCACCGACCCTCTCCGCATCTCCCTCCAGAACATCCGTTCACTTATGAACAAGGCCCTTGCCATCCATGAGCTTATCGTGGATAATTGCATCGACATCATGGCCCTGACGGAAACTTGGTTGAGGGGTGATGACACCTTACCCTTAAATGAAGCCTCCCCACCTGGCTATACCTTCCACCACTTGCTCCGCTCAGACTGCCGTGGTGGCGGTGTGGATCTCATCACCAAATCACACCTTGGTCTGTCTCCCTACTCCTTCGGCACTTTCTCATCCTTTGAGCATCTCACCTTATTCCACCCCTCTCATCTCTCATTTAAAATTCTTGTTCTCTACCGCCCACCCAAGTACAATACAAATTTTATAACTGAAATATCTTCACTGTTCTCCTCCCTCAGCCTCTGCACCAAACGACTTCTCATCCTCGGTGATTTCAAACTCCATCTCAATTCATCATGCTCTCTCTCCTCTGAGTTCACTAGCCTCCTATCCTCCCTTAATCTCTCCCTCCATGTAAACTCCCCAACCCATATTCACGGCCACCCCCTCGACTTTGCCATCTCTCCTGGCCTCGCTACTCCCATCGTGTCAATCGCAGATAAGGCCATCTCTGACCACTTCTTCATATCGCTCTCCACCCACATCCCCCTTCCTCACCTATCCCCCCCCAACCCTATTTCCTTCTGTGTCCGCCCCTGGAAAAAACTGTCTCCCAACTCTCTTACAACTGCACTTACGAAATCCCAACTGTCCAGCCTTTGGCCCGCCATTCACCACGACATTTCTGCAGCTACCGATTTGCTCAACCACACTCTCACCACCACTTTTGATGCCCCAGTCCCTATTAAAACCATTACTGTCTCTCACCCTGGCCGTTCCCCCGGTACAGTCCTCATCTTCGTTCCCTGAAGTCCGAGGGATGCAGACTTGAATGGATATGGTGGACAACTGGCTGGATCTGGCTGGACCACATTATCAGGTCCTGCTCTCGTCTGCCAAAATTGCTCACTATTCCAGAATCATTCTGGAATGCAAAGATAAGCCCCGGCTTCTATTCTATACAGCTAGCCATCTTCTTAAACCCTTCTCCCCTGTCTCCTCCACCCTCACCTCCGATAACAAGTGTGAGGAGCTCATGGGTTTCTTTGTCTCTAAGATTGAGACCATCCATTCAGCTGCCTTTGCCACTTCCCTTCCTTCCCCTAGCCCACCGGGCCAAACTTCCTCTAAGGTTCCCCCTTGCCCTAGCCCTGAACTCGCATCTTTCTCCAGTTTCTCTCCTATCTCCCCTCATGCCCTCTCCGAGCTCATCTTGTCCATGAGACCCACTTCCTGCTCCCTCGACCCTATTCCCACCAAACTGCTGACCACCCAAGTTATTTTTCTGGCTCCCATGTTAGCTGACATTGTTAGTGGTTCTCTCTCCTCAGGTACTGTCCCCCTCTCTCTCAAATCTGCTGTTATCACCGCTCTCCTCAAAAAACCAACACTTGATCCCTCCGTCCTTGCAAACTACCATCTCCAACATCCCCTTCCTCTCCAAAGTCCTTGAACGTGTTGTCGCCTCCCAAATCCATGCCCATCTTTCCCGCAACTCCGTGTTTGAATCCCTCCAATCAAGTTTCCACCCCTGCCACAGTACCGAAACGTCTCTCATCAAAGTCACAACTGACATCCTGTGTGACTGTGACAGAGGTAAACTATCCCTCCTCGTCTTTCTTGACCTGTCTGCAGCCTTTGACACGGTTGACCACTCCATCCTCCTCCAACGCCTCTCCACCATCGTCCAGCTGGGTGGGACTGCACTAACCTGGTTCCATTCTTATCTATGTAATCATAGCCAGAGAATCACCTGCAACAGCTTCTGGTCCCGCTCCTGCATCGTTACCTCGTGTCCCCCAAGGATCTATCCTTGGCTCCCTCCTATTTCTCATCTACATGTTGCCCCTTGGTGACATCATTTGAAAACACAGCGTCAGTTTCCACATGTACACTGACGACACCCAGCTCTACCACACCACCACCCTCTCTGACCCCTCCACGGTCTCTAAATTGGCAGAGTACTGGTCTGACATCCAGTTCTGGATGAGCAGAAATTTTCTCCAATTAAATATTGGGAAGACCGAAGCCATTGTTTTCAGTCCCTGCCACAAACTCTGTTCCCTAGCCACTGACTCCATCCCTCTCCCTAACATCTGTCTGAGGCTGAACCAGACAGTTTGCAACCTTGGTGTCATATTTGACCCTGAAATGAGCTTCCGACCACATATCCGTGGCATAACTAAGACCGCCTACTTCCACCTCCGTAACATCGCCCGTCTCTGCCCCTGCCTCAGCTCATCCCCTGCTGAAAACCTCATCCATGCCTTTGTTACCTCTAGACTTGATTATTCATAGATAGGGCTATTCGTAGATAGGACTTTAAACTAAAAAAGGGGGGAAGGGTCCCAGTGGAGAGAAATCTAGAATGCTAAAGAGAAAAGACAAGGAAGCAGTGCAGGAAAGTGATTGGGGTAAGGATAACCAGATTGTGTCAGGAAGGGACAGAGCAGACAAACAAAAGAGTGCACTAACAAATAGGGTCCGGGTAAGAAAAAATGGTAAGACAAATAGGGCCATAGTACAAAAAAATGTTAAGATGTCTAAAAATGTTAAGACAAATCTAAAAGCATTGCATCTGAATGCACGAAGCATTCGTAATAAGGATATGATATAATTGTGATTACGGAGACATGGCTGCAGGGTGACCAAGGCTGGGAGCTGAATATCCAAGGATATTCGATATTTAGGAAGGACAGGCAAAAAGGAAAAGCAGGTGGGGTGGCGTCGTTAGTAAAAGATGAAATCAGAGCAATAGTGTGAAAGGATATTGGCTCAGAAAATCAAGATGTAGAATCAGTCTGGGTGGAGCTAAGCAGCACCAAGGGGCAGAAAACATTGGTGGGAGTTGTCTATAGGCCTCCAAACAGTAGTGGTAATGTAGGGGATGGCATCAAACAGGAAATTAGAGATGCATGTAACAAGGGTACTACAGTAATCATGGGTGACTTTAATCTACATATAGACTGGCCAAACCAAATTAGCAATAATACTGCGGAGGATGAATTCCTGGAGTGTGTACGAGATGTTTTTTAAACCAGTACATTGAGGAGCCAACTAGGGAACAGGCTATCCTAGATTGGGTATTGTGCAATGAGAAGGGGTTAATTAATAATCTTGTTGTGTGGGGTCCTTTAGGGAAGAGTGATCATAACATGTAGAATTCTTCATTAAGATGGAAAGTGAAGTAGTCCAATCCGAAACTAGGGTCCTAAATCTAAACAAAGGAAACTACGAAGGTATGAGAAGTGAGTTGGTTATGATAGATTAGGGAGCTTCATTAAAAGGCAATGGCTAACATTTAAGGAACGAATGCATGAATTGCAACAATTATACATTCCTTTCTGGCACAAAAACACAAAAGGAAAAGCGGCCCAACCATGGCTAACAAAAGAAATTAAGGATAGTATTATATCCAAAGAGGAGTCATATAAAGTTGCCAGAAAAAGTAGCAAGCCTGAGGATTGGGAGCAGTTTAGAGTTCAGCAAAAAAGGACCAAGCGATTGATTATGAGGGGAAAAATAGAGTATGAGAGTAAACTTGCAAGGAACGTAAAAGCAGTCTGTAAAAGCTTCTACAAGTATGTAAAAAGAAAAAGATTAGTGAAGACAAATGTAGGTCCCTTACAGTCAGAAATGGGAGAATTTATAATGGGGAACAAGGAAATGGCAGAGCAATTAAACAAATACTTTGGTTCTGTCTTCATGGAAGAGGACACAAATAACTTCCCAGAAATGCTAGGGAACCAAGAGTCTGGTGAGAAGGAGGAATTAAAGGAAATTAGTATTAGTAAAAAAATAGTGCTGGAGAAATTAATGGGACTGAAAGCTGATAAATCCCCAGGGCCTGATAATCTGCATCCCAGAGTACTAAAAGAGGTAGCCATGGAAATAGTGGATGCATTGGTTGTCATCTTCCAAAATTCTATAGATTATGGAACAGTTCCTGCAGATTGGAGGGTGGCAAATGTAACCCCACTATTTAAAAAAGGAGGGAGAGAAAAAACAGGGAACTACAGACAACAGTAGTAGGGAAAATGCTAGAGTCTATTATAAAGGATGTGATAACAGGACACTTAGAAAATATCAACAGCATTAGACAAAGTCAACATGGATTTATGAAAGGGAAATCGTGTTTGACAAACCTACTGGAGTTTTTTGAGGATGTAACTGGTAGAATAGATAAGGGAGAACCAGTGGATGTGGTGTATTTGGATTTTCAGAAGGCCTTTGATAAATTCCAGTAAAGAGGTTAGTGTGCACAATTAAAGCACATGGGATTGGGGATAATATACTGGCATGGATTGAAAATTGGTTTTAACAGACAGGAAACAGAGAGTAGGAATAAATGGGTCTTTTTCGGGGTGGCAGGCGGTGACTAGTGGGGTACCACAGGGATCAGTGCTTGGGCCCCAGCTATTCACAATATATATCAATGATTTGGATGAGGGAACCAAATGTAATATTTCCAAGTTTGCTGATGACACAAAACTAGGTGGGATTCTGGGTTGTGAGGAGGATGCAAAGAGGATTTAAGGCGATTTAGACACGTTGAGTGAGTGGACAAATACATGGCAGATGCATTATAACGTGGATAAATGTAAAGTTATCCACTTCGTAGGGAAAACAGAAAGGCAGAGTATTATTAAATGGTGATAGATTGGGAAATGTTGATGTACAGAGGGATCTGGGTGTCCTTGTACACCAGTCACTGAAAGCAAGCATGCAGGTGCAGCAAGCAGTTAGGAAGGCAAATGGTATGTTGGCCTTCATTGCAAAAGGATTTGAGTACAGGAGCAAGGATGTCTTACTACAGTTATACAGGGCCTTGGTGAGACCACACCTGGAGTACTGTGTGCAGTTTTGGTCTTCTTACCTAAGAAAGGATATACTTGCCATAGAGGGAGTACAGCAAAGGTTCACCAGACTGATTCCTGGGATGGCAGGACTGTCGTATGAGGAGAGATTGGGTCGACTAGGCCTGTATTCACTAGAGTTTAGAAGAATGAGAGGGATCTCATTGAAACGTACAAAATTCTGACAGGGCTAGACAGACTGGATGCAGGGAGGATGTTTCCCCTGGCTGGGGGGTCTAGAACGAGGGGTCACAGTCTCAGGATACGGGGTAGGACATTTAGGACTGAGATGAGGAGAAATTTCTTCACTCAGAGGGTGGTGAACCTGTGGAATTCTCCAGCACAGAAGGCTGTGGAGGCCAAGTCACTGAATATATTTAAGAAGGAAATAGATAGATTTGTAGACACAAAAGGCGTCAAGGGGTATGGGGAGAGAGCAGGAATATGGTATTGAGATAAAGGATCAGCCATGATCATATTGAATGGCGGAGCAGGTTCGAAGGGCCGAATGGCCTACTCCTGCTCCTATTTTTCTATGTTGTATGTTTCTATTCAAACGTACTCCTGGCTGGCCTCCCTCATCCTAACCTATGTAAACTTGAGGTCATCCAAAACTCGGCTGTCCATCTCCTAACTCGCACCAAGTCCCATTCACCCATCACCCCTGTGCTTGCTGACCTAAATTGGCTCCCGGTTAAGCAGCGCCTCGATTTCAAAATTCTCACCCTTGTTTTCAAAACCCTCCATGGCCTCGCCCCTCCCTATCTCTGTAATTTCCTTCAGCCCTGCAGCCTCCCCAAGATATCTGCGCTCCTCTAATTCTGCCCTCTTGAGCATCCCTGATTATAATCGCTCAACCATTGGTGGCCGTGCCTTCTGTTGCCTAGGCACTAAGCTCTAGAATTCGCTCCCTAAACCTCTCCGCCTCTCTACCTCTCTCTCCTCCTTTAAGATGCTCCTTAAAACCTACTTCTTTGACCAGGCTTTTGATCATCTGCCCTAATTTCTCCTTATGTGGCTTGGTGTCAAATGTTTTTGCCTTCTAATACTCCTGTGAAGCGCCTTGGGACGTTTTACTATGTTAAAGGCGCTATATAAATACAAGTTGTTGTTGTTGTAGCTATCGCTATACAGCATTGCTCATGTACCTTTATGGATGTACGCACAAGAATGCCCAAATCTCTTTCTATCTCCACCATCTTTAATGCCTTTCCCTGTAGGTCCCGCATTGGACTCATCAGTCACCTGAGTACTCATTTTTAATGTGGAAGCAAGTCACCCTCAGTTCCGAGGGACTGCCTAAGAAGAAGAAGAGAATATAGATGTTGAGCATTTGCCCTGCCCACATGCATAACACTGCACTTATCTAAGTTATACATCATTTTCCAGTCTTGAGCCCAATCTCCCAACACATTAAGATCTGCCTGAAACAGACGAGCATCATCCACAGTTCTAACGCTCACACAGATCTTGGTATCATCTGCAAATTTGCAGATCGTGCCCCCAACACCTACATCCAGATCATTAATAAAAATAGTAAAGAGCAACGGTCCCAACACCGATCCCTGAGGGGCACCACTGGTGACTGGTCTCCAAACAGATCCACATCCACTTATAACTACTTTTTGCCTACGTCCTGCCAGCCAGTTCTGAATCCAGCTCAATATATTACCACTAATACCAGAGGCTTCGATCTTATAGAGAAGCCTCTTATGCGGTACCTTATCAAAAGCTTTTTGGAAATCTAAGTAGACAATGTCTACAGGACTTCCCTCATCACCAACTTTGTAGCTTCTTCAAAAAATACAATTAGATTTGTAAGACATGCTCTCCTTTTTCTGAAGCCATGTTAGGTGTCCATAATATGACCCTCACTATCCAAGTATTCATATATTACATCCCTAATGATTCCTTCAAGCATCTTACCTATTACTGATGTTAAACTAATGGGCCTATAGTTACCCGGGTCTGTCTTGTCACCTTTTTTAACGATGGAGACTACATTAGCCTCCTTCCAGTCTACAGGAACCATTCCAGAGTGCAGTGAGCTATTAAAAATACAGGCTAGGGGCTGGCACAGCACATGCCCCATCTCCCTGAGGACCCTCAGGTGGATATCATCCAGCCCGGCCGCTCAATCTATTTTCAAGTTCTTAATTCTTTCTAAAACAATGGCCGGAATTTTTTCCTTTGCGTCGGGTTATGTGTGTGCGGGCTGTGTAGCGGGTCAGGAACGCGATGTTCTGAGCAACGTGCTGCTCAGGGCGACTTTTACTTAATGGCCCCAATTGAAAGACTCATGTGCGTTTCCCGGCCCTATTAAATGGAGCGGGTCTGATGACGTCATCGATGACTCATTTCCAGCGCCGATATTTAAAGCAGTCTTGCACTGATCTCATTTGAATGTTGCTAGAGGAGGGTGGAACCTGACAAACAAAGGCCTGAGTTCTGTTATAAAGTAGCAAGAATGGATAGCCAAAGGCAGAGGGCTGCACCACGCTTTTCAGACTCATCCCTGCATACTCTGGTGGAGGCATTCAGAGCATGCAGGGAGGTCCTCTTCCCTGCTGATAGGCAAAGGAGACCTCCGCAAGAGACCAAAAGAGCCTGGCTGGATATTGCTGAGGAGGCCAGCAGCAGGGATGTGGTGAGGAGGACCTGGATCCAGAGCAGGAAACGATTCAATGATCTCATGAGGTCAGGAAAGGTGAGTGCAATGCCACACTCACCCTCAGCCTGTCAACACATCCCCATCACTCTGCCTTCCCAAGCCTACTGCTGCACATCATTCCTCACACCAACATGCCTTGCACGTCCACCCATCCCGGGCAGCAATGTGCGTCGCTGCTGGTGCCACCTGCATCTCAGATTCCTCCTCCACTTTCAGCTCGTCTTCCACCTGCTCGTCCTCCTCCTCTTAAGAGGCTGTGTGATGTGCGCCTTACTCTTCCTGCAAACATTTGTGTTTGCATCTTATTTGTCAGCCAACTTGGCTTTTTCTTACCACATTCCCTTCCTTTGACTTTAAAGAAAGAAGGAAAGTCTTGCATTTATATAGCGCCTTTCACGACTACCGGACATCTCAAGTTGCTTTACAGTCAATGAAGTACTTTTTGAAGTGTAGTCACTGTTGTAATGTGGGAAACACGGCAGCCTATTTGCACACAGCAAGCTCCCACAAACAACAATGTGACAATGACCAGATAATCTGTTTTTGTTATGTTGAGTGAGGGATAAATATTGGCCAGGACACCGGGGATAGCTCCCCTGCTCTTCTTCGAAATAGTGCCATGGGATCTTTTACGTCCAACTGAGAGGGCAGACGGGGCCTCGGTTTAAGGTCTCATCCAAAAAATGGCACCTTCGACAGTGCAGCACTCCCTCAGCACTGCACTGGAGTGTCAGCCGAGCTTTATGTGCTCAAGTCTCTGGAGTGGGACTGGAACCCACAACCTTCTGACTCAGAGGCGAGTGCGCTACCAACTGAGCCACAGCTGACAAGGTCAGGTAAGGTTTAGGAAAGGTTTTGATAGAGCAGACACTGAGGGACTGTTTCCACTTGTGGAGAAGAGCAAAACTAAAGGCCATCAATACAAGATAGTCACCAAGAACTCAAATGAGAATGTGGAACTCGCTACCACAGGGAGTAGTTGAGGCGAATAGTATAGATGCATTTAAGGGGAGGCTAGATAAGCATATGAGGGTGAAGGGAATAGAGGGTTATGCTGATAGAGTTAAATGAGGAAAGATGGAAGAAGGCTTGACTGGAGCATAAACGCCGGCATGGACTGGGTGGTCTGAATGGCCTGTTTCTGTGACGTGTATTCAACATAATTATGAACTATATGGGAAAAGGTTACATGGCAATTAAAATTTATGTGCCTGCAAAAGAAGGATTTTGGGTTGCAGTTGCAATAAATGCAATGAGATTGTAATAAGGACAGAGAGACGAATGGTTAAATTTCTGATAAGTAGTGAACAAACTGTGACCTATGTGAAGACGTGTAGATGGCATGCATGCAGCGGTTGTGCTGACATGACAGATTGCTGGAGAATAACGAGGGAGAACGGAGACAAGAGAAGAGGAGGGCAGGCCAACATACATCTGCAATAATAAAACGTGTAATTCATGCTTGCAAATAATGGTCTGCTGAAAAATAACAATCGAGAGGACCTTGGGGATGCTTAAAGTCAAGATACAGAAGAAAACTGATTGTAAACAAGCCAGCCTGAACGGAGAGATGAAATTGGGCATCTGAGAACCTGGGGACAGTGTATCTCCTTAACCAATGAGATTTAAGGATTGAGAAATAAATAGAGAAAGGACTGAGAAGGAAGGTGAATTAGAGTGGGTGAATTCATTGTCAAATCAGGTACAGAAAGAGAAACATTGAGAGGGAAAGAAAGAAAAAAAGAGACAGAAAGGAAAAGTAAGAATAAAAATATAAAAATTTAAAATTTGACATCTTTTAAATCTCCTTAAACAATTCAAAACCTGAAGGAATGAGACTCCACACTTATAATTGTTCACTTTCCGGGCAAAAGAGGTTGATTGGCAGTCATTAATGATTATCATGTCATTAAAAGGGGACTTGTGCTGCTAATTACTCGACTTAACGTTCTGGGTGAATTTAATGGGCGACTAAAGTGCAAATGCAGCAACTTCATGAAAATCACAGGGAGGTTAAGCACGAGATGTTGTTTTAACAAAGCTAACAGCGGAATGGTGCGAGTTGGCCAGCAACTTGTGGCAATTCGCAGTTCACAGGGTATCTGCTCCTTGCTACAAGTTGCTGGCCGATTTGTGCATTAATAACGGCGTTCGTCGTTCAGACACTGTTATTTCATTCAGCAAAATCTGGCCCAATAATTACACTTACTGGATTATAGGGCATAGTTTTCTCTTTTCCTTGAAAATGTAAGGAGACATGAGTGAGAAAAGGTTCAAATGTAGCAAACCGCCTCCAAAAAGATTCTGTGAAAAAAGGCAGATTCCGCCTGGCACTCTTCTCATTCTCTGAATGCTGAGAACAACCATGCATGATACTGCAATAAAAACAGAACGTGCTGGAAATACTCAGCAGGTTAGGCGGCATCTGTGGAGAGAGAAACAGAGTCAACACTTAAAGGTCGATGACCTTTTGTCAGAACTGGAAAAGTTAGAGCTGTAACAGGTTCTGCATGAAACTGCTTGAATCTGGCCTCGTTACAACTTCATTAGAAAACAGCTTGGTGACCTCGAGAAGGAAAGGTTGGGAGAATGTGCTTACTTTACTCAAGTTAAGGGAGTTGAAACAGAATGATTGAAGGCTGAGTCATTACTCATAGATGAATAGAAACTATCGCACCAAGCATCACAACTTATTGACACACAAACACAGACAACTCCAAGCTTTCACCTCAGCAGTGACACAGTAGTTCAGAGAGGCTATTAGTTTCAGAGGGCTGAAGTGGCCATTGGCAAGTGTGTGGAGGTGAAGGCAGAGAGGGCAGCCTGGAAGTGCAGAGCACACAAAACCTATATCAGGTCCTACCCCAGGCAGTGTGTGTACCATAAAAGTGCCATCTACCTGTGCAAGATGGATGAGGAAGCTCAGGTCTACCAGGCAAATGTGACTGAGGTATTCCATCTAGTCCACAAAGACCTGCAGAGACAGTCAACCATCTCCAATGCACTAACAGTGCCAGTGAAAGTCTCAGCATTTATGCCAAGAAAGAAGGACTTGCCTTTCACGACCTCAAGACATCCCAAAGTGCTTTCCAGCCAATGAAGTACTTTTTGAAGTGTAGTCATTGTTGTAATGTAGGAAACGCGGCAGCCAATTTGCACACAGCAAGCTCCCACAAACAGCAGTGTGATAATGACCAGATAATCTGTTTTTGTTATGTTGATTGAGGGATAAATATTGGCCAGGACACTGGGGATAACTCCCCTACTCTTCTTCGAAATTTAACATCTCATCCGAAAGACGGCAACTCCGACAGTGCAGCACTCCCTCAGCACCGCACTGGAGTGTCAGCCAAGATATTTGTGGGTTCAAGTCTCTGGAGTGGGACTTGAACCCACAACCTTCTGACTCAGAGGCGAGTGCGCTGTCCACTGAGCCACGGCTGACATTGCCAAGGGCCCTCCCAGGCGCCCACAGGGAATATCTCAGGAGTCAGACATTTTGACTTCTAAACAATGGACACTTTCTGAAAGAAGATATATTAAAAATGAGTTGTTTAGCACCAGTTGTGTATGTGTCAAATTCGTAGGAGGAAATCAGAAACTCTGGGACCATGATTTGCCGACCAGCACTCCCTGTGAGGGTCCTCCTCCCAGATCTGCCCGATCAGGAAATCAGCACTTTGGTTCCCCCATCAGTCTGCCTGATGCAATAGCATGTGAGCCTTTCACATTTAGTACAGGTTATCATAGTGATGATGACAGCAGTAACCTCCAGGCCTTTAGTTACTGAATCAATAAGGCAAATAAGCTACTGTACCTGCACAAACACAGACATGCACACACACTCTGACAGTGCAGCCAAGATATTTGTGCTCAAGTGTCTGGAGTGGGACTTGAACCCACAACCCTCTGACTCAGAGGCAGGAGTGCTACCCACTGAGCTACGGCTGACACTGCCAAGGGCCCTCCTAGGCACCCACAGGGAATATCTCAGGAGTCAGCCATCTCTCTCCACGATGCTGCCCGACCTGCTGAGTGTTTCCAGTATTTTCTGTTGTTATTTAAGGTACTGTACCGGGATGGATTAGCAGAGAGACTGAACGCTGTGTCCTTCAAAAGAATGTATTGCTGCCGTTAGTTAGACCCAAGTTGGGCTCTGATGACCTAACCAGAGTAAAGGTACAAAGGGGAGTAACAAAGATGATTCCGGTTATCAGTGATTGGAATTATGAGTTAAAATGTACTTCGTTCAGGAAAAACACTTCAAGGTGACCTAACTGAAGTTTTCAGAATATTGAGGGGGAATTAATGATTCTAGTTCAGCTGACTTTTTCAGCTTTTAAATGTGATTTTATTGTACACAATTAAAAAGTCTTCCTGTATCTTTAGTACAGGTTGCATGCTAGATACTAGTGGCCCTCCTGCTTCAATGCAACAGTGGCAAGACCCATTCTCAGGAGGGGGGGAAATCAATAACCTGCTTTGGATAAATGCCAAGAGTATTTGACACAATTCAGAATCACTTCACGTAACAGAGATAGGACCACATCTTTATCACTATGACACTGGGCACCATTGGGAAATAATCTTGTGCTTTGGCAGGGCATGATGCAGCTCAGGACATGTTGCTCTTTTGTGCATGAGTTGATACAAGCTTCAGATGACCTTTCCGTTGGCCCGCTATGGATTTGTCTCTAAGGTAATACTGAAATATCAAGATAGAAATGAAGCCGAACTGTAACACATTGAGCTGCTTAATCTCAGTGCTGCAATTGTTAACTGTGATATTTCTCTTGGCATGTCTTTTTGATTAGAGCCTCTGTTTATCTTTGGTTAAGTTAGTTCTTTCTTTCATATATTCCAAACATCCGTGTTTTACACAATCAGCTTTTCCACCAAGCATCCACTTTGTATACATTCTACCTATAAAATGATGGTGGAAGTGGTTTTCGGGCTGCCTCGAGGCTCAGGTGTAGGACTTTCTCCTACTACTGTTCGGACCTCGAGAATTACAAATAAGCGTAACAATGACAGATACGTTTGTGATCAATAAAAGTGGTCTTTATTCACACTAGTTTAAAAATTCAAGCTTACATAGAAGTGTGAAGGAATAAGCAATATACCTATTCAGAAAAATACACCATCCTATGAAAGAATTTTGACTTTATTTAAACAGGACAAACTGGGCTTGAAAATCTGGAAGCCTCAACAATCTAAAGCTGTGAACAGCATACAGGCTGTTGAGATAAGATAAGTTGTTGACACTGAATCAATAGCCTTAATGAAACAGAAGGTTAGAGGTTACTGGAAGTCTGAAGCCTTGGAAAGAACACAATAGTATACCCTGTTAAGGTGTTTTAAACCAACACTTTGGGAAGAAACACAAAAAATTAAAGAAACATATGCCTTCATAAAAATGACATCAAATGAAATACAGAGACACGAGTCTGTGTTACAACCAGTTGAGGTAACTAAGAAGACAATGGTGCTCCCGGTTGAGGTGTTCTAAATGCAAAAGATACAAACAGAAGACCTTTCGTAAGAATGACATCAAATAGATGCACCAGCCATCACATTGTTTTTGTGTTAAGCTTGAGACACCTACACAGGAGACATAATTCTTAATGCTACAAGCTGAACTAACTGTAAGAATAACAGGGACCAACAGAAAAATGACTAGAGATAATTAGCTTACATCAGCAGAAAACTTCAAAGGAAATACCACTGAGAAAGGGTATAAAAATTGAACTTTCAAATGGGAAGACAGATTCGCTTGAAGGGGCAAAGCGATTCTCGGCTTCAGAGGCAAGCTCTGTAAGTCTACAACTCTTTGTATCTCGGGGATCAAAAAGGTACTTGTATTTGATTTTGGTGGATATCCTGGAATAAGACTAAGAAATGTAAAAATGTAACAAAGTTAAGATTTGAGAATAAGGATCTCTGATAATAGAATTGTAAAAGCTTTTTGTATTTGAAACTGTTAATGTTGCGATTGAAACACCAACTGTAAATTACATGTCGGTTCTTTAATAAATCTATATATTTTTAGAATTATCTCACATAGTACTTCTGTATCAAACTCGCGAACTCAATCTCTGTATGCTCCTTGGTGAGGAGTTGCAGAATTCTGGGGGAGTTTTCCGGACCCTCATAATATCCGGAACGTTACAGTCTAGCTGAACTTATTAAAAGTGCTATCTGGAGGACGGTATCATCTTCAGGTTGTTCCTTTCCTTTAGGAAGAGATAGTCTGGACCTTTAGACCCAATTAAGCGTCTTTAGGATTCGGCTACCTCTAACTTTAGTTGAAGGTGAACGTCTGGGGAATACGCCTGATCCGGGGTAGCCCTAAAGGGGTTAGGACTAGTAATTATCCCTTCAGTAGCACCCCCAGCAATTCATATGCCTACAGTTTAATAAGTCCGTACATAGAAGTACACCCAGCAATTCATATGCCCACAGTTTACCTTACATAAAAGTATCCCCGCAATGTATATTCCCACAGTTTTATACATAAAAGTACCCCCAGCAACATATCACCCTGGCAATATATATATTCCATGTCTGAATTTCATACATACATACATACATACATACGGGTGGTCAGTGGTAGGCTGCAAAAGTCAACTTGCCATTTCAACAGCCCCCTTTGACCTTCTCATTTTCCCGCTTCTGTGTCTTTCCTTTATAGGGCCCTCCAGCATGGGTCCTCTCGTATTTCTCCATCTGCCGTCCTCTGATAGGTCAGTTTCACTCCCAACCTTCCCTGATTGGAGTTCCTTCTGCAAAACACGTTCATGTTCCTGTAATGTGAGTGGGGGGTGGGACTTCCTCTTCCTCCGGTGTTTCTCTTTCCTGTCCATGTGGCCTCACAAACAAAGGACCATATGCTGACCATCTCCATTTTGAATCCTTACAGACAAAGGACCCCCTGCTGACTTCTTCCATTTTGAATCCGTCCATTATCATCTCACAATTCGTTCACAATTTCTATCTCCACACGGGAGCAGCAGTTTTATTACGTGTATAGAATCTTACAAGGGCAACTGGGGCATAGGATGAGCCATGGCTTGTGGCGAAGACAAGAAGAGAGCTCTGAGCTGGCCCATTGTTCTCTGTGGCCCAGTCTGACAGCTGGAAGGCAAAATATCACCGCTCCTAATGCGCACAGAGCACAGGCTAAGTAAAAGGAACAGGTGTGAGTAAAGAGTCCTGGAGTCAGAAGGAGGCAGTGCAACATCAGAAGGGGGAACAGTTATTTTGTGTTTCTATGATTCCTACCAGCTAAATTGAAAGACCCAGGCCGAGAAATTCGCCCTCTTAGCTCTGGCTGTTAAGGCCGGTTTTGGGAAAAAGATGTCAGCCGCTTCGCTTCCGCCCACTTCAGGGGCGGGCTGCGGTGGCCGCCATTTTGGGCAGTTCTGTAGCACGGCCATTGCCTGCGTTCACCAGAAGAATGCTAATGAGTCAGGTGGTGAGGTCAATCAGCAGCAGCACTGATTTGAAGCATGACCAGCTATTTTAGACGTTGCTACTCGACTGCGTGCCCTCTCAAATCACGCACGTTCAGATGCACGAGGGACCCCCGCACCAATGGTAGTTAAAGGGACCATCTACAACTTGCAGCTGACTTGCTTTTTGATTTCTACTGGCTCTGTGTAAATTTGTGCAACTGTTTGGAGTTTTCTGCAGTTATTTAAACTTGCTGTGCTGACAGTGAGGGTTGCTGCAAGTGGAGAACGCCTTGCTTCTCATTTAAAGGTTTCTGCTCACACCACTTGCTCCCAGTCATGGGGGCTCTACTTCCAGTCCCCCTCGCGCTGGAGTATGACAGGGAGATGGAGCGGAGGCAGCGAAGAAGAGGACAAGCTGCTCGCAGAGGGAGGAGGAGGAGGGGCAGGAGGGCTCTCAGCAGGAGGCCTTACCCACCTAGGGTCTTCCGAGAGCACTTCTCCTACCTGCACTTAATCCAGGAGCAGTGTATTTGTAGGCTTTGCTTCACCTGCAGCCTCAGAGCAGGCCGACAATGGCTCTCCCAGTGGCCCTCAAGGTCTCCGTGGCCCTCAATTTTTATGCCACCGGATCCTTCCAGTCTGGAGCTGGAATCATAACAAACATCTCCCAGTTCACCGTCCATCGCTGCATCCGAGAGGTCACAGAGGCTCTGCCCTCCAGGAGAAGTGAATTCATTGTCGTCTCTCTGATCAAGGAGAAGCAGGAGGAGCGCGCATGTGGCTTTGCCAGGATATCGGGCTTCCCCATGGTGCAGGGCACCATCGACTGCACACACGTGGCTTTGCAGTTGCCACATATCAATCCTGAGATGTACCATAACCACAAAGGCTACCACTCACTTAATGTGCAGTTGGTGTGCGACCACTCCCAGCACATCATGATGGTGAATGCCCGCTATCCTGGCAGCAGTCATAATGCCTTCATCCTGCACCAGTCCAGTGTGCCAGCAATCTTTCAGTCACCACGTCGAACCCGAGGGTGGCTGCTCAGAGACAAGGTCTATCCGCTCTGCACCTGGCTGATGACTCTCCTCCGCAACCCCACCACTCATGGCCAGCAATCATATAATGAGAGCCATGCTGCCACCAGGAACATCATCGAGGAGACCATCGGGATGCTGAAGCTGCCTTGACCACTCGGGAGGAGCCCTCCAGTACTCGCCGGAGCGGGTGTCCCATTTTATGGTGGTCTGCTGCATCCTCCACAACTTGGCCATCATGAAGGCAGAGCCCTTGCCACCACGGAATCCACGACCATTTCAGGAGAAGAAGAAGGGAAAGAGGAGAAGGAGGAGGAGGAAGGGAGGAGGCAGCAGATCCCCATTCCAGACGGGCTGTCCGTGAGAGCCTCATAAGATTTTGGTTCCCCTGAATGAAACCCCAGATCCCCGTTGCCCAGCACTTCCCCACATTACCATCCCTCTGTCACGGAACGTCACAGCGTCCTCTGGGGCACAATGCTGAAATGAAAGACACCACAAAATAAACATTCCAAACATAATTTATAAATGATTCCATCCTATACTGCATAACAAAATCAACTAATCACCGTTGTACGTTCCCCTAGTGTCTGTCTTTCGTGTTCCTTTGCCTATTTGAGTGCTCCTACGCAGTATTACCCCAGTGGCTGCAGCATGGCTGGTGGAAGGCTGCTGGCTTTCAATGGGGGAGACTTGCAGAGGGTCTTGCAGGACAACCTTGAGGAGTCGGGACCGGAGGAGGCGACAGACCATAAGTGGAGTGGGAGGCGAGGACAGCGCGGACCTGAGCGGAGTCAGGACCGGAGGAGGCGACAGACCATAAGTGGAGTGGGAGACGAGGATAGCGCGGACCTGAGCGGAGTCAGGACCGGAGGAGGCGACAGACCATAAGTGGAGCGGGAGACGAGGACAGCGCGGACCTGAGCGGAGTCAGGACCGGAGGAGGCGACAGACCATAAGTGGAGTGGGAGACGAGGACAGCGCGGACCTGAGCGGAGTCGGCACCAGAGGAGGCGACAGACCATAAGTGGAGTGGGAGACGAGGACAGCGCGGACCTGAGCGGAGTCGGCACCAGAGGAGGCAGACCATATCTCCGGCGAATTCTAAAACAACAAAAAAAAACAAGGAGTGACATCACGTCGGTGATTGGTGAGTATTAACGTTTTTTTTTCTCTAAGCTAGGCAGTGGTTTAAATTAAGAGTGGGAAACTATAAGGTACTTTATTAAATTAAACACTTAACTAGTTAAACTAATTAATATAACTATAAAGAGTTGTTGAATAAAGACGTTAACTAATTAAATAAAATAAGGTTAGGCCACGACATGGCAGAGCAGGCTGTGTGTCTGGACTGCAGTCTGTGGGAGTTTGTGGACAGCGAGACTGTCCCGAGTGAACACGTCAGCAGGAGATGTCTCCGTCTCGAATCTCTCCGGCTCAGAGTCATTGAGCCGGAGTGCGAGTTGGAGACATTCCGACACATGAGGGAGGGGGAGGAGTATCTGGACAGTTTGCTCCAGACTTCGGTCACACCTCGTAGAGAGGTGCAGGATCAGAATGGGATTGGTGTGACCGATAGTGTGCAGTGTAAGGGGAACCCAGGTAAGAAAGGGAACGAGGATCCACAGAGACTGATCCTACCCAACAGGTACAATGTACTTGCTACCTGTAAGGATAAGGATAAAGACTGTCGGAAGGACAGCCAGAATGCAGACCATGGCACTTTGGAGCAGGTGGCTGTCCTAAGGGGGGAGGAGGGGGAGGAGGAGGAAGTGTAATGTGGTAGTTGTAGGAGATTCTATAATTAGGAGGACAGATAGCATCCTTTGTAAGCAAGATCAAGAGTCCCACATGGTATGTTGCCTACCTGGTGCCAGGGTAAGGGACATCTCGAACCAGCTTGAAAGGATATTGGAGAGGGAGGGGGGAGGACCCAGGGGTTGTGGTCCATGTTGGGACCAACAACATAGGGAAGAGTAGGCAAGAGGTTCTGTTTGGGGAGTGCCAGGAACTAGGAGCTAAATTAAAGAATAGGACCTCAAGGGTTATAATCTCTGGATTATTATCCGAGCCACGTGCAAATTGGCATAAAGATAAGCTTTCCCTGGGACACATCTCATTGTCTTGGCTGTGCTCTTTGATGTAGGGAAAGATGTGAATAGATTTTGTCTGTGTTTAAATTGTGAATTCTGGGAGATTCTCTCACTGCTAACTTACCTGACGAAGGAGCAAACTGCTCCGAAAGCTTGTAAAATTAAATAAATCTGTTGGACTATAACCTGGTGTTGTGCGACTTCTCATTTTTGTCCACCCCAGTCCAACGCCGGCATCTCCACATAAAGATAAGCTGATTAGGGAAGTCAACACGTGGCTAAAGGAGTGGTGTGGGAAAGAGGGGTTCCATTTCATGGGGCACTGGCACCAGTATTGGGACAAGAAAGAACTGTACCGTTGGGACGGGCTCCACCTGAACCGATCTGGGACCAGGGTCCTAGCGGAGAGGATAAATAGGGTGGTCACAATAACTTTAAACTAGCAAATGGGGGGAGAGGGCTCAGGGGGAAATGACAGTACAAATAATAGTCTTCAGCCAATTCGATTCACTCCACGTGATATCAAGAAACGGCTGAGCGCACTGGATACAGCAAAGGCTATGGGCCCCGACAACATCCTGGCTATAGCACTGAAGACTTGTGCTCCAGAACTAGCCGCGCCTCTGGCCAAGCTGTTCCAGTACAGCTACAACACTGGCATCTATCCGACAATGTGGAAAACTGCCCAGGTATGTCTTGTCCACAAATAGCAAGAAAAATCCAATCCGGCAGTTGCCGCCCCATCAGTCTACTCTCAATCAAAAGCAAAGTGATGGAAGGTGTCGTCGACAGTACTATCAAGCAGCACTTACTTACCAATAACCTGCTCACCGATGCTCAGTTTGGGTTCCGCCAGGACCACTCGGCTCCAGACCTCTTTACAGTCTTGGTTCAAACATGGACAAAGGAGCTGAATTCCGGAGGTGAGGTGAGAATGACTGCCCTTGACATCAAGGCAGCATTTGACCGAGTCTGGCATCAAGGAGCCCTAGTAAAACTGAAGTCAATGGGAATCAGGGGAAAACGCTCCATTGGCTGGAGTCATACCTAGCACAAAGGAAGATGGTTGTGGTGGTTGGAAGCAAATCATCACAGCCCCAGGACATCACTGCAGGAGTTCCTCAGGGCAGTGTCCTATCTTCAGCTGCTTCATCAATGACATTCCCT
The DNA here is from genome assembly GCA_030390025.1 of Squalus acanthias. Taxonomy (NCBI): domain Eukaryota; kingdom Metazoa; phylum Chordata; class Chondrichthyes; order Squaliformes; family Squalidae; genus Squalus; species Squalus acanthias. The sequence continues at coordinate 102,620,294 of CM059436.1, forward strand.
CCAACAGAGGGTCAGAAGTGGGGATGTTTGCTGCTGACTGCACAGTGTTCAGTGCAATTGGCAACTCCTAAGATAATGAAACAGTCTATGCTTGAATGCAGCAAGTCCTGGATGACGTTCAGGCTTGGGCTGATAAGTGGCAAGTAACATTCACGTCACACAAGTGCCAGGCAATGATTATCTCCAACAAGTGAAAGTCTAACCACCGCCCCTAACATTCAACGCCATTACCATCGCTGAATCCCCCACCATCAACATACTGGGAGTCACCATTGACCAGAAACTGAACTGGACCAGCCACATAAATACTGTGGCTACAAGAGCAGGTCAGAGGATAGGTATTCTATGGCCAGTGTCTCACCTCCTGACTCCCCAAAGCCTTTCCACCATCTAAAAGGCACAAGTCAGGAGTGTGATGGAATACTCTCCACTTGCCTGGATGAGTGCAGCTCCAACAACACTCAAGAAACTCGACACCATCCAGGACAAAGCAGACCACTTGATTGGCACCCCACCCACCACCTTAAACATTCACTCCCTCCACCACCGGTGTACCGTGGCTGCAGTGTGTACCATCTACAAGATGCACTGCAGCGACTCGCCAAGGCTTCTTCGGCAGCACCTCCCAAACCCGCGGCCTCTTCCACCTAGAAGGACAAGGGCAGCAGGCGCATGGGAACACCACCACCTCCAAGTTCTCCTCCAAGTCACACACTGGATTTCCCGCACGCTACCAGGCCCCTTCCTCCCCGCTGCTCCTGAGGGTCCAAAAGATAAAATCCCTCCCAGTGTTATCCTCGCTTCTGTTTATCGATGACATCTCATTCTTGAGTAGTTTGTTAATTTTTAGTTGAATCTATTTCTCTTGATCTCCCATTAAATATCGTCCATTCTTGTTCCACTTATTTGACTGTCAATATTTTTCTCCAGTTTACCTTCCTTAGCTCCATCCTAATTCTCTCATAGTTGGCTATTTGAAACCTTATTATATCGTGATCACTACTCCCACACTTACTTCTCGTATCTGCTCAGGTTCATTTTAGCAGTGCTTCCTCCCTTGTTGGGCTTCTTACATATTGGGTCAGAAAGAAGTCTTGCATCCACTGAAAATGCCATCTCCTTCTTCCCTTTCTCTCCCTCTCCCTATCAGTTTATTTGGGGCTAGTTGAAATTCCCCATGATTAAGTTTCTGTGCTTTTTACTCATTCCATATATTTGTCTACATATTTCTCCCTCCACTCCCTTTCCATCATTTGTTAGTCTGTAGTATACTGCTAATAATGTGACCAATCCCTTCCTATTCTTTATCTCAATCTATATGGATTCTGTTGTCTGGAATCTTCTGCAGGTAGGCGGGTTGAGGGCTGGGGGCCACCAAGGGGAGCTCGGGTTTCCCGCGGGTTGAGGGCTGGGGGCCTCCAAGGGGAGCTCGGGTTTCCCGCAGGCCCTGCCGACTTTAACAGCAGGGCCTGATTTGCATTTGAGGCCTCGGTTTCCTGCCCACAGCCAGCCAGATTGAGAGGTTGGCTGGCTGTGGGCGGGCAAGCCTGCAGCTGCATAGAGGAAGCGAGGGGTCGGTCCGGGGGAGAGATCGCAGGGGGGTCGGGGATTGTGGGGGCTCAATGGGGGGGGAGTCGGCCAGAGGATCGGGGGGGGGGTCGATGGGGTGGGTCGGGGATCGGGGGTCGATGGGGTGGGTCGGGGATCGGGGGGGTCGATGGGGTGGGGGGTCGGGGATCGGGGGGGTTGATGGGGGGGGTCGGGGATCGGGGGGGGTCGCGGATCGGGGGGGTCGATAGTGGGGGGGTCGGGGATCGGGGGGGTCGTGGGGGTGGGTCGGGGATCGGGGGGGTCAATGGGGTGGGGGGGGGTTGATGGGGGGGGGGGGTTTAGGGGGGTCGGGGATCGGGGGTCGATGGGGTGGGGGGTCGGGGATGGGGGGGTCGGATGGGGTGTGTCGGGGTCGGGGCGGTCGATGGGGGGAGGGTCGGGGATCGGGGGGTCGCGATGGGGTGGGTGGTGTCGGGGATCGGAGGGGGTCGATGGGGTGGGGGGTCAGGGATCGGGGGTCGATGGGTGTGGGGGGTCGGGAATCGGGGGGGGGTGATGGGGTGGCGGGTCGGGGATCGGGGCGGTCGATGGGGTTGGGGGGTTGGGAATCGGGGGGGTTCGATGGGGTTGGGGGTCGGGGATCGGGGGGGTCGATGGGGGGTGGGGGTCGAGAGATCGGGGGGGTTCGATGGGGTGGGGTCGGGATCGGGGGGTCAATGGTGGTGGGTCGGGGATCGGGGTGGTCGATGGGGGGTGGGGGTCGGCCGGAGGATTGGTCGGGGGGTGTAGAGAGGATTGTTGCCGGCCACCTGAGAATTGTGGCCAGCCTCAGCATCATTGGTGGGGGGCGGGGAGACCTCATGGTGAGGACCGGAGGCCTGGGGAGGTGATCGAAGGCCTCGCGGGGGGGTCTCCGATCATGGGGGGTGGGTTAGGTCGGGACCTTGGATCCAGGAGGTAGGTATAAAGCCACTTACCTCTTGGAAGCAGCAGTCACCGCCTCGGTTTAACTGCCGGGTTTCAGGAATTGTGTGAAAATGGAGGTGAAAAAAGAGGTTTCCAGCCTCATTACAATATTTAAATTGATGTACCGCCCCCTGGGAGCGGGTTGGTCGCCCATCCCCCGTCCTCCGGTAAAACCGGATGAGGGCGGGTTGGGATCAGGTCGGGAATCCCATTTTTACAATTTAACTTCCCCCAACGCTCCAAACCCATCCTTTCTTTTTAGGGGAAAATTCCGGCCTATATCTTTGTTAAGCCTTCAAGAATGTGAAGGGTTGTGATGAAGTAAATCGTGATAGATTGTTGCCGCTGGTTGCTGCGGTGGTAAATTTGATGGCACTTAATTTAAGGTTGTCACAAAAAAATTAAAGGGGAGGTTGGAGAAAAATCTTTACACAAAGGATCATTAGAATGTCGAGTTCCCAGTCGCAAAGCGTTGTTGACGCAGAGTTCATATATACTTTTAAAAGGGATTTAGTTGCTTGAAAAAGAGGAATATGAAAGTGTCTGGGGAGGAAGCAGGAGAGTGGGATTAGACTGGGTGGCTCGTGTGGAGAAAAGCATCAGTATAGGTTGGATGGACCAAATGGCCTGTTTCTGTGCTGTAATACTCCCTGAATTGCCCAGCCGAGGACTCTGTATGTGACTAAATGATACAAATCAGCAGCTCATTACTGGGCCTCAGGATTGGCCATCATACACACCTTCAATACTCAGAAGTAATGGTGTCAAAAATGGCTTCCTTGAAGGGAGTGAGGAGTTTTAAGGGGGAGGGAGGAGGGGCCCCCACATAGAGGATGTCACTTAGCAGAAATGAAAGTCGATTTCCCCCGCAGTCGCTGCACTGACTTACAGTACAACGGCTAGTCTCACTGTATGTGTACTGTATCATGTAACAAAATCTTGCTCAATGTTCTAGCCCCCTTGTGAAGTACCGCAGGCATTTTACTCGTCTTGGGTCCATGGGGGAAAAATTGAGTCGCGCCCCCTTTGGGGTGCTAACTTCGCCGGAGGCTACTTTTAGCGCCCCCGCGGCCGAAATTGAGTGGTAGCGCCCCAAGAGGGAAGCGGGGCGCTACTGGAAGGCCCCGCCTCCCTCTTGGGGCGCTGCGAGGGAATATTGCAGGCCTTCCTCCCCTTCTTAAAGGGGAGGGGCCTTGCGCAGTGCGACCCGGGGCCCAGCTGGGCCACCGGGGATTGGAGTGCTGGCAAAAGAGCCTGGCACTCAAGAGAAGTGCCAGGCTCATGGAGCGCAGCCGGCATTCCACGAGGGAGGGGGTGCTCAGGAGGCCGGGGACGGCAGAGGGGGCAGGTGCTGGCAGGCGGCCAGCAACAAAAATAGCCGCCCGGCACCTCGCCTTTAAATAGCGCTGCCCCGGCCACAGGTAGGCCCCCCTGACCCTGTTGGACATAGCGTCTGGCGGTAAGTCAGGGGGCACTACCGAAGATCGCGGCCGGGGCGCAAGCGGGGCCCTGCGCACAGCGATGATGTCATCACCGGCGGCGCAGTGCCGCGGGGCGCTAACGGTTACGGCCGCCGCTAACCTCCTGCTGAATTTCGCGGGAGGCGTTGGCAGCGCTGCGCCCGGGCGCTAGTTGCTTTGCGCCCTGTTAGCGCTCTCTTAGGGCGCTAACGGGAGGTGCAAAGCAACCAAATTTTCCCCCCCATATCTCTTAATACCCTTACCTAACAGCAAATCGATCAATCTCAGTTTTGAAATTTTCAATTGACCCCCAGCCACAACAGCTTTTTGGGGGAGAGTTCCAGATTTCCACGATCCTTCGTGTGAAGAAGTGCTTCCTGACATCACCCCTGAACGGCCTGGCTCTAATTTTAAGGTGATGCCCCCTTGTTCTGGACTCCCCCCACCAGAGGAAATAGTTTCTCTCTCTCTCTACCCTATCAACTCCTTTAATCATCTTAAACACCTCAATTAGATCATCCCTTAATCTTCTATCCTCAAGGGAATACAAGCCTGGTCTGTGCAATTTCCTCACAATTTAACCCTTTCAGCCCCGGTATTATTCTGGTGAATCCGCACAGCACCCAAGGTCAATATATCCTTCCTGAGGTGTGGTGCCTAGAATTGAACACGGTTCTCCAGATGGGGTCTAACCAGAGCTTTATACTGGGCTGAGACTCACTTTACACAGCAGATAGCAGACAGAACAGACTTCAGTATGGAACAGATTTGAACTTAGGTCTCAGCGGAGAGAGGTCAGTGTTTAATCTACTGCATCTGTGTAGCTTCCTGTATTGATAAGCACAGTTCCAGACCTAACTTGACAGAAATGCAGCTCCAGGCTCACCCTTATGCATTTCTATGCATTATTGGGCTCTAGTTCTTCAGTGGCTTACAGCTGCCCCTCATCAAAGAGTTGCGCGTCCATGGTATTATGCAACATACTGCTATATAATTTTGAAGACCTTCTCTGCAGCATATTGAAAACTGCTCCCTATGCCTAAATACCTGCTGAAAGAGAGGCTGTGGTGCGACACTGTGCCTCATTAACCCAGAAACTCGGGTAAGTGAAGGTGGGGGTGGGGAGGAGAAATCTCTGGTCTTGGGGAAAGGGGGTTGATCAGGCCTTAAGGTGGGGGAGATAGGGCCTCTGGGAGGGATCAGTGACTGGGGAGGGAGATTGGGACTCCGGGGGGAGGCTTGTTGGGGGTGGCGGGGGGGCGGCAGGGGAAGAGATTGGGACATGGAGGTAGAGATTGCAAGCCTTTGTGGCGGGGGAGCGATCAGTGGCCTGGGGGAATCGATAGCCTGCAGGGGTAGGTGTCGGAGCTGAATTTCTAGGCCATTGCGTCTGCTCCTTGCTGGGGTACAGGGGTTGTTCACGCCCATGTACCATGCCACCCAAACTCTGAATGCCATCTGCCCAGCCCTTCAGTCCCCATCTAACCAGCGTGTCAGAATGAAAGTCCCAGGAACACCATTGGGAAGCATTAATTGACATCCGTTATTTCCTTAAGGGGGTTAGCAATTTCCTTAATTAGGTACGTAATAGGGTTGTTGGTAGCTTGCTGGTTAAGTGTTAGCTTCGCTCAACTGTCTCTGCACAAGGAAGTCGTGGGCTAAAGCACGCGAGAGACTTCAGCGCAGTATCTAGACTGACTCTTCAGTGCAGCACTGATGGAGAGCTGCACTGTCAGAGGTGTCATCTTTCAGATGAGACATTAAAACAAAGCCCCATGTGTCTGTTCAAGTGGATGTAAAAGATCCCATGGCACTGTTCAAAGAAGAGCGGGGAGTTCTCCAGACCAACACTTTTTCTTCAGCCGACATCACCAAACCGCGTCCCCCCCGCCCCCATTCTGATGAGATGTTAAACCGAGGCCCCGTCTGCCCTCTCAGGCCGACGTAAAAGTCTCATGGCATTATTCGAAGAAGTGTAAGGGAGATCTCCCCAGTGTCCTGGCCAATATTTATCCCTCAACCAGCATCACAGAAACAGATTATTTGGCCATTATCATATTAATGATTGTGGGACCTTGCTGTGCGCAAATTGGCTGCCACATTTCCCTACATTACAACAGTGACTACATTTCAAAAGTACTTAATTGGCTGTAAAGCACTGTGGGGTATCCTGCTGTTTTGAAAAGTGTTATATAAAGGCAAGTTCTTCCTTTACTATCTATCTTAATTAGATAGTCTTCTGATAGATAGGTTATCTTCATTAGAAAGGGTGCAGAGGAGGTTTACCAGGATGTTGCCAGGGATGAGGGACTTCAGTTATGAGGAGAGGTTGGAAAAGTTAGGACTGTTCTCCTTGGAACAGAGAAGGTTAAGCGGTGACCGAATAGAGGTTATCAAGATGATGAGAGGTTTTGATAGAGTAGAGAGAGAAAAACTATTCCCTCTGGTGAGTGGGTCAATAACCAGAGGCATAGACTCGAAATCTTTGGAAAAAGATCTAGAGGGGAGATAAGGAGAAATCTTTTCACTCAGAGACTTGTCAGAATCTGGAACGCTCGGCCTGAAAAGGTGGTGGAAGCTGATTCCATCGATAATTTTAAAATGGAGTTGGACAGGTGCTTGAGAATGAGCAACTTACAGGGTTACGAACAAAAGCGGAGACACGGGACTAAACACGACTGCTCATTCTAAGAGCCAGCACTGGCTCAACGGGCCGAATGGCCTCCTTTTGTGCTGTAAATTTCTATGATTCTAATTTGGGTTTTCCAGAGTTCGTCTCCAAAGATTAATGTTAGTGTGAATTACTGACACTATCACACTATTTGAATTTACAACGTACAGTTAAACAAATTATTTATTGTCCAGTCTAGCGTTTTCTAGATGGTAAAGCGTGTTGTTGGAATATAAGTATTGCCTCACTTGTCTGATAATTCATCTAAAGCCACAGAGAAAACAAGCAATTTTCTCAACTGACATCTTCAAATCAACTGTCGTCTACTCTCCTTCATTTCCAGTGGAAGAAATGACAGACTTGCCAAGTTGCTGGCCAAAAACATTCAGTTACAATAGCAAATCTTTATGTCGATATCAGTATCTAGACTCGTAATTTTAAACTGTCACTTGTAAGCTGAACAGACTGTCCAAATGCCGATTAACCCAGGGACACTTCATTCAACATGCCCATGATATTTGGAAGCAATTGCTGATATTGTGAGAGCCAAGGCCCGTTATCTTAGTCTGAGATACATGCCGGTGAGCTTTAATCAAAGCACTTAATCATTGTGCTGAGTCACATGTAAACATTGACTCCATGCTGTGAGCTATCAATTATCGGCAAGTAATTATAAACTCAGTAATTGATGCAATCTGTGAACATCCTATGACTCAGCACAATGATTAACATTCACTGGCAAGTAATTAAGACTAAGTTAAGTGGTTCTAGACCTCCCTGGGCTCTTCATGTGAGTCAGGCAACTGCAGGACTGTGTTGCCTGACTGGTGTTACTTGATTGAAGATATCTCTTCAGAGTGATATCAAATGAGCCAAGTTATCCTCACTTCAACACAAGGCAAAGTAATGGAACACTTCTATTTAGTAGGTTAAAGAAAAAACGAATAAGAAATATCGGGATAGTTTTAGTGTGTGTGTTAGTGGCAGAGTGTCTGGGCCGTAGCTGAGCTGTTGCAGTCTGCCGTCAGCCCACCTCGGGCCAGAGCTCCTCGAGGTCGCCCACCACCACCATCGGAAGCATCGCCATTAGATTGGAGTACAAAGGGGTGGAGTTACAGCTGTACAGAGCTCTGGTTAGACTCCATCTGGAGTCACTGCATTCAGTTCTGGGCCCCGCAGCTCAGGAAGGATACGGTCCCGGCCCAGAAATTCAGGTCCCCACGGGTGAGTACGCGCTGTGTACTCACCCGTAGGGCCACCGGAAGTGCCGGTTTCGCGCATGCACGGGAAACCGGAACTTCCGGTCTCTTGAAGGAAGGGGTTCGTGGGTCAACCGCTGTGCGCGGGAGAGGCAGCGCGTACGCAGCGAACTTCCGCTTTTTTTACAGGTTTCTCCGTGCGGGCTAAGTCCCTAGCAGCTGCGTGGGGAAAAAGCAGGCGCAAGGCCTGCTTTTAACAAGGTAAGAGGTGAATTAAGTAAAATTGAAACTTTTTTCCACAGGTTTATCATTTTTAAATACTTTAAAGAAAGGTAAGTTTATTTTTAGCCCCGTTAAAAACTTTTAATTTTTTTCAAAAATTTAAATTTTTGTTTGCAATAGTTAAGTTATGTAATTTATAGTTATTTTAAAAATGTGATTTTTAAAAAATGTATTTGAAGTTTTACTTAGGTTTTGGGGCCGATCTCTATTCATAGATTTGACAGGTCTCCTGTCAAATCTATGAATGGAGATTCCCTGCTCCGATTGGCTCCCCATGGACCACGTGATCCCAGGGGACGCTGCGAACTAACTGCGCCCCTGGGATACGCGAGCACTGCACACTGGCAGCTGGAGGAGGCCCAGGATCGGAATCCCACCCGGGCCCACAGCACAACGGCAGGCGCGCTAGGTAAGTGCACCCGCTATGCTTGAACCCGCGGGAAGCCTCCGACCCAAATTTCTGGGCCATTGGCCTTGGAGAGGGTGCAGCGCAGATTCACCAGAATTAGACAGGGGCTGAAAGGGTTAAATTATGAGGACAGGTTGCACAGACTAGGCTTGTCTTCCCTTGAGTATAGAGATTAAGCAGTGATCTAATTCAGGAGTTTAAGATGATTAAAGAGGGCATAACCTTAAAATTAGAGCTAGGCTGTTCAGGGGTGATGTCAGGCAGCACTTCTTCACACAAAGGGTAGTGGAAATCTGGAACTCTGTCCCCCAAAAAACTGTTGCGGTTAGGTCAATTGAAAATTTTAAAACTGAGTTTGATAGATTTTTGTTAGGTGAGGGTGTTAAGAGATATGGGCCTAGAAATTGGATAAGGCCTGAAAATGGGCGGTGTAGTGGGCCAGCGCTATTTGGCTGCGCCCGTTCAAAGTGGTGCAGGCAGCACGCAAAATTCACGCTGCCTGCTCATTATAATGATTGGAGCGCTGATCTCAACGCTAAACGCGCTGCTGGTTGCCTTAGCGCTCAACAGGGAGACCAATATCGGGTGCAGTCTACTGGCCAGTAATGTATTGCCGAGGCTCTCTGCACTACTTAAAGGGGAGGTGCTTTGATGCAGCAGCACCTCATTGTCGTTGGAGTTGGAGTTGGAAGACCTGTCTCAGCAGCAGCACAGAGAATGAGCCAGAAGGTTCTCCGGTTTGACTCTCAAAGATTCTTCTTATTTTGTATGGTAGCAGCAAAACAAATCAGATGTCAATATCTGAGTCAGATATCCAGGCCGAAGCTTCCGGTGTAATAGCGTGGATATCTTGTAGGCTGCCTGCGAATTTCCTCTGTGGGCAGTGCTCAACGATATGCTCCAGGGTCTGATTAGGAGCTCCACAGTCGCACGATGGGAATGCTTTAATCTTCCATCTTTGGAGAAGGTGGCAGCATCGACCATGACCGGTTCTGAGGCGGTTGATGGTTGTCCACTGTTTGTGAAGAAGGTTTGATCCTTCAGGTTGTACTGTGGGGTTCTCTATAAGGAATCCATTCCGTATGTCACAGTTCTTCCAAACATTTTGCCATCGGTCATCAAGGCTGAGGTGTAAGGGGTTTTTGTCTCGGGCTTATTTGTAGGTCAGCCAGTTATGTTTTCCTGGACTGATCTGCCCGCTATGCGGTTGCGAATCGCTATCCCCTTTATTAGTTCTGAGCCCAGGACTTATCGAGCGGCGATAAGGACAAACGAACAAACCCGTGGATTGGTGCGAGGAAAACCAATGTTTATTTACAGAAGTAAAACTACAGAGAAACAGTATCATATGAAGACGGTTTTACACTTAGCATGGGAAGAGAATGGACACATCGAGGGAAAATCCTAAAATTACAATTTTAGCAATATCCCCATTACTTCCCACCCTTATACCTAACTAGAATTGTTTTGCGACAGCCAGAAGAAGATAATGCTCACCGGTGAAATGGATGGAAAAACCTGGCCCTGTGCTCTGTTTCTGCCGTCGACATGTGGCTGCGAAGTTTCTGGCAGTCTTCTTTCTGGGCTGCTGGCCAGCAGACAGAGCGAACCGGAGTCCAGGCAGAGAGAGCGAGAGAATGGCTGGGTCTTCCCAGTTATACCCCTCCCGGTCGCCCTAATCTCCCTTACGATCAGCTCATTTCTATTGTCTGATCTGGGCATGATGAATTTTAACAAAAGGTACTGGTCTCGGCCCATCATGTTAGATGGCCGGTAATTGTATGATACCAGTTCTTCAACTGCTATCCTATTGTTCGACAGGTTCGATGATTGTCCAGAACAATTTCGTTGATGGGCCCAGCCCCGTCTCAATGTCCCCGCTGATTATTTGAGCAAACACCTTGAAAGCCTTATGCATGGACCTGATTGTAATGCATAAGGAAAGGTCCTGTAACTTCCTGTTGCAGACATCGGAATACACAAGCTGACAGCTTCCCAGCGTCTGAAAAAGCTCTTGGTCACAAGGTCTGGCCGCGGCCATTTTATGCCCTGGATTTTAAAACTCAGTCTGACCAGGGTTCCTTATTAATAAGTCCAACAAAAAATCTTCGGGGGGGGGGCGGGGAACACATGAAATTTTGCGAATCCTTTCAGAGGGGAGGCTGAAGGGTTGGATCGGCATATCTTTGCAGGTGTAGCGGTTGTATTCTCTGGAGACTGCATATTTGCAGTGTAGGTGTGGTGGTGCGATGTTTGCAAGCACGGGCAGCCAAAGCTTTGGTCATGGCGGTGGAGAGAAGGCGGGGTGTCCTGTTCCCGCGGGTGGCAGGAAGCCATCGAAGCCCACTTGCAGAAGACTCTGGCAAGAGATAGCTGCCTACGTCATAGCCAACAGTGTCGTACCGCGGACATGGATCCAATGCTGCAAGAAGTTTAGTGACCTCACACGGGTGGGCAAGGTGAGTGAAGGCTTCAGCAAATGCCATATCGCATTATCTGCACCACAAGCCTCACACAGTGCTCAATGCACCACACCCCCAGCACTCACCTCCCAACAGTCTCTAGCAATCGTCACTCATACCTCACAATCATGGCTTCACTTCACCCATACAACCTTACCATTGCTGCAACACTCACACTCACATCTCACACCTTGCACACACTGACAGCTATTCAACTCTTCTTTTCGTGTTTTCTCACTGTTCACTAACAGTGTGAAGTAGTGAAGGACTCGCTTGCTGATTAACAGTCTGACTGGCCGCATTAATGCTCCTTCCATGGCCATAACCATCTTTATACCAGCCGATAGAGTGGTTAGTCCTATACGGTGAGAGGGTTTTATGAGCTCCCACAACCCATTTGATGAGGGGCTGGGGCACCCACACCCACCAGACACGAGTATCCCGCTGGATGTCAATCCAGAATTCAAAGCCAGAGCTCCGACACCACTCGCCGGGACAGCTATTCAACTATGGTAGGTACATCATCCAAACACATTGCACCACACTCACTGACACACTTCCCTTTCTCTTGCAGGCCAAAGTGGCTCACAACTGCCGGGAGCAGCGGCAGACAGGAGGCGGCCAAGCCGTTTTACAGGCCTTGAGCCAGCTGGAGGAGACGGTGCTCGACATCATTGGACGGGAAGTCACCGGGCCCGTGGCAATGGGCGAAGTTGATGCCCTTTCGGACAATAACAGTATGCTCATTCCTAGTCCTTCTTCTCACATCCCACTTCCTCCTCATCCCACAATCTCTTCTCATTTACAAGCTGCTGATGATATCTTGCTTTCCCCCCGCCCCCTCCCGTCACCATAACCCAACTCTTGTGCCTTTCTGCTTTCAGATGACCAAGAACTGCCACCAGCACAGTCTGTCCACGAAGTCATAGAGGAGAGTGGAGATGAAAAAGACCACCGTCACTGCATCTGACGCTCACAGACGCCAGCTCAGTAACTGACACTGTATTTAGAGGGCAGTATAGATGTGGGATGATGATGACCTCGATGGGGCGGCCTACAGAAGAAGGGTAATAGGCAAGCACACGGGAATCTTAAGTGCAATGGCAAGCATGCCGGAGAGCCTCTTGTCAGTGTCTCTTCAGCATGGAGGAGTCCGGCTCCAAAATTGCACGGGGTTTTGCGCAGAGCTTGAAGCCCAGGATTTCCAGGATGAAAATGATGGACAACTCCAGGAGAGACCTTGTGGACCCAACCGTGTGATGGATGATGTTGCAGCTTCCATTGCAGCACAGGCGGAAGCGACCCAATGTCTCACTGCTGCAGTGGAAGCTCAGATTGCTGCCATCATCGCTGGGTTTACCAGTCTCGAAAGGGGCTTTCAGGGTGTCTCAGCCATCCAGCAATCTGTCCTCCAACAAATGGTTAGGAATGCTGAGACGCCGCCTCGGGGGAGTGGCAGTGGCCCCGTGGACCAAGAACCTGCCATCCTCTCTCAGGACGACAGCATTCCTACTTCCACTACTGCCACTCCGCCAGTGCCCTTGCTGCTACCTGTCAGCCAGCCCTGACTGCTGCCGCCCAGGCTGAGATGGTGCAGTCTACAGCCTGGGCCTTCTAGGCCCAGAGCTGTTCAAGGTCATCCTGCAGAGCCATCTGAAGTCTCCCGCATTGAAAGTCAGCAGCCTTCCACCAGCCATGCTGCAGTCACTGGGGTAGCACTGCGTGACAGCAACAGAGTAGGAAAGGGGACATGAAGGACAAACACTATGGGATTGCACAAGGGTGATTAGTTGATATTGTAATGTTAATTGAATACTTATGAATTTATTAATTTTGTTTGGAATGTTTGTTTTGTTGTGACTCTCATTCCAGTTTTGTGCCCAGGAGGACACTGTGATGTTCCGTGACAGAAGGATGATAAGATGGGGATGTGGTGAGTAACGGGGGATCTGAGGTTTCATTCACTCAAACTGGAGTCTGATGAGGCACTCACAGACAGCCCGTCTGGAAGGGGGATTTGCTGCCTGCCTCCTCCCTTCCTCCTCCTCCTCTTCCTCTTCCTCCTCCTCTCCTTCACCTTCCTCCTGAGGTGGTCCTGCAATCCCCAGTGTCAAGGGCTCCGCCCTCATGATGATCAAGTTGTGGAGGATGCAGCAGACCACCATGAAATGGGACACCCGCTCCAGCATATACTAGAGGGCACCTACCGAGCGGTCAAGGCAGCGGAACCGTTGCTTCAGCAGGCCGATGGTCTACTCGATGATGTTTCTGGTGGCAGCATGGCTGTCATTGTATGAGTGCTGGGCACGAGTGGTGGGGTTGTGGAGGGGAGTCAGGAGCCAGGTGTAAAGCAGATAGCCCTTGTCTCCGAGCAGCCACCCTCGGGTTTGACACGGTGGCTGGAAGATTACTGGCACACCGGACTGGTGCAGGATGAAGGCATTATGGGTGAAGAATTTGGTTGGTTAGTAACGAGTGCCTGAGTGTGGTAATTTTAGCAACGCCCGCGAAATTGAACTGGTAGTTTGCGGTGGCGCTAATCAGTACCGCCATGATCTCCTGCGCCCGGAGATGGTGATGTCATCCAAGCGCGCATCGCACCAGTAGCGCCCCGGACCGGAAATTGATTCTCGACCCCTGCCTCAACGCCTGGTGCTAGGAACAACAGGTAGAGGGGGACGGTTTGCAGTCAGCTGGGAGCTGGGGGAGCGCCATTTAATGGCGTGCGCTTCCTGCTTTTTCCTGTCGGCAAACAATTCTGCCTACGCAGGTTGAGAGAGGGAGAGAGGCGTCTGGAGACATGTAACGCTATCCTACTTGAAGGAGTTTTGGTCATCAGCAAGACTTTTCAGGTTCCCATTTCTTTAAGCTTTATTACTACCACATTTAGAAGATTTAATGGGGTCTGTACTGGCATGGGGCCTCGTCCTCCAGCTTCACCGTCAGAGGCAGCGGAGGCAGAGAGAGAGAGTGGAAAACGTGGCCAGAGGGAGGAGGGCCAACAGGGCTCTGCACAGGAGAACTTACCCTCCCAGGGTATTCCGGGAGTGGTTCTCCTACATTCATCTGTCTGAGGAGCAGTGTTTGCGCAGGCTCCGTTTCAGCAAGGAGGTGGTCACAGAGCTCTGCCACCTCCTGCAGCCAGAGCTCCAGCCTCAGCTCAGGACCAGGACATCTCTCTCAGTGACAGTGAAGGTCACAGTCGCTCTCAATTTCGACACCAGCGGCTCCTTCCAGGCTTCAACAGTGGATATTGTGAACATTTCACAGTTCGCTGTCCATTGCTGCATCCAGGAGGTCACAAATGCACTCTATAAAAGGAGAAGGGAGTACATCTCATTCCCCATGACCCAAGACAAACAGCGTGAACGCGCATGTGGCTTCGCTAGGATAGCGGGCTTCCCCATGCTTCAGGGCGCCATTGACTGCACACACGTGGTATTGCGGGCACCTCATGAAAATGCGGTGGTTTTCCACAACTGCAAAGGCTTCCACTCTCTGAACGTGCAGTTGGTCTGCGACCACAGACAGCGCATCCTCCTCGTCAATGCCCGCTATCCTGGCAGCAGCCATGATGCATTCATCCTGCGACAGGCTGGTGTCCCAGACCTGTTCCAACTACTGCATCAAGCTCGCGGCTGGCTCCTCGGGGACAAGGGTTATCCACTCGCCACCTGGCTGATGACACCGCTCCGTAACCCCAACACTCCTGCTGAGCTCGCAGACAATGGTCTCCATCCCCTTCGCACTTCCCCCCCTTCCTGCTCCTCCGTAATGTGGACCCTGTGGCTGCAGCAAGGCTGGCGGAAGGCTGCTGAGTCTGGGAGCCAGAGACTGCAGATGGCCTTGCAGGACGCCCTCGACCAGCTCTGCGCCTGGAGGGCCCGGCTGCAGACTGCACTAACTCAGCATGGGCGGCAGCAGTCTGGGCTGGCTGGGTTACAGGCGGTGGCAAGTGCAATGGCGGAGTGGCAGTGGTGGGAGCAGGAATGCTGTCATCCTGAGAGAGGACAGCACCTTCCTGCTCGACTGACACACTGCCACTCCCCCGGGGCAGAACCTCAGCATCCGGAGCAATCTGCTCGAGCACAGATTGCTGGCTTGCTGTGGCACTGTGAGATCCCCGGTGGACAGTGGGCGACCCAGCGACGATGGCAGCAGTCAGCGCTTGTGTGGCATCAAGCTGAGACTTCATGAGCGCAGTCTGAGATTGGATATCACCAACCACTGACTCGATTCCAGTAGTAAGCCGTTGCGTTGCCTCGGCCTGTGCTGCAATAGATGCTGCCACCTCACTCATTACACGCGGCCTGGGGTCTGCGAGTCAACCATCCTCTGCAACGAGGCAAGGATGGGTTCAAGGGTTTGCGCAGAGATGACAGCTCTGCTGGAGGCGGACTCCTCCACGCTCCTAGCCAGTGCATCCATGCTCTCGGGCACCCTTGCCATTGCACCCATGAGCTCCGTATGCATGCTCATCACCTGTGTGGTCATCGCCGCGATATTGAGGTCCTCATCTGAGTCCTGTGCAGCAGAACTCATGCGCGCACTCACCCTCCGGGGAGATGGTCCCGGAGCTTCCCTTTCCCCATGGCATTGCTGCAGCCCACTGGGTCCCGGAGCTTCACCCACATCAGAGCCATTTCCTCTGCTCCCCTCCAGAGACTGCGTGGTCCCAGTATCGGATGTCTCACCCTCGGGAGACGCAGGCAGTGAGGCTTTCAGCTTGGTGATCCTCCTCCTCTCCCGCGTCACTGCCACTGGGAGGCTGAGGGACAGGCTGGTCAGATGGTGGCTGATTATCTGAAAGCGGGGATGCACAAGAGTGGCTTTAACGTGAGGGGAGGGGGCCCAGGAAGGGAGCAAGGAATGGAGAAAGTGGGAAGGGCTTGTGTTGTGAGGGGGAAGTGGTATGAGAGAAGAGGGAGAGGTGATGAACATACCATTGTTGTCCCCAAGGGGGTCGACCTCTCCGACTGCCACAGCGCCCACGACATGGCTCGCGATGATTCTGTGCACTCGCTCCTCCAGCTGTGTGAGGGGGGGTGGCTCCGCCTGACCGCCTCCCGGGCATTGTTGCTCCCTCCGGTTATGAGACAGCTTGGCCTGCAAGAAAAAGGACAGCGTGTGAGTGAGTGTGCAAGCATGTGACTGGCAGATGTGCCTACCATAGTTGAATAGCTGTTAATGTCTGCAAGGTGTGAGATGTGGATGTGACTTTTATTAGATGGCCATAGTTGTTGGGTGAGTGTTGGGGATTTGGCGGTTTACACCGTCTGTGCACAGAGTGAGGTTGAGATGGTGGGATGTCGAGGTGTTTCAAGCATCTACTCACCCTGACAACCCGAGTGAGCTCGTTGAACTTCTTGCGGCACTGGGTGTGAGTCCTGTGGACCAGGCTTCTGGATGAAACATAATGGGCCACCTCCCTCCACATCCTTGTGAACTCCCGGAGCAATGGCCTCCTGCCAGTGTCTGGAAACAACACTGCCCATCGGCGTTCCACAGCCGCAACCAGAACCTCCAATGCCTGGTCGCTGAACCGGCGAGCTCTCTCCCTGGACCTTTGAGCAGCCATAATAATCGTTGTTGAAGGATTCCATCTCCTTGCAGGCCCAGGTCATAAGCAGCAATGATCAGGGTGAGGCTGTGCACCATGATGGACCCGCCCCTTTAAGAACTGGAAGGCGCCAGTCTGTCTGAGGACTGGGTGATTGACAGCGCCTGAGCTTGAGTAACGCTCTGAGGTAGCGCCCTGAGAGAAGTGTGTCAGGCCTGATTTAGCGCTGCAATCACCTCCAGGGGCACTGGAGACGAATTTCACGGTAGCCGGTGATAATTTGCGCCGGGCACTACAGTTTGCACCCGGCCGATGTTAGCGCCCAAAATAGTCGATACCGAATGTTTCCCCCGACGACTCCTGCCAGGATAACAAGCATTCACCATCATGATGCGGTGGGCGTGGTCGCACAACAACGTTGCGTTTACGGGATTTCAGGATTGGTGTTCAGTCGATGGCATCCTGCACCATGGGGAAGACCGATAGCCTGGCAAAGCCACATGCGTGCTGCTCCTGCTTCTCTCTGTTCAGA
This sequence comes from Squalus acanthias, assembly GCA_030390025.1. Lineage (NCBI taxonomy): Eukaryota > Metazoa > Chordata > Chondrichthyes > Squaliformes > Squalidae > Squalus > Squalus acanthias. The sequence goes on from CM059436.1 coordinate 102,637,386, forward strand.
GAGAAGACAACGTAGTCCCTTCTTCTACTGTAGAGAGCCTCTGTGATCTCCCGGATGCAGCGATGAACGGCGAACTGGGAGATGTTAGCTATGTCTCCTGTTGCAGACTGGAAGGATTTTCTGGCAAAGAAATTGAGAGTCATGGTGACCTTGAGGGCCACTGTGAGAGCCGTGGTCATCCTGCTCTCAGGCTGCATGTCTGGTTGCAGGAGGTGGCTGAGTTCTGTGAAGCGGAGCTTAAGTGGATATAAGAGACGTGCTCTCTGAAGAGCCTAGGTGGGTAAGGCCTCCTGTTGAGAGCCCTCCTGACCCTCCTCCTCCTGCCTCTGTGCGCATCCTTCATCTTCGCTGCCTCTGCTCCCTCTCCCGAAGATACTCGAGCGACTGACTTAGAATGACGGCGTTCGCCACTTGTAACAACACTCCCCGTCACCTTAGGAAATTGGAGCAAGTTTAAAAAGCTGTAAAAATTGCAGAAAGTTACACAGAGCCTGTCAAATTGAGCAAACATGTCAGCTGCAAGTTGTTGATGATATCTTTAACTAGCACTGCTGGGGGCTCCTTCCTGCTGCTGAATGCTTGCTCAGCTGGTCGTGATTAACACAGGCCGAAAAGTGGAGCGGCGAACTCGAAAATGGCAGATTGGGCGTCGGGTGAGCGTTGCACACTCACTGACGTCACAATCTGCATAATCTACATATCCCCAGCGAGCGCGGACATCGGCTGCGCTGCCGCCCAGTTGCAGCCGCCGCAGGACCCGCCGGCAGCGGGCAGAAATGAGGTGGCCGCCATTTTATTTCCAAAAATGGGCGTAAACGGCCAGCGCTAACACCTCCAATTTCTCAGCCATGGAACCAAGGTGGGTAAATGGAGTTGAGATACAGATCATCCATGATCTAATTCAATGGTGAAACAGGCTCAAGGGGCTGAATGGCCTCCTGCTGTTCCCATTTTCCGAGAACAGCAGCCGTATTTGATATTTCGGAAGGATAGGCAGAAAGGAAAAGGAGGTGGGGTAGCTCTGTTAATAAAGGATGAGATCACTGCAGTGGTGAGGAATGATATTGGCTCAGAAGCTCAAGATGTAGAATCAGTTTGGGTGGAGATAAGAAATAGTAAGGGTAAGAAGTCACTGGTGGGAGTAGTATATAGGCCCCCAAACAATAGCTATACTGTAGGACAGAGTATAAATCAAGAAATAATAGGGGCTTATAAGAAAGGTACTCCAATAATCATGGGCGATTTTAATCATCATATAGATTGGACAAATCAAATTTGCAAGGGTAGCCTTGAGGACGAGTTCATAGAATGTATTCGGGATGGTTTCTTAGAGCAATACGTTGAGGAACCAACCAGGGAGCTAGCTATTTTAGATCTGGTAATGTATAATGAGACAGGATTAATTAATTATCTCATAGTAAAGGATCCTCTAGGGAAGAGCTATCAAACGATGACAATTCATCTGTCAAAAATTTTTGACAGATGAAACGTCATACGCTAACTTTCTCTGTAACCGGCTTCCCCTTAATTGGTCTACTAAGCCCGCTGGGCAGGTTTAACAAGGTCAATCAAGGGAAAATAGCGTGGGTTGGCCAGAAGTTGATGGAGGCGGGACTGAAACCCACAAGTGGGAGTCCCGCCTCCAAAAGCTCCCCATTGGCAAAATCCAGCCCAAAGTGGTGTCAGGCAACCCTTCCAGCAGACATCGGGCACAAGAGATCCACAGGCAGAATTCGGAGCACTAGTGCCCATTTTACCAGCACTGAATAGGTGGCCGTGAGTCGGAAATCCACCTCTACATCTTTAAATAGATGCAGCCGGGTTGCCTGTTGAAATGGGCAGGACGAACATCGCCAAGCCAGGCTTTTAAATGATTCAGTTTTAGCTGAACCTACTGGACATCCCAAAAATAAATGTCAATGCCGTATAACTTTAACTTTCTCACATTCAATTTGTACCCAATCAATGTTCAATTTTGTTAGCTAATACTGAGGACAAAGTATTTTCTCAGTCTAATCCAATTTCTTCTCAATAAAGCAGTAACCCAGCACAATTGAAATCAGATTGTGTGGCTTGCAGTCCAGACCCTGAGCGCATTAAATCGTGTTCTTGTTAGGTTGTCATTGCCCTGCAGCATGATGTCCTTGTCAAGAGGACGATGTGGCAATTGTTCTCCTCTGTGTACATAATCCATCTCAATCACATTCCATACACAACAGTGAATTCAAAGCCAAAAGCTGTATTTCCAGTGTCACGGACTACACACTGATGAAGACTACAGGACTGTTATCAGTATTGCCCTTAGACAACTGAATGCACAGAGGAAAAACTGTCCAAACCGTAGCAGTTGCTACAGGTTAATCATCTTTGCTCACGACTATTTCAGAAAGGCCGAAAATGTATGACTTTCCAGAACATGACATAGGCCGCAAAATTCGTTCTTGTAGCGCCGGCCGTTAAGGCTGGTTTTCTTGAAAAAATGGCGACCGCCTCGCTTCTGCCCGCTTCCTGCGCGGCCGCCCCGCCATTTTGCAAAGGTCAGCAGCGCTGTCGTTGCCTGCGCTCGCCTCTCCAATGTAAATGTGCAGATGGTGACGTCAGTCGGCATGCAATGCCTGGATTGATGCACGACTGCGATTTTGGAGACCGCCGCATTGCGTGCAGCAGTTGTACAGAGACGCTGTCAGTGCTCCTGAAAGGAACACACACATCTTTCAGGTAAGTTTCAATTTCAACTTTGGAGGGTTTATTTTTACATTTAATTGGAGTACTGACTTGGTGCAATACATTTAAAAAGTTGCTAAAGTGTGCAGGGAGGTCTGCTGGACGTTTGCAAGGCTTTGGATGTTAAAGGAAGGCCTCTGAGAACACCACTTGCTCCCAGTCCTGGGGGCTCTAGTTACAGTCCCCCTTAGGCTGCAGCATCACATGGAGATGGAGAGGAAGTGGAAGAGGAGGGCGCGGAAGGAAGGAGGCAACCCAGACAGCCCCTTTCTGCCCTGGATATCTGGGATGGAATAATCCTCCTGTACCAGTGAACACAGCCCCAATTCCCCTTTCAACACTTTACCTTCCCTCTGTTATTGACCATCACAGCGTCCTCTTGGCCACGATGCTGAAATAAAAACTACCACAAAGCAAACTTTCCAAACCAACTTTATCCATATATGCATCCAATATTACATCAAAAAATCAACTAATTGCCCTTGGGCATTCCCTTAGTGATTGCCTTGTGTGTGCCTTTGCCAATCCTACTGCTGTCACTTGACCAGTGGTCTGAGGTCATGGAACTTCTTTGGGCACTGGAGCCAGGTGGTGGGGGCGACACTGCTGACAGTGATGGCCTCGGTGATACGGTCCCACATTGTTCTTTCTGGAGGGCCTCCTGGCCCCTGTGGGTAGCGGACCTCTCTTGCAGTGTTGGCCCCCTGCACAAAGCTGCAGTGCTGTGTGCGAGACCCTGGATGCCCCTTCCCTGGACTGTTGAGCTAATTGGGTTAGTGCTGAAGCACTTTTAACATTTTTTACATGAAGAAAGCAGTTCAGCTTTAAGAGCTGAAGACTGCCTAGTTTGATATGATTTTTAATTTTTTTTCAGAAGGCAGTTCCCCTTTAAGGGCTCAAGACTGCTTTCAAAAATGACAGCCTTACTTTAAGAGAACACAGACTCGCTCCAGGGACACTACAGTGACGCAACATTGGGCCTCCTGCTGAGCGCCCAGTCTGTCATGAATGTCATGAACAGGTACAGAAAATAATTAAAAAGGCTAATGGAATGCTACCCTTTACATCTAGAGGATTAGAATACAAGGGCGTAGATGTTATGCTGCAGCTACACAAAACCCTGGTTACATCACACCTGGAGTACTGTGAGCAGTTCTGGGCACCACACTTTAGGAAGGATATATTGGCCTTGGAGGGAGTGCAGCGTAGGTTTACCAGAATGATACCCAGACTTCTGGGGGGAGAAATTCGGTTTGGGGCGCAATTATCGGCCGGGCGCAGAGTTTAGCGCCTGGCACTAATTATCGCCTCCGACTGAAAACTTGGCCTCTATCGCCCCTGGAGGTGATTGGAGCGCTAAATCAGGCGCTACACATCTGTCTTAAGGTGCTAACGTCGAGGAGCGAGGCGCTAACTCAGAGTGCTAGCGAAGCTCAGGTGATGTCAGTTAGCAATGGAACACAGACAGACTGGCGTCGGCCAGTTCTTAAAGGGGAGGGTCGATCTTGCTCTCCATCCACACCCTGCTCATTGCAGCCTTGAATCTCGGCCTGGAGTAACCTGTACATCAATTCTGCTGGAAAGAAGAATGGAAAGGCCCAGGGAACGAGCTCAGCACTTCAGTGACTGGGCCTTGGTGGCTCTGGTTGGCGCTGTGGAGCGCCGAAGGTCAGTTCTCTACCCACAGAGTGGCAGGAGGCCATTGCCACGCGATTATAGAAGAGTGTGGAGGGAGGTGGCTCAGCACGTCTCCTCCAGGAGCATGGTGCCCAGGACAAACACCCAATGTCGGAAGAAGTTCAACGACCTCACTCGGGTGGTCAGGGGGAATGGCTGCTTGAAATACCTCTACATCCCTCCATCTCAACCTCACTCTGTGCCCAGAGGGTTTAAAAACCCCAAATGCCCAACACTCATCCAAGACCTATGGCCATCTCATAAAACACACATTCCACACCTTGCATACATTAAGGGCTATTCAACTATGGGAGGCACATCAGGCAAGCACATGGCTACACATTTACTCAGACGCCATCCTTTTTCTTGCAGGCCAAGCTATCTCACAACAGGCGGCAGCAGCAATGGGCAGGTGGAGGGCCGGCTGAACTGCAGACCCTCAGCGATTTGGAGGCGCGCGTCCACAGAATCGTTGCCAGCCAGGTGATCGGTCCCGTCGCCCCTGGAGAGGTTGACCCCGTTCTGGACAGCAATGATAAGTTCATCAGCTTTCTCTCCTCTCTCATTCCACTTGCCCCTCACAACACCAGTCTATTACACTTTCAATCCAACTTACTAAATGTCTCCAGTCCTTGCTCCCTTACTGCCCCCCTGTCCTGATGCAAAAGCCACTCTTGTCCCTCCCTGCTTTCAGATAGTGAACCACCAGCTGACCAGCCTGTCCCTCAACCAAGCAGTGGGAGCGACGGCCCAGGTGAGGAGGAAGAGGAAGCCGGATCCTCAGCGCCTGCATCTCCCGAGGGAGCCCATTCCGACACTGGGATCACGCCTTCCCTGGAGGGGAGCAGGGGGGAAGGGTCTGATGAGGGTGAAGCTCCAGGACCCAGCAGGCTGCAGCAACGCCATGGGGTGGGGAAGCTCGGGGGCCTTCTCCCCGGAGGGAGAGAAGGCAAGCGAGTCCTGCTACACTGGACGCAGAGGAGGAGCGCCTCATCGCGGAAATGAATACCTAGGCCTTGAACATGCACACTCAGCTCATGGGTACAATGGGGAGGGTGCCCGAAAGCATTGATGGACTGGCAAGTAGTGTGGAGCACACCACTGCAGCACAGGCGTACGCCATGCAACGGCTTAGTGCATCAATTCAATCTCAGACTGCTCTCATGCAGTCTCAGATTGATGTAACGCAAGCACTGACTGCTGCCATCATCGCTGGTTCAGACACATTGCCCCGGGGCTCTCACGGTGCCGCAGCAAGCCAGCAATCTGTGCTCGAGCAGATTGCTCCGGATGCTGAGGTTCTGCCCCGGGGGAGTGGCAGTGCGCTGGTCGAGCAGGAAGGTGCTGTCCTCTCTCAGGATGACAGCATACCTGCTCCCATCACTGGTACTTCCCCATTGCACTTGCCACCGCCTGCAACACAGCCAGCCCAGACTGCTGCCGCCCATGCAGAGTTGGTGCAGTCTGCAGCCGGGCCTTCCAGGCTCAGAGCTGGTCGAGGGCGTCCTGCAAGGCCATCTGCAGTCTCTGGATCTGACATTCAGCAGCCTTCCACCAGCCTTGCTGCAGCCACTGGGGCCCCATTACGGGGGAGCAGTAGGGTGGGAAGGGGGGAAGTGCGCAGGGGATGGAGATCACCCTCGAAGGGCAAACAGTAGGAGGTCTAAATAAATGGTGGGAATGTTTGTCGTAAAGGTCGAGGTTCGTGTGATTACATTTGTTTACTGTTTTGCCGTTTATCACCAGCTTGTGAGAACGAGTTCTGTTAGTTCATGATTTGTTGTGTTTGTTTCTAATTGTTTGTCCTGAATAAATGACACACACAGAGTTTGTAAAATAAATAAGTTGTTGTATTCAAAATTTACATTTTTGGCATTTGGAATCATTCCAGCTTTGGCCGGCAATAGGGGGTGTGGGTTGCTTTCCATGATGTTGTTCTCCATGTCAGAAGCCATCTTCTGAGTAGAGGCCTAGAAGCGGCTTGTTATCAGCCGTTGACGGACGGCCCTTGCACTGGCAACATTGTGGGCCTCCCTCCCACGTTGGTGCTGCTGATCATCTGCCTCATCCTCCTCCTCATCCTCCTCTTCCTCTTCCTCCTCCTCCTCCGGTGGTGCTCCAAGGCCTGGTGGCATTGGCTGGGTCCTGAGGATTGCCAGGTTATGAAGCATGCAGCACACAACTATGAAGAGGGAGACTCACTCAGGAGAGTACTGCAGGGCTCCTCCTGAGTGGTCCAGACAGCGGAACCGTTGCTTGAGCACGCCGATTGTGTGCTCAATTATGTTCCTGGTGGCGAGATGGCTCTCATTATACTGCGAGCGCGGCAGGGGTGTTGGGGTTACGGAGCGGTGTCATCAGCCAGGTACAGAGTGGATAACCCTTGTCCCCGAGGAGCCAACCACTTGGGTGATGCGGTGCCTGGAAAAGCTCTGGCACACTAGTCTGGCGCAGGATGAAAGCATAGTGGCTGCTGCCAGGATAGCGGGCATTGACGGCGAGTATCAGCTGTCTGTGGTCACAGACCAACTGCACATTTAAGGAGTGGTAGCCTTTGCGGTATCGGAAAACCTCTGCATTTTCATGCGGTGTCCGCAATGCCACATGTGTGCAGTCAATGGCACCCTGCACCATGGGGAAGCCCGCTATCCTCGCAAAGCCACATGCGCGTTCTTGCTGTTTGGCCCGGGTCATGGGGAAAGAGATGTACTGGCACCTCCTTTTATAGAGGGCATTTGTCACCTCCCGGAAACAACAATGGACAGCGACCTGGGAGATATTGGCGCTGTCCCCAGTAGATGCTTGAAAGGAGCCGCTGGCATAAAAGTTCAGAGCCACTGTCACCTTCACTGCCACCGACAGAGACGTCCTGGACCTCAGTTGAGGCTGCAGATCTGGTTGCAGCAGGTGGCAGAGCTCAGTGACCTCCTTGCTGAAGCGCAACCTGCGCAAACACTGCTCCTCAGACAAATGAATGTCGGAGAATTGCTCCTAGAATACCCTGGGAGGGTAAGGTCTCCTGTACAGAGGCCTGTTGGCCCTCCTCCCTCTGGCCATGTTTGCCACTCTCTCTCTGCATCTCTGATGCCTCCGATTCTGCAGGTGCAGGACGACGCCCCGAATCAGTGCAGCCCCCACAGTCTCTTCTAAATCAAGGAAGGTCAAATCAAAATGAACCTGCAAAGTGCTGCTCAGTACCCAAAACTCCTTCACACTGCGTTGAATCTCTCCAGAAGCCTCTCTCTCTCAGAATGCGTGTTACAAAAATGTCGCCGACAAAAATGGCAGGAATCGGCCGCCTTTAAATAGCGCTTCCCCAGTCCCTTCCCGACTGCAAAACGTTCCCCTCTACCTGTCGTTGCTAGTGGCAGGTGGTAAGGCATGGGGCGCCACTCAATATCCGGTCCGGGGCGTTGCACGCTCGACTGACGTCACAATCTGCCAGCGCAGGAGATCATGGCGGTAATGTTTAGTGCCGCCGCAAAATGTCGTCAATTTCACGAGCGGCGCAAACATCGCCGCGCCTCGGAGCCGCTAATCAACCGAACTTTTCCCCCCAAGGGTTAAGTTATGAGAAGAGATTACACAAATTAGGGTTGTATTCCCTAGAATTTAGAAGGTTAAGGGGCGATCTGATCGAAGTTTTCAGGATATTAAGGGGAACAGATAGATAGAGAGAAACTATTTCTGCTGGTTGGGGATTCTAGAACTAGGGGGCATAGTCTAAAAATTAGAGCCAGGCCTTTCAGGAGTGAAATTCGGAAACACTTCTACACACAAAGGGTGGTAGAAGTTTGGAACTCTCTTCTGCAAATGGCAGTTGATGCTAGGTCAATTGTTAATGTTAAATCTGAGATTTCTGTTAACCAAAGGTATTAAGGGATATGGGCCAAAGGCGGGTATATGGAGTTAGGTCACAGATCAGCCATGATCTGACTGAATGGCGGAGCAGGCTGGAGGGGCTGAATGGCCTCCTCCTGTTCCTAGGTTCCTCTGTTCCTCAGCAGCGTGTTCACCACTAGGCTGCGAGCTAGAATCATTCAAATCAGCAGCCGGCACCAGAATCATGGGCTGCCCGTGCTTTCTGAACAGCCGCGGTGCCACTGCCCATTTTCGGGCCTTATCGAATTTCTAGGCCATAATCTTTAATGATTGGTAAATAGGAAAATTCTAAATTAAATAGGGGTCAATGTAACAGCTCCTGGTGTGGCCTGGTGGAAACCAGGCCGAGGGCGGGCAGTTAAGAAGGAGCGGGGACTTCACCACTCCTTCCCTGCCCCAATCTGGCGCACAGCAACTTTAAATGGCTGTCTGTTGCTGTACGGGCCTTGGCTGCAATGTCGCCGCCTCCTTGGTTGATCAGTTAATGTAAAGAGCTAGTGATGGGGGCTTCAGATATGTAATTGTTGCAATCGCTACTACTCCCTCAAGGATCAGGGGGCGTAGTGACATACGGTTGTACCTGGTATAATCGCCATAGTAAGGTTTTATTAATACCAAATATATATCCACATATTAAAGAGTGATTCTGCAATGGTTGTAATGGCTATACATGGTTCGGCCTGTAGCAGTGGAGACATTACCTCATTAACTATTCTTGAGAAGAGATAAGGAATATAGTAGGTATATAGCAGTCAAGCAGATTGTAGGAGAATAGCCTGGTATGAATTGGCGTTATGTTATGGATGAACTGGGGAGAGATAAGGCTTCGAATGTTACAGAGAACTAATGAACTAATAAACAACCTAAGTCATCAATGACATGCAAAGTGAATGGTGGCAGCTGACCTTACCACGAAACGAGCTTATGTGGCAACAGCAACAACAAGAACAACTTGTATCTATATAGCACCTTTAACGTAGTAAAATGTCCCAGGGCGTTTCACAGGAGCGTTATCAAACAAAATTTGACACCGAGCCACATAAAGAGATATCAGGGAAGAAGAGGTAGGTTTTCAGGAGTGTCTCAAAGCAGGAGAGAGAGGTGGAGAGGTGGAGAGGTAAAGAGGTGGAGAGGTGGAGAGGTTTAGGGAGGGAATTCCAGAGCTTAGGGCCGAGGCAGCTGAATTCACGGCCACCAATGGTGGAGCGATTAAAATTGGGAATGTGCAAGAGGCCAGAATTGGAGGAGGTTGTATGGCTGGAGGAGGTTACACAGATAGGGAACAGATGATATTGCTCTGTCACAGTGTCCTTGGTGAATCTGAGTTGCCGGACACATTGCTCCTGGATCTACGTTGCCCTTGTCCTTTAAACCCATGCAGGGCAAGGCCTCCTGAGGCTGCCCCTCCTTCAGCCTCTTCTCTCTGCCGCTGCAGGTCTCTCCACTCTTGCTTGCTGCCCTTCCTCTTCCTTTCAAAAAGGTACTGGATATATACTTGAGAAGGAAAAAGGTGCAGCACTACAGGAAAAGAGCAGGGGAGTGGGACTAATTGGAGAGCTCTATCAAAGAGCCGGCACAGGCACGATACCGAATGGTCTCCTTCTGTGCTGTATAATTCTATGATCCTCCACCATAATAGCAGATCACGCTGCACACCCATGTTGCTAGAGGAAGTCTGGGCAGAAGCCCCTGACCAGCAACTATCTTCCAGCTCCAAAAAATAACTTGCCACAAATGTTGTGGTCAGTTATGGCAGCCAATGCAGCCAGAAATAAGCTAAAGGCCCACTAGCAGTCTCAAACAACGAACCAGATACTGAGCAAACTGAAAATCAGGACTGTGGTGGCTGCCGCGAAGCACGAATGGAGGCCGAGTCAACATGTGAAACACACAGCATTTAATCAAATCTCTGGTCAAAATGGCTGCAGCCACATTTCTCTGCAAAAACCCAGAGGCCACGCCCACTCCTTTTTTCCTGCCTTAAAGGCAAGGTGCCTTAAAGGCAAGGTGCCCGATTTATTGTCCATGGACGGAAAAGTGGATTGCGCCCATTTAGGTGGCGATCCGCCACACAGCTCCCCCCAGAATCCGCTTAGGAGGTGTGGACGAGACGGTGCGGCGGTCTGATGGGCCGGCCGGAGCGACTCTTGTAGGACGCCGGTGGACGTGGAACGGCCGGGCGTGGAGCAGCCGGATGAACTGGCTTGAGGGCAGGTCGGCCGCTTGGTGGTGGACGAGCTACCGGGACCTGCTCACCGGGCTCCGAGTGTGCTGGCTTGAGTCGGTCAACCGACACTTTTTCGGTCCTGTCGCCCACTTGGAGGGTGAAAAATTTGTCCCCAGCCTGTAGCACCTTGTAGGGCCCGTCGTACGGGGGTTGAAGGGGTCCGCGGTGGGCGTCGCGCTGGACGAAAATGAACCGTGCCTGGTGCAGGCTTAGTGGGACGTGTAAGGTGGATTCGCCGTGTCGGGCAATGGGCACCGGGGCGAACTGTAGCGCCGGTGAGGCGAAGTCGTGGCGTTGCTGGTCGGCTGACCAGGGTGTCGTGGCGGTGCGCAGGAACTAGCCGGGTACGCGCAGCGGCTGTGCCGTACACGAGCTCTGCTGCCGATGCGTGGAGGTCTTCTTTAACCGCGGTGCGCAGGCCGAGGAGGACCCACAGGAGTCGGTCGGTCCAGGCGCCGTCCTGGAGGCTGGCTCGAAGAGATGCCTTCAAGGATCTGTGGAACCGCTCACACAGTCCATTGGCTTGGGGGTGGTACACTGTGGTGCGGTGAATGGTCACCCCGAGATTGCGTGCGACGGCGGTCCAGAGTTCAGAGGTAAATTGCGGACCTCTGTCCGATGTCATGTCGGAGGGGACGCCGAACCGTGCGACCCAGGTGCTGACGAAGGCTCTGGCGATGTCGGCGGTGGTGGTAGAGGTCAGTGGAATTGCCTCGGGCCAGCGCGTAATGCGGTCAACGATCGTCAGCAAGTGCGTGTGGCCTTGCGACGGCGGCAGGGGCCCAATGATGTCCACGTGGATGTGGTCGAATCTACGCGAAGGGACGGTAAGCTCCTCGAGGGGTGCTTTCGTGTGTTGCTGTACCTTGGCCCATTGGCAGGCTAGGCAGGAGTTGGGCCAAGTACGCACATCCTTGCGAAGGCCGCGCCAGACAAAGCGGTTGGCTACCAATTTGATGGATGTGCGGGCGCCGGGGTGGGAGAGGTTGTGAAAAATCTCCAATACCCGGCGGTGCCAGGACACTGGGACGACGGGCCGAGGTTGACATAGGGATATGTCGCACTTGACCGTGACAGCGGTCGGGCCCCAGGCGACGTCGGCCAGGCGTAGCCCTGGTAGGTTGGTGGGTGCGGAGAGCAGATCAGGGTCGGTAATCTGGTCTGCTGCGAGTTGAGCGTAGTCGACTGCCAGGTGTGCGGCGTGGATGGCGGGGCGGGAGAGGCAGTCGGCTACCACATTGTCTCGGCCGGAGACGTGTTGGATGTCCGTGGTGAACTCGGACACTGCCGCGAGCTGGCACTGCTGCCTGGCGGACCAGGGGTCGGTTGTCTTTGCCATTGCGAATGTCAGGGGCTTGTGGTTGACAAACGCAGTGAAGGGGTGGCCCTCAAGCAAAAACCGGAAATGGCGGACCGCCAGGAACAGCGCGAGGAGCTCGCGGTCGAAGGTGCTGTACTTGACCTCCGGGGGGCGTAGTTGGCGGCTGAAGAAGGCAAGTGGTTGCCAGGCGCCGTCGACCCACTGCTCATACACGGCGCCGACCGCGTGGTCGGAGGCGTCTGTGGTGAGCGCTACCCTGGCATTGGGCCATGGGTGCGCGAGCAGGGTGGCGTTGGCGAGCGCGGTCTTGGTGGAGTCGAAGGCGGCTGACGCGTCTGCCGTCCATTCGACCGCCATCTTGCCGCTCCTGCCCCGGAGGGCTTCATACAGGGGCCTCATGAGGGACGCTGCTCTGGGGATGAAGCGGTTGTAGAAATTCAGCATCCCGAGGAACTCCTGGAGGCCTTTGATGGTGGTGGGGCGGGGAAATTATTGGACGGCCTGCACCTTGGTGGGCAGGGGAATGGCCCCAGCAAGGGTGATGTGGTGGCCGAGGAAGTCGATCTTGTCCAGGCCGAACTGGCATTTGGCTGGGCTGAGGATGAGCCCGTGGTCGCTGAGGCACCCGAACAGGATGCGAAGGTGTTCGAGGTGTTCCTGCTTGGAGGAACTGGCTACCAGGATGTCGTCCAGGTAGACGAACAGGAACTTCAGGTCCCGAAGGACCGAGTCCATGAGCCGTTGGAATGCCTGGGCCGCGTTTTTGAGGCCGAAGGGCATCCGCAGGAACTCGAACAGGCCGAAGGGGGTGATTACGGCCGTCTTGGGGACGTCCGCGGGGTGGACGGGGACTTGGTGGTAGCCGCGCACCAGGTCGACCTTGGAAAAGACTGAGCGGCCGGCCAGTCTAGCCGAGAAGTCCTGGATGTGCGGCACGGGGTACCGATCAGGGGTGGTGGCACCGTTGAGGCGGCGGTAATCCCCGCAGGGGCGCCAACCCCCGCCTGGTTTGGGGGCGATGTGGAGTGGGGAGGCCCAGGGACTGTTGGAGCGGCGGATGATGCCGAGCTGTTCCATGGTGGCAAACTCGGTCCGCGTGATCTCCAGTTTGGCCGGGTCCAGCCTGCGGGAGTGGGCGTACACTGGGGGGCCTGTGGTGGGGTGAAGTGTTCCACCCCGTGTTTGGAGGCCTCTGCGGAGAAGGTCGGATTGGCAAGGGCTGGGAATTCAGCCAGGAGTGCCGAGGAGTCATCCGTGGCCCGGGCGTGGCACTGTGACGCCGTGTCGGCGGGTTGACGGGGGACCAGGGCGCCCAGGATGGGGGACATGGTGTTCATGTCCATGAGGCGGTGTCGAGGGATGTCTACCAGTAGGCCGTGGGCGCACAGGAAATCTGCGCCGATGAGAGGGGAGAGCACCTTGGCAGTGATGAACTCCCATCGGTAGCGGCAACCAGTGAGGTCGAGGGTGACTGTGCGGGTGCCGTACGTCTGGATGTCCGAGCCATTATCAGCAGCCAGCGCCGGTCCTCGTTTGCCCTTTTGGATGTCGAGGGCGTAGGCCGGGATGATGCTGTGCTGAGCTCCAGTATCGCACATGAACCGGCGGCCAGTTTTGTCATCCGTGACATACAGCAGGGAGCCCGCGTGGCCCACGGCCATCACGGGGGCTGGTACGGGGGCGGACTTGAAAGAGCAGGGAGGTGTGCACCGTTGTGCCCTGGCGCTGAACCGTGCGTGGTAGTAACAGTGGCCCTGGTTAGTGGGGCGCGAAGGCCCCGTGAGCCCGGTGGCTGGGCCTTGTGGCCGCGTGGTGGCCGGTGAGTGGCGTGCCCTGGCAGTGGCTGCCAGGTCCGGAGTGACGTCGCGGTTGGAGTGAGCGGACAGCAGCTTGTCGGCCTCATCGGCCAGGGCTTCCAGTTCCGTGAGGCCGGACACCACGATCGCTGGGCGGCTGCTGAGAGGTAGCTGGCGGATGAACAGCGTGCGGAAGAGGAATCCGGGTGGGCTCTCGTCGGTGAGGGAGAGCATGTGGGAGAGGAGGTCTGACGGTGAGGCATCACCGAGGCCTGGAAGGTCGAGGAGGTGGCAGTTTCGCTGGTATGTCGAGGCCGTAAATTTTTTAAGGAGCGCGGCTTTAAGATGTGCATACTTGCCCCCCTCTGGTGGGTTCTGCAGCGCTGTCCAGACCTTCGTAACTGTGGAGCTACCGAGTGATGTGACGAGGTAGTCGTACTTTGTCCCATCTGTGGTGATTTGTTGCAGCCGGAATCGGGACTCGGCTTGGAGAAACCAGGCTTCGGGCTGGTTTTCCCAAAACTCCGGCAGTTTCACGGAAACTGCATTCGTGTCCGCCATTGCAGTGCTCGGAATACGTTCTGAGTATTGGGGTCACCAATGTTGTGGCTGCCACGAAGCACGAATGGAGGCCGAGTCAACATGTGAAACAGACAGCTTTTAATCAAATCTCTGGTCAAAATGGCTGCAGCCACATTTCTCTGCAAAAACCCAGAGGCCACACCCACTCCTTTTTTCCTGCCTTAAAGGCAAGGTGTCTTAAAGGCAAGGTGCCCGATTTATTGTCCACGGACGGAAAAGTGGATTGCGCCCGTTTAGGTGGCGATCCGCCACAGGACCCCCTTAAATAATACTGGTACAGTGACACTTCCGACTATTCCCACCCAGAAGTTTAGAGTGGCCAAGTCCAGCACTGCGGAAATTTAAAATGGCGGTAGCGCAGGATCCTCATTTGCATATATTTACTAGGCACTGGCCGTGGCCGACTGAAATGAGCCCGACTCAAAGTGACGTCAGGCAACCATTCGCCAGACATCAGGCGCAAGAGATCCACAGGCAGAATTCGGAGCACTAGTGCCCATTTTACCAGCACTGAATAGGTGGCCGTGAGTCGGAAATCCACCTCTACATCTTTAAATAGATGCAGCCGGGTTGCCTGTTGAAATGGGCAGGACGAACATCGCCAAGCCAGGCTTTGAAATGATTCAGTTTTAGCTGAACCTACTGGCCATCCCAAAAATAAATGTCAATGCCGTATAACTTTAACTTTCTCACATTCAATTTGTACCCAATCAATGTTCAATTTTGTTAGCTAATACTGAGGACAATGTATTTTCTCAGTCTAATCCAATTTCTTCTCAATAAAGCAGTAACCCAGCACAATTGAAATCAGATTGTGTGGCTTGCAGTCCAGACCCTGAGCGCATTAAATCGTGTTCTTGTTAGGTTGTCATTGCCCTGCAGCATGATGTCCTTGTCAAGAGGACGATGTGGCAATTGTTCTCCTCTGTGCACATAATCCATCTCAATCACATTCCATGCACAACAGTGAATTCAAAGCCAAAAGCTGTATTTCCACTGTCACGGGCCCACACTGATGAAGACTACAGGACTGTTATCAGTATTGCCCTTAGACAACTGAATGCACAGAGGAAAAACTGTCCAAACCGTAGCAGTTGCTACAGGTTAATATTCTTTGCTAACGACTATTTCAGAAAGGCCGAAAATGTATGACTTTCCAGAACATGACATAGGCCGCAAAATTCGATCTTGTAGCGCCGGCCATTAAGGCTGGTTTTCTTGAAAAAATGGCGACCGCCTCGCTTCTGCCCGCTTCCTGCGCGGCCGCCCCGCCATTTTGCAGAGGTCAGCAGCGCTGTCGTTGCCTGCGCTCGCCTCTCCAATGTAAATGTGCAGATGGTGACGTCAGTCGGCATGCAATGCCTGGATTGATGCACGACTGCGATTTTGGAGACCGCCGCATTGCGTGCAGCAGTTGTACAGAGACGCTGTCAGTGCTCCTGAAAGGAACACACACATCTTTCAGGTAAGTTTCAATTTCAACTTTGGAGGGTTTATTTTTACATTTTATTGGAGTAGTGACTTGGTGCAATACATTTAAAAAGTTGTTAAAGTGTGCAGGGAGTGCTGCTGGATGTTAGCAAGTCTTTGGATGTTAAAGGAAGGCCTCTGAGAACACCACTTGCTCCCAGTCCTGGGGGCTCTAGTTGCAGTCCCCCTTAGGCTGCAGCATCACATGGAGCAGAGGCAGCAAAGAGGACAAGCTGCTCACAGAGGGAAGAGGAAGCAGAAGAGGAGGGAGTGGAGGAGGAGGGAGCGGAAGGAAGGCGGCAACCTAGACAGCCCTTTCTGGCCGGGATATCCGAGATGGAATCCTCCGCCTGCGGTACCAGTGAACACAACCCCAATTCCCGTTTCAACATTTGTCTCACACCTTCCCTCCCTCTATTACTGACCATCGCAGTGCAGATATCTCAGAGGGTTGTCAGGCTAGAGAAGGTTACAGAGATAGGGAGGGTCGAGGCCATGGAGAGATTTGAAAACAATGATGAAAATGTTTTAATCGAGGCGTTGCTGAACCGGGTGCCAATGTAGGTCAGCGAGCACAGGGGTGATGGGCGAACGGGACTTGGTGCGAGTTAGGACACCCGCAGCCGAGTTTTGGATGAGCTTAAGTTATGGAGGGTGGAAGATGGGATTCCAGCCAGGACTGCATTGGAATAGTCACACACAGAACACGATGACATATGACACCTACATTTATCCTATAGGTAATTAAACCTATAAAATATACAACAGACTGGAGGTCCTGGGGAACTTCAGTCTAGTCTTGCTGATGCTAGAGTAAGTAATCAAGATGACACACTTGTGTTAGCACCTGAGGAGTCCTTGGTATGTGAGCAATTGTTAACTCGATCTCATTTTCACTCTGGAGTTAGGGTGCAAGGTGGAAGGGTTTGTGTTTTTTTTATTTCATTGACCTGATTTAAGAAAAAGCATTAATTAGACATTTCAGCACATCCCAGTCCTCAAATTTATATTCGAGGCAAAAGATTTATGACAATTTCCTCTAATACCTTCACATAAGGGCAATAAGGATATATGGCAATATCCCATCTAAACCCAATAACATGGAAAGCGGGAACAGCGGGCAGGTCGGACTTGACAATAGATGATGGTGTTATCTCTCCCAAAACATTCACTCCGATCCATAGCAAAAGGAGGAGGCCATTCAGCCCCTCAAGCCTGTTCTGCCATTAAATCCGATCATGGCTGATCTGTACCTCAACCCCATTTACTCGCCTTTGCTCCATATCCCTTGGTACCCTTACCCAACAAAAATCTATCAATCTCAGCCTTGAAAATTTCTATTTACCCAGCATCCACATCCTTTTAGGGGAGAGTTCCAGATTTCCACTACTCTTTGTGTGAAAGAGTTCTTCCTGATTTCACTCCTAAATGGCCTAGCTCTAATTTTAAGATTATGCCCTTTTGTTCTGGATTCCAGAACTAGAGGAAATTATTCCTCTCTATCTGCCCTATCCATTCCCTTTATTATTTTAAACACCTTGATTAGATCACCCCTCAATCTTCAAACTCAAGGTGCTCCTGCAGCATGACACTGCCTCCCTGGTGAACAATAAACGTCCAAAGGCCTTGCTCCTGTGTGAAGTCCAGATAACTATTTGATGTACGCAGCTGGTCGGCCAACAGTAGCTCGAAACCCACCTCCTGTGATAAAGTTGCACTTCTCTTGGATCCCAAAGTTCATCCCAGTCCTTCTCCTCTTCCTCTACAATAGAATTCCGACTGGGACACTGCCTGTGATAAGGGCGATGGTGAGAGCTGGAAGCTCTGTGTAAATCAACAGGTCTTTTTAAAGGCCGATTACAGCCACAAATCTTTACATTGGGATCCCTCCACTACCCACAATCAAATGTGGCAAGTGCAGGTGGGGCAGAGGCCAGGTACGAGGGGTCTCTGTCCCTTTTTTCTCCATGTAATCCCCCTTGAAATAGGCCCACCCAGACAGGGTCGCCAACTCTGGTTGCAAGTATTCCGGATTTTTATCACATGACCTCCTGCCTCCAACCACCCCGCCCCGCCCCGCCCTCCCACAACCGCCCCGCCCCACCCCGCACTCCCACAACCGCCCCTCCCCACCCCACACACCCACAACCGCCCCGCCCCGCACTCCCACAACCGCCCCGCCCCACACTCCCACAACCGCCCCGCCCCACACTCCCACAACCGCCCCGCCCCACACTCCCACAACCGCCCCGCCCCGCACTCCCACAACCGCCCCGCCCCGCACTCCCACAACCGCCCCGCCCCGCACTCCCACAACCGCCCCACCCCGCACTCCCACAACCGCCCCGCCCCACCCCACACTCCCACAACCGCCCCGCCCCGCCCCAGACTCCCACAACCGCCCCGCCCCGCACTCCCACAACCGCCCCGCCCCACACTCCCACAACCGCCCCGCCCCGCCCCAGACTCCCACAACCGCCCCGCCCCGCACTCCCACAACCGCCCCACCCCGCACTCCCACAACCGCCCCGCCCCGCACTCCCACACCCGCCCCACCCCACACTCCCACAACCGCCCACCCCGCACTCCCACAACCGCCCCACCCCGCACTCCCACAACCGTCCCGCCCCACACTCCCACACCCGCCCCACCCCACACTCCCACAACCGCCCCACCCCACACTCCCACAACCGCCCCACTCCACACTCCCACAACCGCCCCACTCCACACTCCCACAACCGCCCCGCCCCACCCCACACTCCGACACCCGCCCCACCCCACACTCCCAGACCCGCCCCACCCCACACTCCCACAACCGCCCCACCCCACACTCCCACACCCGCCCCACCCCACACTCCCACAACCGCCCCACCCCACACTCCCACACCCGCCCCACCCCACACTCCCACAACCGCCCCACCCCACACTCCCACAACCGCCCCACCCCGCACTCCCACAACCGCCCCACCCCACACTCCCACACCCGCCCCACCCCACACTCCCACAACCGCCCCACCCCACACTCCCACAACCGCCCCACTCCACACTCCCACAACCGCCCCGCCCCACCCCACACTCCGACACCCGCCCCACCCCACACTCCCAGACCCGCCCCACCCCACACTCCCACAACCGCCCCACCCCACACTCCCACAACCGCCCCACTCCACACTCCCACAACCGCCCCGCCCCACCCCACACTCCGACACCTGCCCCACCCCACACTCCCAGACCCGCCCCACCCCACACTCCCACAACCCCCCACCCCACACTCCCACAACCGCCCCACCCCACCCCACACTCCCACACCCGCCCCATCCCACACTCCCACACCCGCCCCACCCCACACTCCCACAACCCCCCACCCCACACTCCCACAACCGCCCCACCCCACCCCACACTCCCACAACCGCCCCACCCCACCCCACACTCCGACACCCGCCCCACCCCACACTCCCACAACCGCCCCACCCCACACTCCCACAACCCGCCCCACCCCACACTCCGACACCCACCCCACCCCACCCCACACTCCCACACCCGCCCCACCCCACACTCCCACAACCGCCCCACCCCACACTCCCACAACCTCCCCGCCCCACCCCACACTCCCACAACCCGCCCCACCCCACACTCCCACAACCCGCCCCACCCCACACTCCGACACCCACCCCACCCCACCCCACACTCCCACACCCGCCCCACCCCACACTCCCACAACCGCCCCACCCCACACTCACACAACCGCCCCACCCCACACTCCCACAACCGCCCCACCCCGCACTCCCACACCCGCCCCACCCCACACTCCCACAACCGCCCCACCCCACACTCCCACAACCGCCCCACCCCACCCCACACTCCCACAACCGCCCCACCCCACACTCCCACAACCGCCCCACCCCACCCCACACTCCCACACCCGCCCCACCCCACACTCCCACACCCGCCCCACCCCACACTCCCACAACCCCCCACCCCACACTCCCACAACCCGCCCCACCCCACACTCCGACACCCACCCCACCCCACACTCCCACACCCGCCCCACCCCACACTCCCACAACCGCCCCACCCCACACTCCCACAACCTGCCCGCCCCACCCCACACTCCCACAACCTGCCCGCCCCACCCCACACTCCCACAACCCGCCCCACCCCACACTCCGACACCCACCCCACCCCACCCCACACTCCCACACCCGCCCCACCCCACACTCCCACAACCGCCCCACCCCACACTCACACAACCGCCCCACCCCACACTCCCACAACCGCCCCACCCCGCACTCCCACAACCGCCCCACCCCACACTCCCACAACCGCCCCACCCCACACTCCCACAACCGCCCCACCCCACCCCACACTCCCACAACCGCCCCATCCCACACTCCCACAACCGCCCCGCCCCGCAATCCCACAACCGCCCCGCCCCACCCCACACTCCGACACCCACCCCACCCCACACTCCCACAACCCTCCACCCCACACTCCCACACCCGCCCCACCCCACACTCCCACAACCGCCCCACCCCACACTCCCACAACCGCCCCACCCCACACTCCCACAACCCCCCACCCCACACTCCCACAACCGCCCCACCCCACACTCCCACAACCGCCCACCCCACACTCCCACAACCGCCCCACCCCACCCCACACTCCCACAACCCCCCACCCCACACTCCCACAACCTCCCGCCCCACCCCACACTCCCACACCCGCCCCACCCCACACTCCCACACCCGCCCCACCCCACACTCCCACACCCGCCCCGCCCCACACTCCCACACCCACCCCACCCCACCCCACACTCCCACACCCGCCCCACCCCACCCCACACTCCCACACCCGCCCCACCCCACCCCACACTCCCACAACCTCCCCACCCCACCCCACACTCCCACACCCGCCCCACCCCACCCCACACTCCCACACCCACCCCACCCCACCCCACACTCCCACAACCGCCCCACCCCACCCCACACTCCCACACCCGCCCCACCCCACCCCACACTCCCACACCCGCCCCACCCCACCTCACACTCCCACACCCGCCCCACCCCACCCCACACTCCCACAACCGCCCCGCCCCGCACTCCCACAACCGCCCCACCCCACACTCCCACAACCCCCCACCCCACCCCACACTCCCACAACCGCCCCACCCCACACTCCCACACCCACCCCACCCCACCCCACACTCCCACAACCGCCCCACCCCACACTCCCACAACCGCCCCACCCCACACTCCCACACCCGCCCCTCCCCACACTCCCACACCCGCCCCACACTCCCACAACCGCCCCACCCCACCCCACACTCCCACAACCGCCCCTCCCCACCCCACACTCCCACAACCTCCCCACCCCACACTCCCACACCCGCCCCACCCCACCCCACACTCCCACACCCGCCCCACCCCACACTCCCACACCCACCCCACCCCACCCCACACTCCCACACCCACCCCACCCCACCCCACACTCCCACACCCGCCCCACCCCACCCCACACTCCCACAACCTCCCCACCCCACACTCCCACAACCGCCCCACCCCACACTCCCACAACCGCCCCGCCCCGCACTCCCACAACCGCCCCACCCCACACTCCCACAACCCCCCACCCCACCCCACACTCCCACACCCGCCCCACCCCACACTCCCACAACCGCCCCGCCCCACACTCCCACAACCGCCCCACCCCACCCCACACTCCCACACCCACCCCACCCCACACTCCCACAACCGCCCCACCCCACCCCACACTCCCACAACCGCACCACCCCACACGCCCACAACCGCCCCACCCCACCCCACACTCCCACAACCGCCCCGCCCCACACTCCCACACTCCCACACCCGCCCCACCCCACACTCCCACAACCACCCCGCCCCACACTCCCACACCCGCCCCACCCCACACTCCCACAACCGCCCCGCCCCACACTCCCACACCCGCCCCACCCCACACTCCCACAACCGCCCCGCCCCACACTCCCACAACCGCCCCGCCCCACACTCCCACAACCGCCCCGCCCCACCCCACACTCCCACAACCGCCCCACCCCACCCCACACTCCCACAATTGGTCGTCCGACATGTCCCTTCTCATGACGCACCATCTTCCCACGCCAATTGTGGAATGATCAGACCCTTTGATGATTGGATGACTCTTGAATGTTGGTCAAACAGCCTTTTTTTTCCCATTTCCTACATTTTTGTAACTAATAAGCAGAAGTATTGAAAGCAAATGAAAGAAAAATACAATTTTGTTTACTGCCGCTGCTATATATCTCCTGGGCTGCTGGCAGCAGTGACCTGGAGATTAATCTTCAATTCCTGGAGACTCCAGATCAATCCTGGAGGGTTGGCAACACAACACACGGGGTGGGGTGGGGGGGAGGGGGTTAAGTAGAGGAAATGTATTTTTCCACACCTGAGTTTGGAATTACTTCAGAGGCAATCCTGATATCAGGCCAGATTTCGTTATCAAAATAACGGTGAGGCTAATGGTGGTAAAATGCCAAAATCCAAAAGTTGCTGTCCGAGTCTGCTGTTAGCTTCGTGAAAATGGCATTTTGTTGTCTGCCTCACCATGGACATGCATTGAATAGCGTGAAGTTGCTGTATTTACACGGTAGATATGAACTAAACCCGCTGCAGATATTTAGGGCGAGTAATTAGTGGTGTAAGTACCCTTTTAACAACATGATAAGTGTTAATTACTGCCAACCAACCTCTCTGGCACTGAAAATTAACTATTCGAAGTGTGGACTCTCATTCTTTCAGCTTTTGAATGTTTCAGGGAGATTTAAAAATGTCAAATTTTAAATGTAAAAATATTTTTTCTTACTTTTCCTTCCCATCTCTTTTCTCTCTCTCTTTATGCAATCTTTCTTTCCCTCTCTCTATTTCTCTTTCTGTATCTGATTTGACATTGAATTCACCCTCTCTAATTCACCCTCCCTCTCAGTCCATCAACTGTTTGTTTCCCAATCCTTAAATCTCACTGGTTAAGGAGATACCCTCTTGGTCCCAGATGCCCTGATTCCTTCGCTCGCACTTTCAGCAACTTTTTGGGCAAAAGATTTTTGAGCTGAAGGGTGCAGGAGAAAGTCTAACGGATGGCAGATGCTGTTCGATGCCCTGCCACAGCACAATCTGGCCCAACTGATGACAGGTCACCAACCTGAAACATTAACCCTACCTTCCTCTCTCTGCAGGTTTCTGCCTGACCCACTGAGTGTTTCTGGCATTTGCTGCTTTTCGGGCTTTCCATGCTCTACATTTACACAGAAGCTCAGAGAGCTAGTGGGCCATCTGGTCGCTTGTGACTAACAACGTCAACATCTGGCTGTGGTATAATTCAATGAAATACCACATGAAATAATCGAACTCCTGCACCTTTTTCAATTTCTCAAGCTTTTAAAAATGATACAGATGTGAATGGAAGCAGATTCAATAGTAACTATTCGCTATGTAATTCAATATCTACATAATACATTAAAGAACTTGGGGGAGAAATTCGGTGTCGCCCTTTCTGAGGCGCTAAGTTTTAAAATTTGAAAAAGTTAGCGCCAGGCTCTAATGTTCCTCAACTTTAAAACAATGTGGTTTTGCGCTCCAGGAAGGAAGTGGAGCGTGAAATCAATCGCTCCACTTCATTCCTGGAGAGCGAGTGGCAGCAGGCGGGGCAGTAGGTGCACACCGGGCCGCGCAGCACTGCCGCGTTGGAAGGCTCCGCCCTCCCTTAAAGGGAAGGGCCATCGCTGCAGGCTCTGCAAGGGCAAAACTTACCGGGTCCCCAACGGCAGCCGCGATCCGGACCGATCAGCCCAATACACTGCAGCAGAGTGCCGGGTTGATCGATCAATCACTGGAGTAGAGAGCCGGGCTGATCGATCACTACAGCAGAGTGCCGGGCTGATCGATCGATCACTGGAGCAGAGTGCCGGGCTGATCGATCACTGGAGCAGAGTGCCGGGCTGATCGATCGCTGGAGCAGAGTGCCGGGCTGATCGATCAATCACTGGAGTAGAGTGCCGGGCTGATCGATCGATCACTGGAGCAGAGAGCTGGGCTGATCGATCACTGGAGCAGAGTGCCGGGCTGATCGATCGATCACTGGAGCAGAGTGCCGGGCTGATCGATCAATCACTGGAGTAGAGAGCTGGGCTGATCGATCACTGGAGCAGAGTGCCGGGCTGATCGATCACTGGAGCAGAGTGCCGGGCTGATCGATCACTGGAGCAGAGTGCCGGGCTGATCGATCACTGGAGCAGAGTGCCGGGCTGATCGATCGATCACTGGAGCAGAGTGCCGGGCTGATCGATCACTGGAGCAGAGTGCCGGGCTGATCGATCGATCACTGGAGCAGAGTGCCGGGCTGATCGATCACTGGAGCAGAGTGCCGGGCTGATCGACCACTGGAGCAGAGTGCCGGGCTGATCGATCGATCACTGGAGCAGAGTGCCGGGCTGATCGATCACTGGAGCAGAGTGCCGGGCTGATCGATCGATCACTGGAGCAGAGTGCCGGGCTGATCGATCACTGGAGCAGAGTGCCGGGCTGATCGATCGACCACTGGAGCAGAGTGCCGGGCTGATCGATCGCTGGAGCAGAGTGCCAGACTGATCGATCACTGGAGCAGAGTGCCGGGCTGATCGATCACTGGAGCAGAGTGCCGGGCTGATCGATCGCTGGAGCAGAGTGCCAGACTGATCGATCACTGGAGCAGAGTGCCAGACTGATCGATCACTGGAGCAGAGTGCCGGGCTGATCGATCGCTGGAGCAGAGTGCCAGGCTGATCGATCACTGGAGCAGAGTGCCGGGCTGATCGATCGATCACTGGAGCAGAGTGCCGGGCTGATCGATCACTACAGCAGAGTGCCGGGCTGATCGATCGATCACTGGAGCAGAGTGCCGGGCTGATTGATCACTGGAGCAGAGTGCCGGGCTGATCGATCACTGGAGCAGAGTGCCAGGCTGATCGATCACTGGAGCAGAGTGCCGGGCTGATCGATCACTGGAGCAGAGTGCCGGGCTGATCGATCACTGGAGCAGAGTGCCCGGCTGATCGATCACTGGAGCAGAGTGCCGGGCTGATCGATCACTACAGCAGAGTGCCGGGCTGATCGATCACTGGAGCAGAGTGCCGGGCTGATCCATCACTGGAGCAGAGTGCCGGGCTGATCCATCACTGGAGCAGAGTGCCGGGCTGATCGATCGATCACTGGAGCAGAGTGCCGGGCTGATCGATCGCTGGGGAAGAAAAATGGAAAAAAAACAGATACAGCATTTCACAAATGTTTTCCCCACCTCGGCCACCTCCCCTTTAAGTATCGGCCCCGAAGCGCCCGGCCTCACAATCAATGCCTCCTGCAGCTGTCAGTGTTTTCGCCCGGATATGTTGCAGGGGGCGGAACCGAAGTTCGGGTCCGAGACCCTACCGGGGCACTGCGCACGGCGATGACATCACGATCTCCGGGCGAAGGAGATCGGGGCGCAACGCCAAACTGCCACCACAAACCTCCCGCTAGTAAAACTGAAATCAATGGGAATCAGGGGAAAACGCTCCACTGGCTGGAGTCATACCTAGCACAAAGGAAGATGGTTGTGGTGGTTGAAGGTCAATCATCACAGCCCCAGGACATCGCTGCAGGAGTTCCTCAGGGCAGTGACCTAGGCCCAACCATCTTCAGCTGCTTCATCAATGACCTTCCCTCCAACATAAGGTCAGAAGTGGGGATGTTCGCTGATGACTGCACAGTGTTCAGCGCCATTTACAACTCCTCAGATAATGAAACAGTCCAAGCCCGCATGCAACAAGACCTGGACAACATTCAGGCTTGGGCTGATAAGTGGCAGGTAACATTCGCGTCACAGAAGTGCCAGGCAATGACTATCTCCAACAAGTGAGAGTCTAACCACCTCCCCATGACATTCAATACCATTACCATCGCCGAAACCCTCACTATCAACATCCTGGGGGTCACCATTGACCAGACACTTAACTGGACCAGCCACATAAATACTGTGGCAACAAGAACAGGTCAGAGGCTAGGTTTTCTGCGGTGAGTGTCTCACCTCCTGACTCCCCAAAGCCTTTCCACCATCTACAAGGCACAAGTAAGGAGTGTGATGGAATACTCTCCACTTGCCTGGATGAGTGCAGCTCCAACAACACTCAAGAAGCTCGACACCATCCAGGAGAAAGCAGCCCGCTTGATTGGCACCCCATCCACCACCTTAAACATTCACTCCCTCCACCACCGGCGTACCGTGGCTGCAGTGTGTACCATCTACAAGATGCACTGCAGCAACTCGCCAAGGCTTCTTCGGCAGCACCTCCCAAACCCGCGACCTCTTCCACCTAGAAGGACAAGGGCAGCAGGCGGATGGGAACACCACCACCTCCAAGTTCCCCTCCAAGTCACACACCATCCTGACTTAGAAGTATATCGCTGTTCCTTCATCGTCGCTGGGTCAAAATCCTGGGACTCCCTCCCTAACAGCACTGTGGGAGTACCTTCACCACACGGACTGCAGCGGTTCAAGAAGGTGGCTCACCACCACCTTCTCAAGGGCAATTAGGGATGGGCAATAAATGCTGGCCTTGCCAGCGACGCCTACATCCCATAAAAACGAATAAATTATAGCGGGAGTCAATCTTCTCGCCGCGCCCGGTCGGTAAGTGATTAGCGCCCCATTATCGCCCCCCTGGAGGTGATAACGGGAGGCGCTTAGGTGCCCAGTGTCTAGCCGCTTACGTCTGCATACGAAACCTTAATTCCTGCTGTCACACTTTTGTGTCAATTTTTTCCCATTATGAACTCTTATATCCACCGTTAGAATGGAATCTGCCGGTCACACTGTAATTACGCCTTCCCACCAGTGGTGGTGCTCAGTGTCGCCTCTCCCAGCTCCTCATTCTTCACTGCAGAGAAACTCTTCCCAAATTGCAGTAAGTTTAGCTATCTAACTATAAATAATCTAAAATCAAAGTATTGTGTAAAATTAAGGACAGAATATATGACTTGACAATGGGGGGCAGAATTATGTCTGAATACCCTGGTAAAATTATTTCCCCCCACCGCACCCCCCCACCTTTTCAGCCCACTTCATCTGAAGACTACACTTGGGCACTGTTTTCAACTGCCACTCGCCATTTTTCACCTGTACAGTGGGCGGCCAGCGGAGGAATGTTGGGGCGAGGCACAGCTCGGCAGCCCCTTTAGGCGCTCTCAAGGCCCGCCTGATGCAATTTTCAGGTGGGCTTGTTTCAGGTGGGAGGCGGCTTAAAGTATGCAAATCAGGGCCCTTTGTCGTTGTAGGACCCCGATTGGAATTTTGCGGTACAAATGGGTGGAGCACGCACCGCGTATGCTCCGCCCACTTGGACCAGGCGGTGAGTGACCTCACCAGTGATCTTTAAAGGGCCACGAAACCTTTTTTTTTCCTTTTATTTATGTGGGACCAGGAGTGCTATGGTCCACAAAAATGCTGCGGCCTGCTCCGGGGTCAGCTCTCCCCCTAGGACCAACCCGCAGGCTGGCTCAGTCGATTTCCCGGCCTCCCACAACTGGGGCTGCGACCTCTGGACCCCTATAATCATTCTCTGGGTATCCATTACCAGTTGAAGTCATTGATTGTGTTACTGGCTTGGAACCAGTCGCAGGTATTCCTTTACGTATTATGTAAGCCCCATTTAAGATTACCACCTTGTGCTCACTCCTGGGTAACCACTTTCATTAAAACCACTCTCAACTGCACTGATCACCACAGAAATATGCAAGAGGAAGACCATTCAGCCTGTCTTAGCTCCCACATCAAGAAATAGCCCATCAACCCCCCTCACAGCATCTCTTAAGTATTCCAGGGGCTTGAGCTGCAACTACCCTACCTAGAAGTTCACTTCATTTGTTGATCATTCTGTGAGAAGTACCTCCTCAATTTCCTTTTGCCAGTTTAAACTTCTTTGTCCTCCTATCATAATTTAAGTTGAAATAATATGCCTTTCTATGCTGTGTTATCTCTCCATGAAGTCCCGCCCCAGTGGCCTCCTTTCGAAGTCTCTCCCAATTTCACCCGGAGATATTTGAACACCAAAAATGTGGACAGAATCCGCTTTGCCTTTCAATCTGCCACTGGAGCATCTGGATTCAAGGACTGATTCCCGTTCGGGCGCCGCCTCCGAGGAATGGGTGCTCACACGGTACGCTGCGCAACAACAACAACAACAACAACAACAACGTGCATTTATATAGCGCCTCTGACATAGTAAAACGTCCCGGGGCGCTTCGCAGGTACGTTATCAGACAAAATGTTGACACCGAGCCACGTAAGAAGATTAGGACCGGTGACCAAAAGCTTGGTCAAAGAGGTAGGTTTTAAGGAGCGTCTTAAAGGAGGAGAGAGAGGTAGAGAGGCGGAGAGGTTTAGGGAGGGAATTCCAGAGCTCAGGGCCGAGAAAGCTGAAGGCACGGCCGCCAATGGTGGAGCAAAGAAAATCCAATGCGCAAAAGGCCAGAATTAGAGGAGCGCAAATATCGCGGCGGGTTGTGGGGCTGGAGGAGATTACAGAGATAGGGAGGGGCGAGGCCATGGAGGGATTTGAAAACAAGGATGAGAATTTTGAAATTGTGGCATTGCCGAACAGGTAGCCAATGTAAGTCAGCGAGCACAGGGGGGCTGATGGTGAATGGAACTTTGTGTGAGTCAGGATACGGGGCCCTAGTCCTAGTTTCCATCCATTAATTAAAACGGCTTACTCCCCACTGATTTCCTGACCTCCGAGTGCTACTCCTCATCAGAATTGGGGTTCTCCCTTATTATCCCTATTAAGGATATAGAGGCACTGGAGAAGGTGCAAAAAAGATTATAAGGATGATACCAGAACTGAGAGGTTATAACTATCAGGAAAGATTGAACAAGCTGGGGCTCTATTCTCTGGAAAAGAGAAGGCCGAGGGGTGAAGTGATCGAGGTCTTTAAAATTGTGAAGGGGTTTAATAGAGTGGACATGGAGAAGATGTTTCCACTTGTTGGGGAGACCAAAACTGGGGGTCATAAATATAAGAGAGTCACTAATAAACCCAACAGGGAATTCAGGAGAAACACAGCAGGGTTCTCCCTTTCAGTCGAGTCACTGCTGTTGGCCAAACATGAATGGTGCAGGGTTATTTACCACAGTGGGATCTTGGAATTGATGCTTGTACCATTTGCTTGGAGGCAGGAGGTTTGCATCAAGCTGGCAGAAGAACCTGATGTGAAACCTTTGGTGATTTCAGTGGAAATGTACCAGGCAGGCAAATGAATACGAGTCAGTGCATAGCCTGACTCACAGCACCTTCCAGTGTAACCTTGGGGCAGAGGGACGGGAGATTGGATTCAGCTTTGGGGCATTTTTGACATCAATTCACCATGATTTCTACTTGATTAATAAATGGACCTTCAATAGAAACAGAAAATGCTGGAAACACTCAGCAGGTCAGGCAGCATCTGTAGAGAGAGAAACAGAGTTAATGTTTCAGGTCGATGACCCTTCGTCAGAACTGGAAAAAGTTAGAGATGTAACAGATTTTAAAGCAAGTGCAGAGGCAGGGAAAGAGGGGAGCGGAGGAAAGAACAAAAGCGAAGGTCTGTGATAGGGTGAAAGGCAAGAGAGATTAAAGGACAAAAGGGCTGATGTTGCAAGGCAAAAGGAAAGTATGTCTCAGTGTGTGCGCGAGATAGGTACTATATAACATTAATCAGGACCAGAGTGGTCTCCTGGACTAGGTTTATCACCTAAGGGGCTCGGAAAGGCATTTCACAGATTTTCTCCCCCCTAATTGGCTTGGGTTTTAATCTGTTTTTTTTGCCTCTCCCAGGAGATCACATGGTTTCGGGTGCGGAGTGTATATATTGTGATACACAAGGCATCGTAATTATGTGGGACAATCTGGATGGAGCAGAGGGACATTTCCTGTCGGTCATTGATCGTATGCTCATATCACCATGTGGTCAACAGTTATATTTTTGACACTGCACTTATCTCAACAGTTTCAGCTGGTGTGCATCAATTGCCATTGTAGAATGTTGGAGGGTTAAGCCCGATTCAGAACTCAGTGCAGCGCCTCCCCTGAGCAGAAGGATTTATCAATTGTTAGCTTTCCTGGAACTCGGTTTTCTTGCCTTCCAATCAGCGCTTCTTTTTGTCTGGCAGACAGCCAAGGACACCAATTTGCTCATCAAGTGTGTCGTTTGAAGCATCTCTTCACTTTGTGGGCTGACGCATATTCCATTTCATATTCAGGTCTTTGTCTTTGTACTTGGACTTCATATTTATTTCGCTGCTAGCTCAGCTCATCAACTTATAGGATTGCAATTTATACTTCAGTTTTCTTCACAATATCTCATTGTATGTAAAGCACTTTCAGACACAGCTGAGAGATGCGATATGACACCATATAAATGCAAGTTCTTTAAATACATGGGTCATCTGACACTTGTGTCTGCTGTTAAGCAATTTTCAATTCATAGCTTTACATTATCCAACACTAGTCCATTATATTTTCAATGCACAAATTACTTCAATGTCAGTGACAAAAACCACTTACAATTATCCTGACATGTAAATGTATTACTTCTCACACCAAGGGTCTCAAATTTGGGTTTTTGATAGGAGTTGTGGTCCTGTCTTTCTCTGTCCTCAAAAGAATCTGGGGTAGAAATTGCATCTCATTGCACCCATTCTTCTGGAGCGAAATGGAGGCAAAAAGGTCCCATTTTGCCAGGCTATGTCCTTTATCCCAAAGGTGCCTGAAATACAACCGATGCCCTATTGGCTCAGGCGATATTGAGGTGTCTCTGGCGGCCGCCTGAAGCAGGCATTAGGCCCCTTACATATGCTAATGAGGGACTGAATGTCTGATTAAGGCACCCTCTGGGAAACTGGGCAGCTTTGTTGGTTCCTTCTGTGGCCGAATCAACGGTCTTTAAAGGGACCGCTGGAGGCCGTCACAAAGACTGTTTGTTCAAACTTACCTTAATGTGGAACCAGGAGGAGGAGAATTGTTCCTCCCAGGCTCCACAGTACTCCAGCAGGCTGCTGCCGGCCTGCGCTCACCCCCCTCTTGTTGTTCTACCCCCCACCCCGCAGGACCTAGCTGAAGGCCGGTACTGGCATGGCAACTGGTCCAAATTGGAGCTCCGGAGACCAGGGAGCTGCCTCTGGAGGCTCGACGGGCGCACGTAGCTCGCTGGAAATATTGTTATTAAGATTGGGCCTTGAGCCTCCTGCTTCTAGCTCGTGTTCTGAGTGTCTCACCAATTCCATACCCCAAAACCAGACCAAAGGCCTCTGAGTGTTGCTTTGTCTCATATGTTAGTATAACCCTTCAGTGCTGAAGGGTTATAGGAAAACAATGTTCTTCTACTTTCTGCAGTTCTCTTTTCTCCATCTACGCAGATAGCTTTTATTAGCATTGTTATTCATAATGACAATTAGAGATACATGTACTTGAAATGATTGTACTTTCCATCCACTTTGCCTCTTACTTTATCAGCTCCCCCTGCTACAGTATGGATTCATTATACAGTCTGAATAAAGAATTTGGATTCTCCAGCTCAATTCTTACTATACATTTAAGATAGGAACTGTCTTCATTGCAGGAGGTCACGATTTGAGTTTTTATGACATAAGCTAGGCAGAACCTTGGCATGTGTGAAGAAAAGCTATTCTATTAATCCAACCTCAATCCATCTCCTAATCAGTATTAGTCTACAGCACCAAACCATATGTAAATTCAACACTAATGAGCTCTGATTTGGGAAACTTAGTCACAAATCCTAGACAGTTGAGGATTTGAGAAAGTCATGCTGGTATAGTTAGGAGTGTTCTGTTCTCAATCCCGTATTTAGGTGGCTAGTTAGGATATTATAGCACCATATTTTGGTAAAGGGAGTGTTAAAGGCTGTGGATGCTGGGACAATTGGAGCTTTCAAGAATGAGATCGATAGATTTTTGTTAGGTAAGGGTATCAAGGGATATGGAGCAAAGATGGGTAAATGGAGTTGAGGTACAGATCAACCATGATCTCATTGAATGGGGGGTGCAGGCTTGAATAGCTGAATGGCCTACTCCTGTTCTTAATATTTCTATAAACATTAATGATAAGCTGGGCTAGAATCTTGCTTTTCCCACTTTGTAAATTAATAGAGCACATTGGTATTATTAGTCGTGTCAGAAACGTGGTCAATGGGGGGTCAGCAGTGCTTGCTTAACATAGGCCAAGTAGTTGTTTAGGTAAGAGCATGGGCAGGGGAACGTGGGATTCCGGTGTAGCAGTGTCCCAGTAGCATTCATGTAAGCCGTATTTTACAGACAGGGCCATGGCGGAGCCAGTGGTTACGGCCGTGGGAAGGTTTTGTTTGGCTACTCTGGACCAAGGTTTGCCACTAAAAGGCATGGAAAGACATGGAGAGGGCAAACGTAGTGTCCATTATCTCCCCCCTACCCCTAGACTTGGGATGAGGCCTGTAGGAAGTACAAATAGGGAGAACCAGATGCTTTGTGAACTGTGATACTCCGTGATCTATTCAACCTTGGAAGTATCAAGCTAAGGAAAGAAACTCGTCCATCTTGTGTAATATGGGATGGAAACTGGGTGTGCTGGAGTTCAACTTACCTTAGCGGGCAGGGAGAAATTTCGCTAAACCTTTACTCAGGAGACTAGATGGACTAATGGTAATCCATCTTCTTCTTTCGTATGGATGTAGCAAAGCAAATCAGATGTCAATATCTGAGTCAGATATCCAGGCCAAAGCTTCTGGTGTGACCGCGTGGATATCTTGTAGGCTGCCTGCATATTTCCTCTGTGGGCAGTGCTCAATGATGTGCTCCAGGGTCTGATTAGGAGCTCCACAGTCGCAAGATGGGGATGCTTTAATCTTCCATCTATGGAGAAGGTGGCAGCATCTACCATGACCGGTTCTGAGGCGGTTGTCCACTGTTTGCGAGGAAGGTTTGATCCTTCAGGTTGTACTGTGGGGTCCTCTATAAGGAATCCATTCCGTATGTCACAGTTCTTCCAAGTGTTTCGCCATCGGCCATCAAGGCTGAGGGGAAATCGCTGAAGGGCTTCGGTGATGGTCCAAAATGGCCTTATAGATTAGAGACGGGTTGGTGGTAGGTTGTTCAAGTCGGCCTGGATTGGCATGTCTTTGCTGGTGTAGCGGTTGTATTCTCTGGAGACTGCATATTCGCAGCGTAGGAGTCATAGAGTCATAGGGGGAAAAATTAGGTCGCGCCCCATTTGGGGCGCAAATATTGCCTGGACGCAAAAATTAGCGCCTGGCGCTAATTATCGCCACTGACTGGAAACTTCACTTTTACCGCCCCGGGAGGTGAGTGGAGCGCTAAATCAGGCGCTGTACACCTGTCTTAAGGCGCAAAGGCCGAGCAGTGAGGCGCTAACTCAGCGCGCGAGCGCAGCGCAGGTGCTGCCAGTTAGCGAGGGAACACAGACACACTGGCGCCGGCCAGTTCTTAAAGCGGGGGGGCCAACTTGCTCCCCAGCCACACCCTGCTCATTGCAGCCTTGAATCTCGGCCTGGAGAGACCTGTGAATCCATTTTGCTGCCAAGGATGGAGAGGGTGAGAGAACGAGCTCAGCGCTTCAGCGAGCAGGCCTTGGATGCTCTGGTTGGCGCGGTGGAGCGCAGAAGATCTATACTCTTCCCTGAGAGTGGCAGGAGGCCTTTGCCACGCGAGTACAGAAGAGTGTGGAGGGAGGTGGCTCAGAGCGTCTCCTCCAGGAGCATGGTGCCCAGGACCCATGTTCAATGCCGCAAAAAGTTCAACGACCTCACTCGGGTCGTCAGGGTGAGTGGCTTTTTCTCAATACCTCTCCATCCCTCCATCTCAACCTCACTCTATGGCCAGAGGGTCTTAAAACCCCAATGCACAACACTCATCCAACACCTATGGCTCTTTCATGAAACACACACACACATACCACACATTGCATACAGTAAGGGCTATTCACCTATGGGAGGCACATCAGGCAAGACCATGGCTGTATATTTACTCAGATGCTGTCCTTTTTCTTGCAGGCCAAGCTGGCGCATAATAGGAGACAGCAGCAACGGACAGGTGGAGGGCGGCCTCAGCTGCAACCCCTCAGCGATCTGGAGGAGCGCGTCCACAGGATTGTGGCAAGCCGGGTGATCGGTCCCGTCGCCACTAGAGACGCCGACCCCGTTCTGGACAGCAATGGTAAGGTCATCACCTTTTTGTCCTCTCTCCTTCCACTTGTCCCTCACAACACCAGCCTTTGACACTTTCAATCCAACTTGCTAACTCGCTGCACTTATTCCTCCCTTACTGCCACCCTGTCCTCACGCTAAAGCCACTCTTGTACCTCCCTGCTTTCAGATGGTGATTCACCAGCTGAGGAGACGGACCCTGAAGCTGCCAGTGGGAGTGAAGCTGCAGCCGAGGAGGAAGAGGAAGCCGGAGCATCAGTGCCACCCTCTCCCGAGGAAGCCCATGCCCACACTGGGAACACGCCTTCCCTGGAGGGGAGCAGGGGGGAAGGGTCTGATGAGGGTGAAGCTCCAGGACCCAACGGGCTGCAGCAACGCCATGGGGGTAGGGAAGAACGGGGGCCTTCTCCCCAGAGGGAGAGTATGCCAGCGACTCCTACTGCAATGGACGCAGAGGAGGAGCGGCTGATCGCAGAAATGAACACCCAGGCGGTGGGCATGCACACTGAGCTCATGGGTGCAGTGGGAAGGGTGCCCGAATGCATTGAGTCACTGGCAAGGAGTGTGGAGCACTTCGCTGTAGCACAGGCGGATGCCACACTAACGCTTAGTGCTGCAATTCAGTCACTGACTGCCGTGATCCCATCTCTGACTGCTCTCATGCAGACTCAGATTGAGGCCACGCGAGCACTGACTGCTGCCAACCTCGATGGTTCGTTCACATGTCCCCGGGGCTCTCACCGCGCTGCAGCAGGCCAGCAATCTGTGCTCCAGCAGATTGTTCCGGATGCTGAAGTGCTGCCCCTTGGGAGTGCCAGTGTGTCGGGCGAGCAGGGAGTTGCTGTCCTCTCTCACGATGACAGCATTCCTGCTGCCAACACTGTCACTTCTCCACTGCACTTGCCACCGCCTGTAGGACAGACTGCTGCCGCCCATGCAGAGTTGGTGCAGTTAGCAGCCGGGCCCTCCAGGCCCAGAACTGGTCGAGGCCGTCCTTCAGGGGCATCTGCAGTGTCAGGGTCTGACAATCAGCAGCCTTCCACCAGCCTTGCTGCAGCCACTGAGGTCCCATTACGAAGGAGCAGTAGGGTTAGAAGGGGGGAAGTGCGCAAGGGAAGGAGATCACCCTCGAAGGGCAAAAAGTAGGAGGTGTGACAAAATGCTGGTCATTTTTTTATTAAAGGCCGAGGTTCGTGGTCCAACTTTTGTCTCGTGTTTTGGACATTATCTCCAGGTTGTGAGAACCAGTTATGTTAATGACTGTTTTTTTGTGTTTATTTCTATGAGTTTGTCATGAGGAAATGACACACACAGAGTTTGTAAAATAAATAAGTTTTTGTATTCAAAATATACATGTTTGGTGTTTGGAATCATTGGTGCCTTGGCTGGCTTAGGGGTTGCGTGCTGGGTTCATTGATGTTGTTAGCAATGGCAGAAGCCATTTCCACAGCAGGGGCCCTAGAAGCGGCTTGCTATCAGCCGTTGACGGACGGCCCTTGCAGTTTCACCATTGTGGGCCGCCCTCCCGCCTTGGTGCTGCTGATGATCATCCTCCTCGTCCTCTTCCTCCTCTTCCTCCTCCTCCTCTGGTGGTGCTCCAAGGCCTGGTGGCATTGGCTGGGTCCTGACGATTGCCATGTTATGCAACATGCAGCACACAACTACGAAGTTGGATACTCGCTCAGGCGAGTACTGCAGGGCTCCTCCAGAATGGTCGAGACAGCGGAACCGTTGCTTCAGCACGCCGATTGTGTGCTCAATGATGTTCCTGGTAGCTTGATGGCTCTCGTTGTACCACAGCTCAGCAGGGGTGTTGGGCGTACGGAGCGGTGTCATCAGCCAGGTGCTCAATGGATACCCCTTGTCCCCGAGAAGCCAACCAACTGGCTGATGCGGTGCCTCGAAAAGTTCTGCCACAGTAGTCTGGCGCAGGATGAAAGCATCGTGGCAGCTGCCAGGATAGTGGGCATTGACAGCGAGTATCAGCTGTCTGTGGTCACAGACCAACTGAACATTCAAGGAATGGAACCCCTTTCTGTTCCGGAATTCCTCGCCATTCTCATGTGGAGCACGCAAAGCCACATGCGTGCAGTCAATGGCGCCCTGCACCATGGGGAAGCCCGCTATCCTCGCAAAGCCCAGAGCGTGGTCACGCTGCTTGTCTGGGGTCATGGGGAAAGAGATGAACTCTCGTCTCCTTTTAAAGAGGGCATTTGTGACCTGCCGGATGCAGCAATGCACCGCGAACTGGGAGATATTGGCGAGGTCCCCAGCAGCAGCTTGAAATGAGCCAGTAGCATAGAAGTTGAGAGCCACTGTGACCTTCACTGCCACCGACAGAGACGTCCTGGACCTCAGTTGAGGCTGCAGATCTGGCTGCAGCAGGTGGCAGAGCTCAGTGACCACCTCCTTGCTGAATCGCAACCTTCGCAAACACAGCTCCTCAGACATATGAATGTAGGAGAGCTGTTCACGATATACCCATGGAGGGTAAGCTCTCCTGTACATACGCCTGTTGGCCCTCCTCCGTCTGGCCATCATTGCCACTCTCTCTCTGCGTCTCTGTGTCTTCCGATTCAGCTGGAGCAGGACGACGCCCCCAATCAGTGCAGCCCCCATAGTCTCTTTGCAAGCAAAGTTATGAAGGACAGCAACCAAAGTACCAGCGAAGTTAGGATCAGTAGGCAAAACTACCTCACACAGCGTTGACTCAATGCAGAAGTCTCTCTTTCTCTCTCTCCGAATCTCTCTCTCTCTCTCAGAACGAGTGGTGCAAAAATGTTAACCACAGAAAAAGACAGGAAGAGGCCCCCTTTAAATAGCGCCCCCCCCAGCCCCACAGCGATTGATAGCATTCCAGTCTTCCGGTCGTTGGATGCGCCAGGCGGTAAGGCAGGGGGCGCCACTCAATTTCCGCTCCGGGGCGCCACAAGGGCGTTGCACCATGGAATGACATCACAATCTGCGCGCGCAGGTGGTCACGGCGGTAAAGTTTAACGCCGCCGCACAATGTCTAGTTAAGTTCCCGAGCGGCGCAAACATCGCTGCGCCCGGGCGCTAGCGGCTTTGCGCCCCATTAGCGCCCTCTTAAGGCGCTAACGGGAGGCGCAACCAACTGAATTTTTCCCCCATAGAGTCATGGGGCAGAATTTTCATTGAGCCGTGGAGGCGGGTTTGGAGGCGGGACTGGATTGAAAATAGCAGATTCGGGGGTCCCAACCCCATCCCGCCCCCAACCCGCCTCCATGCCAGTTTCGCTGGAATCGGGTACCCGACCTGTTCTGGGACCCGCCTCCCCGAGGCGGGAAGGGGATTAGTGGCAATAAACTGCCTGTTAACAGATAGTTAACAGGCAGTTTTTTGCCGAATACCTATTTTTATGTCTGAAATGTGGGCTTCCCAACTAGTCCCAAACACGCCGTTTCAGCGAGGCGGACCGTGGGTCTGCAGGGTTGGAGGGGTTGATATGTCCGGTGGGCAGGTGAGTGATGGGTGCATGTGTGCAGAGGTAAGTGTGTAAGGTAAGTGTAAAGTGTGGAAAAAAGTTTTACTTACCTTAACTTCCTCCTGCAGGTGTCAGCCCTTCAGTTCTCGGGAGTCAGAAATCTCACCGGCACAGAAAGCAGAATGGCCGTTGAGCTGTCAAAAGCTGCAGCCTCTGCTTTATGTTCTGCAGAGATCTCTAAATCAGCCTGAGAGGAAAGAATTAAATTAGAGTACAGATTGTGAGTGTTTGACAGCTTCACAGAGCTGGCAAACGCTGATATTTCATCTGCCAAAAGCTCTAGACAGATAAAATGTCAATCTGTGATGTCACCTGTTGCCGGGTGGCCCTTAATTGGCCTGCTGAGCTCGCTGGGTGGGCTCAACAAGGTCAATCAAGTGAAAATACAGTGGGTTGGCCACAAGTCGATGGAGGCGGGACTACAACTCAAAAAGTGGGAATCCCGCCTCCATCCCGTCCCCAGTATCAAAATCCAGCCCATAGAGTTATACAGCACAGAAAGAGGCCCTTCGACCCATCGTGTCCGCGCCGGCCATCAAGCCCTGTCTATTCTAATCCCATTTTCCAGCACTTGGTCCGTAGCCTTGTATGCCATGGTGTTTCAAGTGCTCATCTAAATGCTTCTTGAATGTTGTGTGGGTTCCTGCCTCTACCATCCTTTCAGGCAGTGAGTTCCAGATTCCAACCACCCTCTGGGTGAAAAAGTTTTTCCTCAAATCCCCTCTAAACCTCCTGCCCCTTACCTTGAAACTATACCCCCTGGTTATTGACCCCTCTACTAAGGGGAAATGTTCCTTTCTATCTACCCTATCTGTGCCCCTCATAATTTTGTACACCTCAATCAGGTCCCCTCTCAGCCTTCTCTGCTCTAAGGAAAACAACCCCAGCCTGTCCAGTCTCTCTTCATAGCTGAAGCGCTCCAGCCCAGGTAACATCCTGGTGAATCTCCTCTGCACCCTCTCCAATGCGATCACATCCTTCCTATAGTGTGGCGACCAGAACTGCACACAGTATTCCAGCTGTGGCCTAACTAGAGTTTTGTACAGCTCCATCATAACCTCCCTGCTCTTATATTCTATGCCTCGGCTAATGAAGGCAAGTATCCCATATGCCCTTTTAACCACCGTATCTACCTGTCCTGCTGCCTTCAGGAATCTATGTACATGCACACCAAGGTCCCTCTGATCCTCTGTCCTTCCTAGGGTCCTACCATTCATTGTGTATTCCCTTGCCTTGTTAGTCCTCCCAAAATGCATCACCTCACACTTTTCAGGGTTAAATTCCATTTGCCACTGTTCTGCCCATCTGACCAACCCATCTATATCGCCCTGTATCCTGAGGCTTCCCTCCTCGCTATTTACCACTCCACCAATTTTGTGTCATCTGCGAACTTACTGATCATTCCTCCTACATTCATATCTAAATCATTAATGTACACTACATCAGCAAAGGACCCAGCACCCATCCCTGCAGTACACCACTGGACACAGGCTTCCAGTCACAAAAACAAACTTCGACCATCACCCTCTGCCTCCTGCCACTAAGCCAATTTTGGATCTAATGTGCCAAATTGCCCTGGATCCCATGGGCTCTTACCTTCTTGATCAGTCTGGTGCGGGACTTTGTCAAAAGCCTTACTGAAGTCCATGTAGACTAAATCAACTGCACTACCCTCATCCACACACCTAGTCAACCCCTCGAAAAATTCAATCTAATTGGTTAGACATGATCTCCCCCTGACAAAGCCATGCTGACTATCCTTGATTAATCCTTGCCTCTCCAAGTGGAGACTAATTCTGTCCCTCAGAATTTTTTCCAATAATTTCCCTACCACTGATGTTTGGCTCACTGGCCTGTAATTCCCTGGTTTATCCCTACTACCCTGCTTGAATAATGGTACTATGTTAGCTGTCCTCCAGTCCTCTGGCACCTCCCCTGTGACCAGAGAGGTTCTGAAAATTTGTGTCAGAGCCCCTGCAATCTCCTCCCTTGCCTCACACAGCAGCCTGGGATACATCTCGTCTGGGCCTGGGGATTTATCTACTTTTAAGCCCGCTAAAACATGGTGGTGTGATGTTTGCAAGCACGGGCAGCCAAGGTGTCGGTGTCGATAAAAGTGTACCAGTGATAATTCTCATAGTAGAATTCAGCTGGACATCAGTGGATTTGATGCGGACTCGATAGCCATGCCGGAGAGCAGTACTCCGCTGTAGAGTACACCAGGGCGAGTGCTGCCATACGGAGGGTTTGAGCATCTGCTCCCCATGTGGATCTGGCGAGTTTCTGGATCAAGTTGACCCTACTCTTTAGTTTCTTCTCAAGGTTCTGGAGATGTTGTCTATACGACAGGGTGCGATCGAGCATGACTCCTAAATAGGAGGGTTTTTTGGCATGGTTTACCACTGTGCCGCAAAAGGAGGCTTTCAAAGCTTGGTTTGCTTGATGAGTGTTGAGGTGGAATGTCGAGGTGACCGTCTTTTGCAGGTTTGCCGAAGTCACCATCGGCGGAAGTAGGCCTCCATCCTCTGTAAATCACTGGTCAGGGTCTCCTTGGTGATGGACAGATTCATGTTTTGTGTGGCCAAGGCAATGTCATCAGCGTATATGAACTTGCGGGACTTTGTTTTGGGCAGGTCACTGATGTAAGTGTTGAATAACATGGGTGCCAGGACGAAACCCTGTGAGAGTCTGTTGTTCAATGTTCTATATCTGTTCTTCTGGGTGCCAGAGTACACACAGAAGCCATGATAGAGCAGCTTGCACATGGTCTGTGGAAGGAATTGGTTCGCTGGGTGGAATGGCCTTTCCTTGTTCTATGTTTCTCATGCTGTTACATAAATCAGCCAA
The DNA here is from genome assembly GCA_030390025.1 of Squalus acanthias. NCBI lineage: Eukaryota > Metazoa > Chordata > Chondrichthyes > Squaliformes > Squalidae > Squalus > Squalus acanthias. The sequence continues at coordinate 102,677,671 of CM059436.1, forward strand.
GAAGCAGGTTTTTTAAGTGGGTTATCATTATTGAAAGAAAGGATAGTGTTGGACTGATTATCTGTACCTCCTGTCAAACACAGTCTTATCAGAGTTCGAGGTAGTAGACTGTAACACAGCAAGAATGCTGGATGAAGGTTAAAAAAAAGACAAACCAGTCTATGTTATCAAAATTAGGTGGCAACAGGGAGTCAAGGAGAAATTTCCGTACACTGAAACTAAATCTCCTGACAGCCAGAGAAGCCAGTACAACAAGACTGCAACCCTCTTAAACATCAGGAGAGCGAAGCTTAGTGTACAATTTCTTCTGGTTGATATTGTGTACCTGCAAAAAGTTTAACAGCTGCCATCTGAGGGAAACTATGAGCCTACATGTACAGGGAGCGACAACATGGAGATAGATTGACTTAGAGTTGTTTTACATTAGAAGAGATCAAAAAGGATATCAAAACATTTAAGATAGATAGGAGGGAGATAATTGATAAACTAGACAAACTTAGAGAGGATAAAATGTCGTGTATGGATAGATTGCTTCTGTGCAAACTCAAAGAAGTTAAGGAAGGTATAAGAGAGGCACTAAAATTCAATAGAAAAGGGAATAGTGCCAGAGGAGCGGCAGACAACTAATGTTACTTCTATATTCAAAAAGGGTGATAGAACAAATTCAGTTAACTTAACGTTAGTGGTAGGAAAGATATTGGAATCTTTACTCCAAGATAATAGATAAACATCTAACAAATGAAAATATAATAAAAAATAGTCATCACGAATTTCAAAAGGGAAGGTTAACCAACCTTTTTGAATTCTTTGAAGAAGTATCAGAAAGAGTAGACAAGGGCAATGTAGTGGATGTAACATACATAGGCCTAGAAATTCACCCACTTACCGCCACGAGTTTTTGCTGTGATCCGGTCAAAAAATGCCGGCCGCTACTCTAGTGCCCTTCTCTGGTGCGGGACTCAGTGGCCGCCATTTTGGTGAGGACCTTAGTGGCCCTGGAGATGTAAATGAAGAGAGGGTGACATCAATCAGCGTGCAAAGCCGACTTAACGTCACCTCAGCGAACCTCGATCTTTGCACTGAGTTTAGTACTGGGTCCAAAGCTCGCTCTGAAAACCCAGCATTCAACAGACTGACTTAGATTCTGTCAGCACCTCTTAAAGGGATACACACATATCTGCATCCCTCTCAGTCAGAGATGGAGAGACAGGGAGCTCTCAGATAGCTGGTGGCAGAATTCCAAATATCTCTGACACACACGCTGACTTTATTTCATCAATGACTGAACGATGAGAAGACCACTTATGGTGATTGTCAAGATTGTGGCTTTGCCATGACTAAATCATATCCCTTTATGTTGTCTTCCAGGGCCTTCAGGTGTACACCAATCGCAGGACATACATAAGGACGATTTCTCAGAGGACCTCATTCCTTTGAGACTGCACCATCACAGGCCATAGAGCCATGCACCAGCACAGATACTCGCACTTCGGTGGGTCCACTTAGACAGTTAGTTGGGTTTTCTGGATGTCAACTTGTCTGCTGCCTTAAACAGGAAGACAAGTACCTTCTCCGTGGCCTTACAACGCTTCACTGATCTCCACCAAGCTAGTCTGCAGCAGACTGGTAGGAGTGATGTGGTGCTGGCCCAGGAGAGGAATGATGGTGAAAGGGGACACGAAAGTCGGATCTCCACTCTATGCGCTTCCTCTTCTCACCCGATACCACCCCTCAGTCAATACCCAGCATGCTGCCTCGTCTCCCGATGACCAAGTCTGCCTCTGCACAGGGGCAGGTGCAGCAGTCTTTGGCGGGGCCCTCAGGGGCTCTGAAACTCAGAGAGAATAGGTCAAGAGCATCTCTGCAGTCAGAGCAGGGATCTGAGCAGCCTGCCTCTACCTCTGCTGAAGCCACAGGGGTTGCACCACGTAGAAGCGCTAGGAAGCATAAGTTGAAGAAACTGTAATTCACCAAGAATATGCAGACGGCTATTTGATAAAATGTTATGTTGATAAATTTCCTGTTTTTATAATGCCACATAAAATTTATTGATGAGCACCACTTTCACATCTCATGAAGAATGTCAATACATGATGGTACCCATTGGGTGGATGTGCAATGAGTGGATGAATGCAAGTAGGGGGTGGGCTGTGCAGGTCTTGGTGGTGGGAGTGGATCATAGGATTTCATTACTACTGGGTGAACCTTTGCAATATTAAGGCTCCCTGGCATCGCGGGCAGTGATGTAAGCGGATGGTCTGCCGATGGGTGCCCCATCTTCATCCTCTTCCTCCTCCTTCTCCTTCTCGTGCTCTATGTTCTCCTCATCCGAAGATGAGCCCACTGGTCCTCCTCCACCTGCAATCCTCACCGCTGCTCAATGTTGTGAAGGACGCAGCGCACCACTATTATTCTGGACACCCTCGCTGGCGAGTACTGAAGGGCACCTCCACACCTGTCCAGGCACCTGAAGCGCATCTTCAACATTCCGTTGGCTTGCTTGGTGACACACCGGGTGGTCATGTGGCTCTCGTTGTAGTGCTCCTGAGCCTCATTGGTGGGGTTCCTCACAGGTGTTAGGAGCCAAGTTTGAAGGGGGTAACCTTTGTCTCCTGTCAGCCAGCAGTCAGTCTGCTGGAACAAAAAGGTCTGGAATGTTGGACATCCGCAGTATGAAAGCATCATGACAGCTCCCAGGGAATCGTGTGCAGACCCGCTTGAAACTCTTGTGGTTGCACGCAAGCTGCGCATTGATGGACAAATATCCCTTGTGGTTTATAAAACTCCTGGTTGCTGTGGCAGTGCTTAGATTGCCACATGGCTGCAGTCGAAGTACCTGGGGAATCTAGCCAGAGACACGTATCCAAGTGCACCTCCCTCCTGTGCACCTCCCTCCTGTGCCCCTCTCTCCTGCGCCCCTCTCTTGTGCCTCTCTCTCCTGTGCCCCTACCTCCTGTGCTCCTCTCACCTGCGCCCCTCTCTCCTATGCCCCTCTCTCCTGTGCCCCTCTCTCCTATGCCCCTCTCTCCTGTGTCCCTCTCTCCTGTGCCCCTCTCCTGTGTCCCTCTCTCCTGTGCCCCTCTCCTGTGCCCCTCTCTCCTGTGCCTCTCTCTCCTGTGCCTCTCTCCTGTGCCTCTCTCTCCTGTGACCCTCTCTCCTGTGCCCCTCCCTCCTCTGCACCTCTCTCCTGTGCCTCTCTCCTGTGCCTCTCTCTCCTGTGACCCTCTCTCCTGTGCCCCTCTCTCCTATGCCCCTCTCTCCTGTGCCCCTCTCTCCTGTGCCCCTCTCTCCTGTGCCCCTCTCTCCTGTGCCCCTCCCTCCTGTGACCCTCTCTCCTGTGCCCCACTCTCCAGTGCCCCTCTCTCCTGTGCCCCTCTCCTGTGCCCCTCTCTCCTGTGCCTCTCTCCAGTGCCCCTCTCTCCTGTGCCCCTCTCTCCTGTGCCTCTCTCCAGTGCCCCTCTCTCCTGTGCCCCTCTCTCCTGTGCCCCTCTCTCCAGTGCCCCTCTCTCCTGTGCCCCTCTCCTGTGCCCCTCTCTCCTGTGCCCCTCTCCTGTGCCCCTCTCTCCTGTGCCTCTCTCCTGTGCCCCTCTCTCCTGTGCCCCTCTCCTGTGCCCCTCTCTCCTGTGCCCCTCTCCTGTGCCCCTCTCTCCTGTGCCCCTCCCTCCTGGGCCCCTCCCTCCTGTGCCCCTCCCTCCTGGCCCCTCCCTCCTGTGCCCCTCCCTCCTGGCCCCTCCCTCCTGTGCCCCTCCCTCCTGGGCCCCTCCCTCCTGTGCCCCTCCCTCCTGTGCCCCTCCCTCCTGTGCCCCTCTCTCCTGTGCCCCTCCCTGTTGTGCCCCTCTCTCCTGGGCCCCTCCCTCCTGTGCCCCTCCCTCCTGTTCCCCTCTCTTTGTGCCCCTCCCTCCTGTGCCCCTCTCTCCTGTGCCCCTCTCTCCTGTGCCCCTCCCTCCTGTGCCCCTCTCTCCTGTGCCCCTCTCTCCTGTGCTCATCTCTCCTGTGCCCCTCCCTCCTGTGCCCCTCTCTCCTGTGAACTTCCCTCCTGTGCCCCTCTCTCCTGTGAACTTCCCTCCTGTGACCCTCTCTGCTGTGCCTCTCCCCTGTGCCCCCCTCTCCTGTGCCCCTCTCTCCTTTGCTCCTCTCCCCAGTGCACATGCTGTCCTCGCTGACATGGATGGTGATGGTCTTCCTCTTCTGATGTGCTATCAAACACATCCAACGTGCCTCCCAGTCTGAAGTTGTCAGTTTGAAATCCTCCAAGGTTGAAAAAAGCTGTATCCACACAGGCACTCTCGGCCCGGCATTTGCCAGAGGGAACTGAGACAGCTGGTGTAATAAGTGAGGTTTCATTCAGATGGGACAATGACAAGTTTAAATACCCACCTGAACATCTGGTCAAAGTCGCCTCCATTTCCCTGGTCAGGTTCCCGAGTCCCGGGAAACCTGTGCTGCGCAAGTTAAATTTGACCTCAGCATCATCTCCTCAGGATGTTAATTGCACCAATAAGTACCCACCCGATAATTAAATCCCTGGTTTTGGCGTGTAGGTTTCTCACTCGCATCCAAACGCACCGCAGTTAAATCTGGCCCCGGAAGTGGGCACGTTGGAGCCGGGTTGCGGTCCCACTCTAAAAATCAAAAATTTTAACTCCTCACCCGCTTCCAACCTACCCATTCTTGGGGATTAAAATTCCGCCCACAGTATCTGCGCTCTGTTTGTGCCTGTCTCAGACTCACCTGGAACCAGAGATGAAGATGTCCCAGGCACCATCCTTTCACTCGTTCATCTTTCTCCATCAAATAATCATCACTCCCTAGATGCCCCGAAATAATAATGACTAATGTGGGAATCATTCCATTCCATGTTTCATCAACTTTGCTTCCAATTTCACCCTCCCCTTGCCTTCACATGGTCTATTTTCGACTCTTCCCTTCCCTTCCTCGACTTCTCTATCCAAACCCAAACCCAAAGATGTTTTATAAATATATTAAGAGTAAGAGGATAACTAAAGAAAGGGTAGGGCCCATTAGAGATCATGAGGGTCATCTGTGTGTGGAGGCGGGAGATGTCGGTAGGGTTCTTAATGAATACATTGCGTCTGTTTTCACAAAGAAGAGGGGCAAAGCAGACATTGCTATCAGGGGGGAGGACTGTGAAATATTAGATGAAATAAACATAGTGAGAGAGGAAGTATTAAGGGGTTTAGCAGCTTTAAAAGTGGATAAATCCCCAGGCCTGGATGAAATGTATCCCAGGCTGTTAAGCGAAGCAAAAGAGGAAATAGCAGAGGCCCTGACCACCATTTTCCAATCCTCTCTGGCTTCAGGTGTGGTGCTGGAGGACTGCTGATGTGGTACACTTGTTTAAAAAGGGAGAAAAGGATAGGCCGAGTAATTACAGGCCAGTCAGCCTTACCTCGGTGGTGGGAAAATTATTGGAAAGAATTCTGAAAGACAGGATAAATCTTCATTTAGAAAGACACGGATTAATCAAGGATAGTCAGCACGGATTTATTAAGGGAAGGTCGTGTCTGGCAAACTTGATTGAATTTTTTGAGGAGGTAACAAGGAAGGTAGATGAGGGTAGTGCATTTGATGTAGTGTATATGGACTTTAGCAAGGCTTTTGATAAGGTTCCACATGGCAGACTGGTCACAAAGTTAAAAGCCCATAGGATCCAGGGCAAAGTGTCAAGTTGGATTCAAAACTAGCTCGGAGGCAGGAAGCAGAGGGTAATGGTTGATGGGTATTTTTGTGACTGGAAGGCTGTTTCCAGTGGGGTTCCGCAGGGCTCAGTACTGGGTCCCTTGCTTTTTGTGGTATATATCAATGATCTAAATTTGAATATAAGGGGCTGGATTTTGAAACTGGGGTCGTGTTGGGGTCGGGAATCACACATTCTGGCTTGTGAACCCGCCTCCATCGAGATGTGGCCAACCCACTGTATTTTCCCTTGATTGACCTTGTGGAGCCCGCCCAGTGGGCTCAGCAGGCCAATTAAGGGCCACCCGGCAACAGGTGACGTCACAGACTGACATTTCATCTGTCAAGAGCTTTTGACAGATGAAATATCAACGTTTGACAGCTCTGTGAAGCAGTCAAACACTCACAATATGATTTCTAACTTCAGTCCTTCCTCTCAGGCTGAGTTAGAAATCATTCCAGCACAGAAAAGAGAAGGCTGCAGTTTTTGACAGAACCACGGCTTTCCTGCTTTCTGTGCCGATGAGATTTCTAACTCCCGAGAACTGAAGGGCTGACACCTGCAGGAGGAAGTTAAGGTAAGTAAAACTTTTTCCAACACTTAGCACTTACCTTACACACTTACCTCTGCACACATGCACCCATCACTCACCTGCCCACCGGACATATCGACCCCTCCAACCCCTGCAGACCCACGGCCCGCCCCGATAACTTGGTGTGGTTGCCACCTGTCGGGAAGCCCACACTTTTCTTTTTAAAATAAGAATTATGCAAAAAACTGCCTGTTAACTACCTGTTAACAGGCAGTTAATTGTCACTAATCCCTTCCCGCCTCGGGGAGTCGGGTCTCAGAACAGGTCGGGTACCCGCCGCCAGCGAAACTGGCATGGAGGCGGGATGGAGGCGGGATGGGGTCGGGACCCCTGAATCTGCAACTTTAACCACCCCCCCCTCCGCCTCCAAACCCGACTCCACGGGTCATTGAAAATCCAGCCCATGGGATATGATTAAGCAGTTTGCAGATGATACTAAAATTGGCTGTGTGGTTGATACTGAAGAAGGAAGCTGTAGACTGCAGGAAGATATCAATAAATTGGTCAGGTGGGCAGAACAGTGGAAAATGGAATTCAATCAGGAGAAGTGTGATGTAATGCATTTGGGCAGGGCTAACAAGGAAAGGGAATACACATTAAATGGTAGGACACTGAGTAGCGTAGAGGAACAAAGGGACCTTGGAGTGCATGTCCACAGATCCCTGAAGGTAGCAGGCCAGGTAGATAAGGTGGTTAAGAAGGCATACGGAATGCTTGTCTTTATTAGCCATGGCATAGAATACAAGAGCAGGGGGGTTATGCTTCAACTGTGTAAAGCACTAGCTAGGCCTCAGCTAGAGTACTGCGTGCAGTTCTGGTCACCACATTACAGGAAAGATGTGATTGCTCCAGAGAGGGTACATAGGAGATTTACAAGGATGTTGCTGGGAGTAGAGAATCTTAGCTATGAGGAGAGACTGGATAGGCTGGGTCTGTTTACTTGGAACAGAGGAGGCTGAGGAGAGACCTTATTGAGGTGTATAAAATTATGAGGGGCCTAGATAAAGTGGATAGAAAGCATAGAAGCATAAAAGATAGGAGCAGGAGTAGGCCATTCGGCCCCTCGAGCCTGCTCCGCCATTTAATGAGATCATGGCTGATCATCCAAATTCAGTACCCTGTCCCTGCTTTCTCCCCATATCCCTTGATCCCTTTAGCCTTAAGAAATATGTCGATCTCCTTCTTGAATATATTTAATGAGTTGGCCTCAACTGCCTTCTGTGGTAGAGAATTCCACAAGTTCACCACTCTCTGGGTGAAGAAATTCCTCCTCATCTCAGTCCTAAATTGCTTACCCCTTATCCTTAGACTGTGAGCTCTTGTTCTGGACTCCCCCGTCATCGGGAACATGCTTCCTGCATCTAGTCTGTCTAGTCCTGTTAGAATTTTATAAGTTTCAATGAGATCCCCTCTCATTCTTCTAAACTCTAGCGAATATAAGCCTAATCGACCCAATCTCTCTTCATACGTCATTCCTGCCATCCCAGGTATCAGTCTGGTAAATCTTCGCTGCACTCCCTCCATGGCAAGAACATCCTTCCTCAGATAAGGCGACCAAAACTGCACACAATACTCAAGGTGTGGTCTCACCAAGGCCTTGTACAACTGCAGCAAGACATCCTTGCTCCTGTACTCGAATCCTCTCGCTGTGAAGGCCAACATACCAAGAAAGGACCTATTTCCCTTAGCAGAGGGGTCAAAAACCAGGGGGCACAGATTTAAAGTAATTGGTGGAAGGTTTAGAGGGGATTTGAGGGGAAATTTCTTCACCCAGAGGGTTGTGGGGGTCTGGAACTCACTGCCTGAAAGGGTGGTAGATGCAGAAACCCTAACCACATTTAAAAAGTACTTGGATGTGCACTTGGGATGCTCTAACCTGCAGGGCTACGGACCAAGAGCTGGGAAGTGGGATTAGGCTGGATAGCTCTTTGTTGGCCGGCGCGGACACGATGGGCCGAAATGGCCTCCTTCCGTGCTGTAACTTTCTATGATTCTATGATCTCCATTTCTGGGGGTGGGCTATTGACCAATATCTACTTTAACCCCACCGATTCCCACAGCTACCTTGATGACACTTCCTCCCACCCCACTTCCTATAAGGAATCCATTCCATTCTCACAGATTCTTCATCTCCATCGCATCTGTTCTGACGATGCCACCTTCCATAGCATTGCTTCTGATAAGCCTTCCTTTTTCCTCAACCGAGGATTCCCCTCCACCGTGGTTGACGTGGCCCTCGATCGTGTCCGTTCCATTTCCAGCACTCCTGCTCTCACCCCTTCCCCTCCCTCCCAGAATCACGATAGGGGTCCCCTTGTCCTCACCTTCCACTCCACCAGCCTCCACATTCAACGGATCATCCTCCGTCATTTTTGCCACCTCCAACATGATGCCACCACCAAACACATCTTCCCCTTGAAGGGATAATTACTAGTCCTAGCCCCTTTAGGGCTACCCCAGATCAGGCATATTCCTCAGACGTTCACTTTCAACTAAAGTTTGAGGTAGCCAAATCCTAAAGACACATAATTGGGTCTAAAGGTCCAGACTATCTCTCCCTAAAGGAAAGGAACAACTTGAAAATGTTACCATCCTCCAGCTAGCACTTATAATAAGTTTAGCTAGACTGTAACGTTCCGGATATTATGAGGGTCCGGAAAACTCCCCCAGAATTCTGCAACTCCTCACCAGTGTACGGAGATTGAGTTCGCGAGTTTGATACAGAAGTCTTATGTGAGACAATTCTAAAAATATATAGATTTATTAAAGAATCGACATGTAATTTATAGTTGGTGAGTCAATCGCAACATTAGCAGTTCCAAAAAGAGTAAATTTATAATCCTATTATCAGTGAACCTTACTTTCAAATCTTAACTTCACTACAGTTTTACAGTTCTTAAAGTTTATTCAGGATATCCACCAAAATCAAATACCTTTGATCCTCAAGGTACAAAGAGTTGGAGACTTACAGAGCTGTCTCTGAAGCCGAGAATCACTTTGCCCCTTTAAAGCGAGTCTACTATCCCATTTGAGAGTTCAATATTTATACCCTATTCCAGTGGTATTTCCTTTAAAGTTTTCTGCTGATGTAAGCTAATTATCTCTAGTCATTTTTCTGCTGACCCCTGCAATTCTTACAGTCACCTCAGCTGGTAACATTACAGAATTATGTCTCTTCTCTAGGTGTTCAAAGTTTACCATAAAAAATGGTGTAACGGCAGGTGCGTTTTACTTGATGTAATTTTTACGAAGGCAGATGTTTGTGCTTCTTTACGAAGTGTAAATTAGAACACCTTTACCAGGGTGAACCATTGTATTGTTCTCAAAGGTTAGCCTGTCAGGAGCCTTAAACCTTTTGTTTCAATAAGGTTATTGATTCAGTGTCAACAACTATCTTATCTCAATAGCCAGAATGCTATCACAGCTTTTTCATAGTTAGGTTTCTAGATTTCCAGACCCAATTTGTCATGTTTTAATAAGGCCAGAATTCTTTCATAGAATGGTGTATTTTTCTGAATAGGTTATATGGCTTATTCCTTCACACGCTCCCCTCCCCTTTCAGCATTCTGAAGGAACCGCTCCCCCCCTGGTCCACTCCTCAATCACTCCCAACACCTCCTCCCCTCCCCACGACATCTTCCCATGCAAGCGCTGGAGATGCAACACCTGCCCTTTTTCCTCCTCCCTTCCCACTGTCCAGGGCCCCAAACACTCCTTCCAGGTGAAACAGCGATTTACTTGTACTTCTTACAATTTAGTATACTGTATTCGCTGCTCACTATGTGGTCTGCTCTACATTGGGGAGACCAAATGCAGATTGGGTGACTGCTTTGTGGAACACCTCCATTCAGTCCGCAAGCGTGACCCCGAGCTTCCGGTCGGCTGTCACTTTAATTCTTCACCCCACTCCCACTCTGACCTCGCTGTCCTCGGCCTCTTACACTGTTCCAATGAAGCTCAATGGAAACTCGAGGGACAGCACCTCATCTTTCGATTCGGCACTTTACAGCCTTCTGGACTCATCATTGAGTTCAACAATTTCAGACTATAACCACTGCTCCCATTTTCTCAGACAGCAGCTGTTGGTAATAATTCTGCTATTGCCATTTACACCTCCTCTAGACCCATCTTTGAAGATAAAATAGAAACATAGAAGATAGGAGCAGGAGTAGGCCATTCGGCCCCTCGAGCCTGCTCCGCCATTCGATGAGATCATGGCTGATCATCTAAACTCAGTACCCTGTACATGCCTTCTCCCCATATCCCTTGATACCTTTAGCTTTAAGAAATATATCTAACTCATTCTTGAATATATTTAATGACTTGGCCTCAACTACCTTCTGTGGTAGAGAATTCCACAGGTTCACCACTCTCTGGGTGAAGAAATTCTTCCTCATTTCTGTCCAAAATGGCTTACCCCTTATCCTTAGATTATGACCCCTGGTTCTGGACTCTCCGACCATCGGGAACATTCTTCCTGCATCTAGTTTGTCCAGACCTGTCAGAATTTTATATGTTTTGATGAGATCCCCTCTCATTCTTCTCTACTCCAGTGAGTATAAGCCCAATCGACCCAATCTCTCCTCATATGTCATTCCTGCCATCCCAGGTATCAGCCTTGTGAATCTTCGCTGAACTCCCTCCATGGCAAGAACATCCTTCCTCAGATAAGGCGACCAAAACTGCACACAATACTCAAGGTGTGGTCTCACCAAGGCCCTGTACAACTGCAGCAGGACATCCCTGTTCCTATACTCAAACCTTTTCGCTATGAAGGCCAACATACCATTTGCCTTCTTCACTGCCTGCTGCACCTGCATGATTACCTTCAGCGACTGGTGCACAAGGACACCCAGGTCTCGTTGCACTTCCCCTTCTCCCAATCTATTGCCATTCAGATAATAGTCTGCCTTTCTGTTTTTGACACCAAAGTGGATAACCTCGCATTTATCCATGTTATATTGCATCTGCCACGCTTCTGCCCACTCACCCAACCTGTCCAAATCATCCTGGAGTTTCTCGGTATCCTCCTCGCAGCACACACTCCCACCCAGCTTTATGTCATCTGCAAACTTGGAGATATTACATTTAGTTCCCTTATCTAGATCATTAATGTATATTGTGAATAGCTGGGGTCAAAGGACCGATCCCTGCGGTACCCCGCTAGTCACTGCTTGCCACTCGGAAACAGACCCATTTATTCCTACTCTTTGCTTTCTGTCCGCCAACCAGTTCTCTATCCAAGTCAATACCTTGCCCCCAATCCCATGTGCCTTAACTTTACACACTAATCTCTTATGCGGGACCTTATCGAAAGCCTTTTGAAAGTCCAAATACACCACATCCACTGGTTCTCCCCCATCTATTTTCCCAGTTACACCCTCAAAAAATTCCAGTTGATTAGTCAAGCACGATTTACCTTTTGTAAATCCATGTTGACTTTGTCCGATCCTGTCACTGTTTTTCAAGTGCTCAGCTATTACATCCTTTATAATGGACTCTAGCATTTTCCCCAATATCGATGTCAGGCTTACCGGTCTGTAATTCCCCGCTTTCTCTCTACCACCCTTTTTGAATAGTGGGGTAACATTAGCTACCCTCCAATCCATGGGTAAAGTTCCAGATTCCATCGAATGTTGGAAGATGATCAGCAATGCATCTACTATTTCTTGGGCCACTTCCTTAAGTACCCTAGGATGTAGATTATCAGGCCCTGGGGATTTATCAGCCTTCAATCCCGTCAATTTCCTTAACACCATTTCCCTGCAAATACTGATTTCTTTCAGTTCCTCCCTTTCATCAGACCTAATGTTCTCCAGCATCTCTGGGAGGTTATTTGTGTCCTCCTTTGTGAAGACAGAACCAAAATATGCATTTAATTGGTCTGCCATTTCTTTGTTCCCCATTATAACTTCCCCCGCTTCTGACTGCAAGGGATCTACACTTGATTTCACTAATCTTTTTCTCTTCACATATCTATAAAAGCTCTTACCGTCAGTTTTTATGTTCCCTGCAAGCTTACTTTCATATTCTATTTTCCCCTTCTTAATTAATCCCTTTGTCCTCCTTTGTTGAATCCTAAACTGCTCCCAATCCTCAGGGTTACCGCTTTTTCTGGCCAATTTATATGCCCTCTCCTTGGATCTTATGCTATCCCTAATTTCCCTTGTTAGCCACGGTTGAGTCACCCTTTTTGTTTTATTCTTATGCCACACTGGGATGAACAAATTCTGCAGTTCATCCATGCAGTCTTTGAATGTTTGCCATTGCCTATCCACCGTCAACCCTTTGAGTGACATTCCCCAATCAATCCTACCCAATTCGCGCCTCATACCATCATAGTTTCCTTTATTTAAATTCAGGACCCTAGTCTCTGATTCAACTACTTCGCTCTCCATCCTAATGAAGAATTCTATCATATTATGATCACTCTGACCCAAGGGGCCTCGTACAACAAGATTGCTAATTAATCCTTTCTCGTTACATAATACCCAGATGGCCTGATCTCTGGTTGGTTCCTCGACATATTGTTCCAGAAAACCATCCCGTAAACATTCTAGGAATTGCTCCTCCACAGTATTTTTACTAATTTGGTTAGCTCAATTTATATGTAATGGGCTGTGTGGAGAGCCACATGGGTGCCAGCAATGATACCTTGAACTTTAAGAGCTATGGCGAAAGTGCAGGGGAGTGGGACTAATTGGTAGTAAGTGTACTCTTTTTGATGCACACTAAACCAAATAAACTGTAACTAAACTTAAAACATTAAAGGAAACTTAATAAATTAATTTAAAATTTGGTTGTCCGGGGTGATGATGCGCTCCAGTCCCTGCGGTGCGCACTGGTCGCGGAAGTTGGTAGTACGTGTACAGCGAATTATGTGAACAAATGCTTTATTAACCGTGGCTTTCAATAGCAACATCGCAGATACAGCAGGAGAAGATTGTTGACAGGTTCAATTAAAACTTGCAAATGAGCCAACCGTCCCCCTTTAATAATGTAAACTTCAATAAATTGGTCAATTGGACATTGAGGATTTTTGGACGAAATATTTGGAGGTTCAATAGGGCAGCTTGGGTAACATTAAACTCATTAACTGAGCAAAACATGATTTCCCCTCATCTTCTTGTAATTTCAGCCAGTATATGGTTGCACCCGGCTGGATGATTATCCTGAGCACAAACAGCGAGGATGCTGTGAGTTTCATGAAATGAATCATGGTGATAACTGCTTTAGACAAAGGCTCTGGGAATTGTGATAGGATTTCCAGGGAGCTTTTGACTGCGCTCATTTATCATATCCTTTCTTAAAAAAAAAGTGGCACAGTGCACATTCACGGAAGCATTGTGCTTTAAAATGCTTGCGCAAACACAAGGCAACGCACTGTCAGTTTCACCCAGATTAGTATTCCATCATCCTCTTATTCAACAGTTCATTATTTACATCATCCTGATAACAGAGCTTGGAATGCACAATGGGGATTTCAACAACACAATATTCCCTACTTTTGTACTGACAGAATTGTGACCTGATTCCACAATTTAGATAATCGAATCATACAGCACAGAAGGAGGCCATTCAGCCCATTGTGCCTGTGCCGGCTCTCTGAAAGAGCTATCCATTTAGTCCCACTCACCTGCCCTTTCCCCACAGCCCTGCAATTTTTTCTTTTTTAAGTAGAGGAACATAGGAACAGGAGTTGGTCATTCAGCCCCTCGAGCCTGTTCCACCATTCAGTTAGATCATGGCTGACTGGTACCTTAACTCCATCTACCCGCCTTGGTTCCGTAACCCTTAATACCCTTGCCTAACAAAAATCTATCAATCTCAGTTTTGACATTTTCAATTTACCCCCAGCCTTTCCTTTTGTGGGGGAGAGTTCCAGATTTCCACTGTGTGTGAAGAAATGTTTCCTGACATCAGCCTTGAACGGCCTCGCTCTAATTTTAAGGTTATGCCCCCTTGTTCTGGACTCCCCCCACCAGAGGAAATAGTTTCTTTCTATCTACCCTAACAAATCCTTTAATCATCTTAAACACCTCGATTAGATCACCCCTTAATCTTCTATATTCAAGGGAATACAAGCCTAGTCTGTGCAACCTGTCCTCATAATTTAACCCTTTTAACCCCGGTATTATTCTGGTGAATCTGCGCTGCACCCTCTCCAAGGCCAGTATATCCTTCCTGAGATGCGGGGCCCAGAACTGAACGCAGTTACTCCAGATGGGGTCTAACCAGAGCTCTGTACAGCTGTAGCTTAACTTCCACCCCATTGTGTTCCAGCCCCCGAGATAAAGGCCAACATTCCATTAGCCTAGTAATTGTATTTTGTACCTGTCCAATGGCTTTTAGTGATTTCTATACATGGATCCCTAAATCTCTCAGCTCCTCCATAGTTCCTAGCTTCTCATCATTTAGAGATCCAATTCCCTTTTGAAAGTCACGATTGAACCTGCGTTCACCGCCCTTTCAGGCAGCGCATTCCAGATCACAACAATTTGCTGATTTAAAAAAAAATCTCCTCATCTCCCCCATTTCTTTTGCCAAATATCTTAAATCCGTGTCCTTTGGTTACCAACCTTCCTGCCAGTGGAAACAGTTTCTCCTTATTTACACTTATCAAAACCCTTCATGATTTTGAACACCTCTATCAAATCTCCCCTTAACCTTCTCTGCTCTAAGGAGAACAACCCCAGCTTCTCCAGTCCCTCCACATAACTGAAGTCCAGCATCCCTGGGCTGGATTTTACCAGCCCTGAGGAGGCGGGTTTTAAGGCGGGACTGCTGGGAAAATGGCAGAAACTGGGAGCGGGCAGTTTTGAGGTTTTTCCCCATTTTACCCCTGCAAGTGCGGGCTTCCCGATGGCTGCGAACTTCGCCAGGGTCAGCGAGGCGAGCAGTGGGTCTGCGGGGGTGAGAGGGATCAAAAAGTGCGCTGTGGAGGTGAGTGATGGGTGCAAGTGTGGAGAGGTAAGTATGAGAGGTGAGTGTAAAGTGTTGGAAAAAGTTTCCTTACATTTGCTTCTTCCTGCAGGCTTCAACCCTTGGGGATCCGGAGGTGCCTCATCTCAATGGCAGAGATGACAGAATGGCTGCTGCATTCTCAGATGAAGCAGCCATCTGATTTCTGCTGAGGAAAGAGGTTTTGGTGAGTCTTCAGTACAAGGGCTCACTTTAGAACAGAGATTGTCTGTGTTTAACAGCTTCTCAAAGCTGTCAAACGCTGACAATTCATCTGTCAAAATGTTTTCGACAGATGAAGCGTCATACGCTGACGTCCTCTGTCACCGGCTTTCCCTTAATTGGTCGGTAAGCCCGCAGGGTGGACTTAACAAGGTCAATCAAGGGAAAATAGCGTGGGTTGGTCAGACGTCGCTGGGGGCGGGACTGAAACCCGGAAACCAGAAGTCCCGCCCCCAACGCACCTTCATTGACAAAATCCAGCCCCTTGGTACCATTCTCGTAAATCTCATCAGCACCCGGCTTTGATGTCCTTCCTAAAGTGTTTTGTTTCTTTTTATTTAATATGGAAACTATACAGTTTATAAACACCCTTTACTAATCCTTCAAAGGCATGCAGAGCTTTTTAAACAGTTCCCAATCTGTCAATGCAATCAAAGCCTTATTGGCACAATGTCCCTTCCAACAAATTTAGACCTCCCTTCGTCAAGCTCACTGATAAAGCTGAGGTAGAGTATCAGGCATTATCCATTATTCATGACCTCTAAAAGTGTCCCAGCACTAATTACTCTCTGCTTCTCATCAGCCAACCACTTTTTGACCAAAGGCACGGTATCATCTCCATTTCAATCTGCATTTTATATTACCAATTAGTCACACAAGAAGGATTATCGATAGTTTAAGAGCCTTACTATGCAACATTAGCTGCTCATCCCCCCTTATCTGCAGTAGTCATTCTGCTATAACAATGTTGGAAATGGAGATGTTGCAGTACTGAATAGACTTTCTCCGTGAGTATACGTGCACTGTAACTCAATTTCAAACTCTTTTAACAATCCATGTGCTGACATTCTAAAGGCAAACTGATAGTTTGTCCATTCCTGTAATCGCAAAGGGAAATGTGCCCGAGGTCCCAAAGTTCCTGCCCTAGATTTTGCTATCCTGACATTAACATCAAACAAAAACAAAGATTCGATCTTGGAATTCCTTTGCAAATTGGGCCTTGTGACTTCCCCAATCAAGGATAATTCTAAGCAGAACAAAAGATGTCACAGTAACTATGGTGCCAAAAGTGAATGAGCACTGGCCACTCAGATCAAACAAATACAGAAATGGAGATGAGAATATCAATAAATTAAGTAGAGGAAACAAGGATTTCACTGAGTTGTTTTAGGTCGAGTAGTTTCCTTACCTTTGCATTAACCTCAGGGCACGGGTAACAGTATAACACAGAGATGATCGGTGGAGAAATGCAACAAACACACTGCTGCCCGTATCATGTGAGAAAATGGGTAGCTGTCAGTTAAATATCTGGGGGGAGGGGGCGGGAGTGGGCACTGCGGCTGAGCCATTGATGCCCAAGACCTGTCATGCAATGGGCAAGCAGCCCGCCTGCCTGAAACAGGAGTAAGGCCAATAAAAATACAAATCAGGATCCTTCACTGGCTGAGAAATTCAGTTACAAATGGGCGGAGCTTGTGCCATGTCGGATCCCCTAGTTGTACCAGGACCGCTGGCTGGCCCCGGCACTGACCCCGCCCTGAAATCCCAGGCTCAGTGAATCTGCAGATTTTGAGCCGGGTCGGTGTGAGTCTTGCCGACCATTGGAGATTTATGCTGGGCTGGGAGGTGGCTGGGGGAGAAGAAAATTTGTTGGGCCAGAGGAAGGCATATCGCATCAGGATACCCAGCCTGCAGCTGCTTAAAGGAATAACTAGGCAGATATTTGTAGCAGGATTGTAAGCATAGGGCAGTGGGCAAATGTTGGGAAACTAATTTTCCAGATGCAGGACTGAGTGAGACGCAGCAGAGGAGAGATGGCTTGTTTGGGTTGGGCAGCAAGAGACGCCTGAATTCTATGGCACACACTCCTTTTAGATTAAAAGAAGAGGGTTATAATGTTGTGAAGAATAGTAGTAAACCTGAAGATTGGGAGAGCTTTAGAAATCAGCAAAGGATGACAAAAAAATTAATAAACAAATATTTTGTATCTGTCTTCACAGACACAAAAAGCAGACCAAAAATAATGGGAAACCAAGGGGCTAATGAGGGTGAGGAACTTGAAGTAATTAATATCAGGAGAGACAAAGTACTTGAGAAACTAATGGGACCAAAAGCCGACAAATCCCCTGGACCTGATGGCCTACATCCTAGGGTTCTAAAAGAGGTGGCTGCAGAGATAGTGGATGCATTGGTTTTGATCTTCCAAAATTCCCTAGATTCAGGAAAGGTCCCAGCGGATTGGAAGGTAGCAAATGTAACCCCGCTATTCCAGAAAGGAGGGAGAGAGAAAACAGGGAATTACAGGCCAGTTAGCCTGACATCAGTCGTTGGGAAAATGCTGGAATCCATTATTAAGGAAATGATAACAGAGCACTTAGAAAATCAGAATCTGATTAGGTAGAGTCAACATGGTTTTATGAAAGGGAAATCGTGTTTAACAAATTTATTAGAGTTTTTTGAGGATGTAACTAGCAGGGTAGATAAAGAGGAACCAGTAGATGTAGTGTATTTGGATTTCCAAAAGGCATTCGATAAGGTGCCACATAAAAGGTTGTTTAGCAAGATCAAGGCTCATGGGGTTGGGGGTAATATAGTATCATGGATAGAGAATGGGTTAACGGACAGAAAACAGAGAGTCGGGATAAATGGATCATTTTCAGGTTGGCAGGCTGTAACGAGTGGGGTGCCGCAAGGATCAGTGCTGGGGCCTCAGCTATTTACAATCTATATTAATAACTTAGATGAAGGGACCAAGTGTAATGTATCCAAGTTTGCTGACGATACAAAGCTAGGTGGGAAAGTAAGCTATGAGGATAACACAAAGGGCTCGATTTAACCAGCCCTGAGGAGGCGGGTTTGGAGGCGGGTCAGCTGGTAAAATTGTACAAAATGGCTTCAGACACCCAACCCGCCTCCATCCCGCCCCCACGCGATTTCCGTGAGTGTCGGGTCAGCTGCTCCCAAACTGACCCAACTTCAACCAGTGGGACAGGTAGTTAAGGCAGTTAAGAGCCTGTTAACTGCCTTGATAATCCTATTTTGACAGAAGTTTCACATTTTCCTGCGTCTGGCTCCTGTTTCCCGTCTTGTCAGAAACAGTCCAGCTGCAAGGAGATGATTTGGTGGAGGACATGATCTGTAGTCATTGTTGGTGCAGAACTTTAAAAGCGCTCCTGTAACATGGTTGGCATTCAAATGCAACAACTTTGCTGTTGGAGGTTTGGGATAAGATTTTGCAAATCTAATGACCTTGTGACTGGTCAAGCTGACACACATCTGTTGTTTGAACTGATTAGAATAATGTCAGGCCAATTTGAGTGTGCGCTTGCAAGCTTCTTGCCTCAACTGAAATCTATAACAACGGGATGGGAACCATTTACATCCTCTCATCCTGGTCGTCAGATTCGGAGGAAGAGCAGCGCGGCTTAGTGCTGCCGGATGAACAAGTGGCTCAGCACTTCCTTGGAGGAAGATGAAGAGGACGAGGAAGAAGATGAGGAAGAGGAATAGGAAGAGGACGAGGAGGAGGACGGGGAGTGATGCCTTGCAGGGTCAGATGTGGCCAATCCAGCAGCGCGCGACCACATTGCTGGCTGTCATCCATGCCAGATTCATGTAATCTTACACTTCAACCACAGGTGGCTGGCACATGGAGATGAATATAAGTCCGACATTCTCAAAACCCCAGGCATCATCTGTCCAATAAATGGTGGTTTGCGCTCAGTGTCACCACCATCATTTTACATGGAAATCACCCTGAGCCCTCACTCTTGAATTTCCATTTCCCAGAACACAGAGGCCACACTTAAGGTGATCTCAGCAGATCATTAAACCTTTTTCCACACTGAACCCATGTGCGTCTGCACACAGACCTCGAGCTCACCTCCTCAGCAATTTGCAGCCAAGCTGCCTTGGTTTGCTGAGGAGGCCTCCTCCTTCTATTTCCAGGGAAGAGGAGCTCCTGATATCCTCTAACTCCCTCCACAAGAGCATGGAGGGAGCCCTCATTGAACCTGGGTGCAGCCTTAGTTATTGGGGCTGCCATTCCTGCAGCTCCCAGCACCTTTAAGAGAAAAAAGCATTAATATCACTAAGCCAAATCTGGCATCTTTTTCATTTCATAGTCAGATTATAAATTGATATATACAAAAAATCATAAAAATCTTTCTGGAAAAATATAACCAGCAATTTCATTCATTGGGCCAGAAATTCGGCTTTCAGGCTTCCTGCGGGTGCAAGCATCGCGCGCGTACTTGCCCACCGCGCCTGCAATTGTGCTTTGGAACCACGAGGACTTCAGGTCCTGGGCCTCCTCCAGCTGCCGGCGCACAGTGCTTGTGTATCCCAGGGGCGCAATTAGTTCGAAGCGTCCCCTGGGATCACGTGGGCCATGGAGAGCCAATCCTAGCAGGGCATTTTCAGGAAGACCTGTCAAATCTATGAATAGAGATCGACCCCTTTGAAATTCGGTTGTTGTCCCCTGATGGGAGGGGTTCAGAAGTCGAACGTGTGCGCGGGAGTGGCTGCGCGCACGCAGCGAACTTTAGTTTTTTTTCAGGTTTCTCCGGGAAGGTAAGTATGAAGAAGCTACGCTTTTAAAAAGGAGGCGCAAGGCCTGTTTTTAACAAGGTAAGTGGTTAATTAATTACAATTTAAACATTTTTTCAACAGGTTTATCTTTTTTAGATACTTTAAAGAAAGGTAAGTTTATTTTTAGCACCGTTAAAAAGTATAATATATTTTTTCAAAAATTTAAATTTTTGTTTAATGTAGTTAATTTATGTAACTTATAGTTATTTTAAAAATGTGATTTAAAAAAAAAATTATTTGAAGTTTAAGTGTGGTTTTTAAATTTTGTTGAGAACAGATGCTGTCAACTCCCCTTTCTATATATTACAGCACCAAACCATCACATTGACATTTTTCCCAAAGGGGACATGGCCCCTTTAAATTTACTTTCAAACAACACGTCATCAGACGCGAGAAACTGACAGCCTCCAAGCAATTGCCGGGCGGGACCCGCACGTCGGCCATAACGAGGCCAATCAATGCAAATTCATAAGTTCTGGGAGGCAGCTGCCGGGAGCGGGTCGGAAAGCCTCCGAGCAGCGGACCCGCACTCAAGCCGCCTCCATTAGTAAAATCACGGCCAAACAGTCTGCAAAGGGATATAGACATGTTAAGTGAGTGGGCAATAAGGTGGCATATAATGTGGGAAATGTGAGGTTATTCACTTTGGTAGGAAGAATAGAAAGACAGGATATTTTTTAAATGGTGAACGAATATTGGTGTTCAGAGAGGTTTAGGTGTCCTCGTACAGTTAGCATGCAGGTACAGCAAGCAATTAGGAAGGTAAATGGCATGTTGGCCTTTATTCCAAAGGGGTTCGAGTATAAGAGTAAGGGGGGGAAAAATTGGGTTGCTTTGCGCCTCCCGTTAGCGCCCTAAGAGGGCGCTAATGGGGCGCAAAGCAACTAGCGCCCGGGCGCGGAGCCGCCCATGCCTCCCGCGAAATTCAGCGGGAGGTTAGCGGCAGCGCTAACTGGTAGCGGCCCACGGCGCTGTGCCGCCGGCGATGACTTAATTGCCGTGCGCAGCGCCCTGCTCGCGCCCCGGCTGTGATCTTCAGGAGCGCCCCCTGACTTACTGCTGGACACTATTTCCAACGGGGTCAGGGTCGCCTACCTGCGGCCGGGGCAGCGCAATTTAAAGGCGAGGTGCGTGGCGGCCATTTTTGTTGCTGGCCGTCTGCCAGCACCTGCCTCCGCTACCGTCCCCGGCCTCCTGAACGGCCCCCCACGCGGAGTGCCGGCTGCGCTTCAAGAGCCCGGCACTTCTCTTGAGTGCTCTTTTGCCGGCACTCCCAATCCCCGGAGGCCCAGCTGGGCCCCGGGTCGCACTGCGCAAGGCCCCTCCCCTTTAAGAAGGGGAGGAAGGCCTGCAATACTGCGGCACGTCGCGCCACGATATTGACTTGCAGCGCCCCAAGAGGGATGCGGGGCACTTCCAGTAGCGCCCCGCTTCACTCTTGGGGCGCAACCATTCAAGTTCCGGTGCGGGGGCGCTAATTTTTCCGGGGCGCTAAAAGTAGCGCCCAGGCGAAGTTAGCGCCCCAAATGGGGAGCTACTCAATTTTTAGCCCAGGAAGTCTTGCTACAATTGTACAGGGCTTTGGTGAGACCACACCTAGAGTACCATGCTCAGTTTTGGTCTCCTTATCTGCAGAAGGATATACTTACCTTAGAGGTGGTGCAACGAAGGTTAACTGTATTGATTCCAGGGATGAGATGGTTGTCCTATGAGGAGAGATTGAGTAGATAGGGCCTATACTCTTTGGAGTCTAGAAGAATGAGACATTGAAACATATAAGATTCTGAGGGGCATTGACAGGGTAGATGCTGAGAGGTTGTTTGCCCTGACTGGAGAGTCTAGAACTAGGGGGCAGAGTCTCAGGATAAAGGGTCGGCCATTTAAGACTGAGATGAGGAGGACTTTCTTCAGTCAGAGGGTTGTGAATCTTTGGAATTCTCTACCCAATAGACTCTAGGGGAATCAAGGGATATGGAGATCGGGCGGGAAAGTGGAGTTGAGGTCGAAGATCAGCCATGATCTTATTGAATGGTGGGGCAGGCTCGAGAGGCCGTGTGGCCGACTCCTGCTCCTAATTCTTATGTTCTTATGATCTTATTTTTTCACTCCTCTAACTATGCCAACTCTCGGTAACCCTTGTGGATTTAGTCAAGAATCTTGTTTCTTATTGCGTCAGGTACTATGATCCTGTGTGTTAACAAATCTTTCATATCTGAGAATTCTCTCATACACAATATTGGCCCTGAATTTCCGATCGGAGGCTTCCTACGTGTGGATGCCTCCGATTGGAAAAAATCTACACACTTACCTGCTGGCTCCGTAGGTCCAGAGACTTGCGATCCTGGGCCTCTGTTCTACGAAATACGCAGAGGCCCAGGTATCCCAGGGGCGCAGGTGATTCGCAAGCGGACCTGGGATCACGTGGGCCATGGGGAACCAATTAAAGAAGGGAATCCCCCTTCACATTTTTGACAGGTCTCTACGCACAGAACTGTCATAAGTATGAATGGGGATCACGTTAAAAAACACACTGAAACATTAAATACATTTTTTTTAAATCACGTAATTAAAATTAGTTAAAATTACATTAAATTAAATATTTTAAACAAAAATTTAAATTTTTGAAAAAAAATAAAGTTTTTTACGGGGTTAAAAATAAACTTACCTTTTTAAAAAGTAAATGAGTGAAATGTTTTTATTTTTTTAAACTCAAATGCTGGTAAAAGCAAGCCTTACGCTTTTACCAGGCGTAAGATTTTGAAAGGTTTTCAGCGGGCGGAAGTTGTGCAGAAAGCGGAGCTCTCTGCCCACGAAGGCCCTTCTCCAGGGCAGGCGGAGGATCTGTCAGATCGCAAGTGCCGGGTTTAAGCGCACGTGCTTCACATGCCTGAAACCGGCACTTGCGCGGCCCCTACGGGCGAGTACACACCTCGTACGCACCCGCGGGGGTCGGAAAATCCAATAAATTTAGCCCCCACCTTCTTTCCACTTGCATCAAAGTTCAAGAGAAAATGCAACTGGTGAAATGGGGCAGAAATTCGGGTCTCCACGGGTGAGTACGCGCTGTGTACTCACCCGTAGACCCAACGAAAGTGCCGGTTTCGCGCATGCACTGCGCATGTGCTGGAAACCAGAACTTCCGTTCCCTTGAAGGAAGGGGTTCGGAGGTCAAACGCGTGCGGCAGAGCGCGCACACATCGAACTTCCGCTTTTTTTTCAGGTTTCTGTGTGAGGGTAAGTCCCTGGCAGCTGCGCAGGGAAAAAGCAGGCGCAAGGTCTGCTTTTAACAAGGTCATGATGTGGAGATGCCGGCGTTGGACTGGGGTGGACAAAAATGAGAAGTCGCACAACACCAGGTTATAGTCCAACAGATTTATTTAATTTTACAAGCTTTCGGAGCAGTTCGCTCCTTCGTCAGGTAAGTTAGCAGTGAGAGAATCTCCCAGAATTCACAATTTAAACACAGACAAAATATATTCAAATCTTTCCCTACATCAAAGACACACTAAGAGCACAGCCAAGACAATGAGATGTGTCCCGCAGATCCGACCAAAGAACACACCCGCCATCTCAATAGACTGATCAAGACCTTCGATCCAGACCTTCAAAACATCCTACGCGCTCTCATCCCACGTACTCCCCGCGTAGGAGACTTTTACTGCCTCCCAAAGATACACAAAGCCAACACACCCGGACGTCCTATCGTATCAGGCAACGGAACCCTGTGTGAGAACCTCTCTGGGTACGTCGAGGGCATCCTGAAACCCATCGTACAGGGAACCCCCAGCTTCTGTCGCGACACTACAGACTTCTTGCAGAAACTCAGCACCCATGGACCAGTTGAACCAGGAACACTCCTCGTCACGATGGACGTATCGGCACTCTACACCAATATCCCCCACAATGACGGCATCGCTGCGACAGCCTCAGTACTCAACACCAACAACAGCCAATCTCCGGACGCCATCCTACAACTCATCCGCTTCATCCTTGACCACAATGTCTTCACCTTCGACAACCATTTTTTTACCCAAACACACGGAACAGCCATGGGGACCAAATTCGCACCCCAATACGCCAACATCTTCATGCACAAGTTCGAGCAAGACTTCTTCGCTGCACAGGACCTCCAACCAACGCTGTACACCAGATACATCGACGACATCTTCTTCCTTTGGACCCACGGCGAAGGATCACTGAAAGGACTACACGATAGCATCAACAGGTTCCATCCCACCATCAAACTCACCATGGACTACTCCTCAGAATCGGTTTCATTCTTGGACACACGAATGTCCATCAAAGACGGACGCCTCAGCACTTCACTCTACCGCAAGCCCACGGACAACCTCACGATGCTCCACTTCTCCAGCTTCCACCCTAACCACGTTAAAGAAGCCATCCCCTATGGACAAGCCCTGCGAATACACAGGATCTGCTCAGACGAGGAGGAACGCGATGGACACCTACGGACACTGAAAGACGCCCTCGTAAGAACGGGATATGACGCTCGACTCGTCGATCGACAGTTCCGACGGGCCACAGCGAAAAACCGCATAGACCTCCTCAGAAGACGAACATGGGACACAACCAACAGAGTACCCTACGTCGTCCAGTACTTCCCCGGAACGGAAAAACTACGCCATGTTCTTCGCAGCCTTCAACATGTCATCGATGACGACGAACACCTTGCTAAGGCCATCCCCACGCCTCCACTACTCGCCTTCAAGCAGCCGCCTAACCTCAAAAGTACCATCGTTCGCAGCAGATTACCCATCTTTCAGGAGAACAGCAACCAAGACACCACACAACCCTGCCACGGCAACCTCTGCAAGACATGCCAAATCATGGACACAGATACCATCATCACACGTGAGGACACTACCCACCAGGTACACGGTACATACTCATGTGACTCGGCCAACGTTGTCTACCTGATACGTTGCAGTAAAGGATGCTCCAGAGCATGGTACATCGGCGAGACCATGCAGACACTGAGACAACGTATGAACGGACACCGCGCAACAATCGCCAGGCAGGAGGGTTGCCTCCCAGTCGGGGAACACTTCAGCAGCCAGGGGCATTCAGCCTCGGATCTGCGGGTAAGTGTTCTCCAAGGCGGCCTTCGGGATACACGACAGCGCAAAATCATAGAGCAGAAACTGATAGCCAAGTTCCGCACTCATGAGGATGGCCTCAATCGCGATATCGGGTTCATGTCACGATACAGAACGTGACTTGACATCATGGCCGGTCTTCCCAGGTGTTTTTTTTTAAAAAGACTAACACAAGAATCAACACAAATTGACAGGATATGCAGCCAGCAGGTGGTTTGACACGTTGGACCCCCTGGGACACATCTCATTGTCTTGGCTGTGCTCTTAGTGTGTCTTTGATGTAGGGAAAGTTTTGAATATATTTTGTCTGTGTTTAAATTGTGAATTCTGGGAGATTCTCTCACTGCTAACTTACCTGACGAAGGAGCGAACTGCTCCGAAAGCTTGTAAAATTAAATAAATCTGTTGGACTATAACCTGGTGTTGTGCGACTTCTCATTTTTAACAAGGTCAGTGGTGAATTAAGTAAAATTTAAACATTTTTTCCATAGGTTTATCTTTTTTAAATACTTTAAAGAAAGGTAAGTTTATTTTTAGTCCCGTTAAAAACTGTAAGTAATTTTTTCAAAAATTTAAATTTTTGTTTAAAATAGTTAATTTATGTAATTTATAGTTATTTTAAAAATGTGATTAAAAAAAAATGTATTTGAAGTTTTAGTTAGGTTTTGGGGCCAATCTCCCCAGTCATAGATTTGACAGGTCTTCCTGTCAAATCTATGAATGGAGATTGCCTGCTCCGATTGGCTCTCCATGGCCCACGTGATCCCAGGGGACGCTTCAAACTAGCTTCGCCGCTGGGATACGCAAGCACTGCACACCGGCAGCTGCAGGAGGCCCAGGATCGGAATCCCACGCGGGCCCACAGCACAACGGCAGGCGCGCTAGGTAAGTGCAGGTTGGGGGCTTGCACCCGCGCGCGGGAAGCCTCCGACCCGAATTTCTGGCCCACTCTCTGTGCTGCTATAACAGTGCCAGGGTTTAGGTGCTTAGGTCTGCATCCAGCACTGCATCATCAAAGAACTGCTGCTAATGATACCACATTCATAACTTTCACAAATTCTTTTAGAGAGGCCTTTTTTGGAAGTATCCTCAACGCATTAATTTCTGTTACCAGACTCCCTCTTAAAGGGGAGGTTTATTGTCCTATGATTGCTGAGTTGCCAGTTGCTACTTAATTATATAAAAAAAAATAAAGACTTGCATTTATACAGCACATTTCACGACCTCAGGACATCCCAAAGCAATTTACAGCCAATGTAGTTCTTTTGCAGTGTAGTAATGTAGGAAACGCAGCAGTCATTTGAGCTCAGCAAGCTCCCACAAACAGCAATTAAATAAATGACCAGATAATCTGTTTCAAACATTGGTTGAGGGATAAATATTGGACAGGACACCGGGGAGAACTCCCCTGCTTTTCTTCGCAATTGTGCCATGGGATCTTTTATGTCCACCTGAGAGGGCAGATGGGGCCTCAATTTAACATCACCTCCGAAAGACGGCACCTCCGACAGTGAAGCACTCCCTCAACACTCCACTGGAGTCATGGGGGAAGAATTCGGTTGGTTTGCGCCTCCCGTTAGCGCCTTAAGAGGGCGCTAATGGGGCGCAAAGCAACTAGCGCCCGGGCGCGGCGATGTTTACGCCGCTCACGAAATTGACCAAACATTTTGCGGCGACGCTAAACAATACCGCCACGATCTTCTGCACACGCAGATCTTGACGTCAGTCGAGAGTGCAACGCCCTTGTGGCGCCCCGGACCGGATATTGAGTGGCGCACCCCTCCTTTCCGCCTGGCGCAAGCAACAACAGGTAGACTGGAACGTTTCCCAGTCAGTGAGGGGCTGGGGGGCGGGGTGCGGCTATTTAAAGGCGGCCTCTTCCTGGCTTTTTCTGTGGTAGACATTTTTGCACCACTCATTCTGACAGAGAGAGAGATTCTGAGAGAGTGAAGGAGAGACTTCTGCATAGAGTCAACGCTGTGTGACGTAGTTTTGGCTACTGAGCATCACTTTGCTGGTACTTTTGTTTTTGACCTTCATTACTTTGATTGTCAAGAGACTTTGGGGGCTGCACTGATTCGGGGCGTCGTCCTGCGCCTGCATAATCAGAGGCAACAGAGACGCAGAGAGAGAGTGGCAATCATGGCCAGATGGAGGAGGGCCAACAGGCCTCTGCACAGGAGACCTTACCCTCCCAGGGTATTCCGGGAACAATTCTCCTACATTCATTTGTCTAAGGAGCAGTGTTTGCGCAGGCTGCGCTTCAGCAAGGAGGTGGTCACTGAGCTCTGCCACCTGCTGCAGCCAGATCTGCAGCCTCAACTGAGGACCAGGATGTCTCTGTCGGTGGCAGTGAAGGTCACAGTGGCTCTGAACTTTTATGCCACCGGCTCCTTTCAAGCAGCTACTGGGGACATCGCCAATATCTCCCAGTTCGCGGTCCATTGCTGCATCCGTCAGGTCAGAAATGCCCTCTATAAAAGGAGACGCCAGTACATCTCTTTCCCGATGATCCAGGCCAAACAGCATGAACGTGCATTGGGCTTTGCGAGGATAGCGGGCTTCCCCATGGTGCAGGGCGCCATTGACTGCACGCATGTGGCATTGCGGGCACCGCATGAGAATGCAGAGGTTTTCCGAAACCGCAAGGGGTTCCACTCCTTAAACGTCCAGTTGGTCTGTGACCACAGACAGCTGATACTCGCTGTCAATTTTCCGCTGTCCTGGCAGCAGCCACAATGCATTCATCCTGCGCCAGACTGCTGTGCCAGACCTTTTCCAGGCACCGCATCAGCCAAGTGATTGGCTCCTTGGGGACAAGGGTTATCAACTGTGCACCTGGCTGATGACACCGCTCCGTAACCCCAACACCCCTGCTGAGCTGCGGTACAATGAGAGCCATCTCGCCACCAGGAACATCATTGAGCAGACGATCGCCGTGCTCAAGCAACGGTTCCGCTGTCTGGACCACTCAGGAGGAGCCTTCAGTACTCTCCTGAGCGAGTCTTCCTCTTCATAGTTGTGTGCTGCATGCTGCATAACCTGGCAATCCTCAGAACCCAGCCCATGCCACCAGGCCTTCGAGCACCACCGGAGGAGGAGGAGGAAGAGGAGGAGGAAGAGGAGGACGATGAGGATGATCATCAGCAGCACCAAGACAGGAGGGAGGCCCACAATGTTGAAACTGGAAGGGCCGTCCGTCAACGGCTGATAACAAGCTGCTTCTAGGCCCCTACTGAGGAAACGGCTTCTGGCATGGAGAACAACATTAATGAAAGCAACCCGCAACCCCTCAGCCGGTCAAGGCAGCAATGATTCCAAAGGCCAAACCTGTACATTTTGAATACAAAAACGTTTTTATTTTACAAACTGTGTGTGTAATTTTTTCATGACAAAATAATAGAAACAAACACAAAAAATCATTCATCAACATAACTGGTTCTCACAACCTGGAGATAATGTCCAAAATACTAAACAAAAGTTTGAACATGAACCTCAGCCTTTAATAAAAAATGACCAACATTTCGTCACTCCTCCTACTTTTTGCCCTTCGAGGCTGATCTCCTTCCCTTGCACACTTCCCCCCTTCCCACCCTACTGCTCCTCTGTAATGGGGCCCCAGTGGCTGCAGCAAGGCTGCTGAAAGGCTGCTGATTGTCAGATCCTAAGACTACAGATGCCCTTGAAGGATGGCCTCGACTAGCTCTGGGCCTGGAGGGCCCGGCTGCAGACTGCACCAACTCTGCATGGGCGGCAGCAGTCTGTTCTACAGGCAGTGGCAAGTGCAATGGGGAAGTGACAGTGGTGGCAGCAGGAATGCTGTCATCTTGAGAGAGGACAGCAACTCCCTGCTCGACCGACACACTACCACTCCCACGGGGCAGCACCTCAGCATCCGGAGCAATCTGCTGGAGCACAGATTGCTGGCCTGCTGCAGCGCGGTGAGAGCCCCGCAGAAATGTGTCCGAACCAGCGACAATGGCAGCAGTCAGTGCTTGCGTGGCCTCAATCTGAGTCTGCATGAGAGCAGTCTGAGATGGGGTCATGGCAGCCAGTGACTGAATTGCAGCACCAAACATTTGTGTGGCATCCGCTTGTGCTACAGCGAAGTGCTCCACACTCCTTGCCAGTGATTGAATGCATTCGGGCACCCTTCCCACTGCACCCATGAGCTGAGTGTGCATGTCCACCGCCTGGGTGTTCATTTCAGCGATGAGCCGCTCCTCCTCTGCGTCCAGTGCAGCAGGACTCGCTGGCCAACTCTCCCTCCGGGGAGAAGGCCCCCGTTCTTCCCTACCCCCATGGCGTTGCTGCAGCCCGCTGGGTCCTGGAGCTTCACCCTCATCAGATCCTTCCCCCCTTGCTCCCCTCCAGGGAAGGCGTGTTCCCAGTGTGGGCATGGGCTTCCTCGGGAGAGGGTGGCACTGAGGCTCCAGCTTCCTCTTCCTCCTCGCCTGCGGCTTCGCTCCCACTGGCAGCTTGAGGGCCCGTCTCCTTAGCTGGTGAATCACCATCTGAAAGCAGGGAGGTACAAGAGTGGCTTTAGCGTGAGGACAGGGGGGCAGTAAGGGAGGAAGGAGTGGAGCGATTTAGTAAGTTGGATTGAAAGTGTCAAAGGCTGGTGTTGTGAGGGACAAGTGGAAGGAGAGAGGACAAAAAGGTGATGACCTTACCATTGCTGTCCAGAACGGGGTCGACCTGTCCAGGGGCGACGGGACCGATCACCTGGCTTGCCATAATCCTGTGGACACGTGCCTCAAGATCGCTGAGGGGTTGGAGATGAAGCCGCCCTCCACCCGTCCGTTGCTGCTGTCTCCTATTATGAGATAGCTTGGCCTGCAAGAAAAAGGACGGCGTCTGAGTAAATATACAGCCATGGTCTTGCCTGATGTGCCTCCCATAATTGAATAGCCCTTAATGTATGCAAGTTGTGGAATGTGCGTGTGTGTTTCATGAGAGGGCCAAAGGTGTTGGAGGAGTGTTGGGCATTGGGGTTTTAAGACCCTCTAGCCATAGAGTGAGGTTGAGATGGAGGGATGGAGAGGTATTGAAAAATGCCAGTCACCCTGACGACCTGAGTGAGGTCGTTGAACTTTTTGCCACTCTCAGAGTAGATTATAGATCTTCTGCGTTCCACCGCGCCAACCAGAGCCTCCAAGGCACGCTCGCTGAAGCGCTGAGCTCGTTCTCTCACCCTCTCCATAGTCCTTGGCTAGAAAATGTAGTCACAGGTCTCTCCAGGCCGAGATTCAAGGCTCCAATGAGCAGGATGTGGCTGGAGAGCAAGATCGACCCTCCCCTTTAAGAACTGTCCCGCGCCAGTGTGTCTGTGTTCCATCGCTAACTGACAGCACCTGCGCTGCGCCCGCGCTCTGAGGTAGCACCTCGCTCCTCGGCCTTTGCGCCTTAGGACAGGTGTGCAGCGCCTGAATTAGCGCTCCAATCACCTCCAGGGGCGATAAAGCCAAGTTTGCAGTCGGAGGCGATAATTAGCGCCAGGCGCTAAACTTTGCGCCCGGCCGATAATCGCGCCCCAAACGGGGCGATACTGAATTTCTCCCCCATAGAGTCATAACGGCACAGAAGGAGGCCATTCGGCCCATCGAGTCTGTGCCAGCTGTCTGTACAGCAATCCAGTCAGTCCCATTTCCTCGCTCTATCCCCGTAGCCCTGCAAGTTTATTTCTCTCAAGTGCCTATCCAGTCTCCCCATTGAAAACATTGAGTGTCCCCGCTTCCACCACTTCCGTCGGCAACGAATTCCACATCATCACCACTCGCTGCGTAAAAAAGTTTTTCCTTACATCCCCCCAATATCGCTTGCCCAAAACCTTAAATCTATGTCCGCTAGTCCTTGTACCATCAACTAGTGGGAACAGCCTTACCCCGTCTAGCCTATCCAAACCTGTCAAAATCTTGTACACCTCTATCAAATCACCCCTCAACCCCCTTTGCTCTAATGAAAACAAATCCAGCTTCTCCAACCTGTCCTTGTAGCTAAGATCCCCCATCCCCGGAACCATTCTGGTAAATCTCCTCTGCACCCTCTCAAGGGCCTTCACATCCTTCCTAAAGTGTGGTGACCAGAACTGGACGCAATACTCCAGTTGTGGCCTAACCAGTGCTTTATAAAGGTTCAGTATAACTTCTCTACTTTTGTGCTCAATACCTCTATTTATGAAGCCCAAGATCCCATATGATTTGCTAACCACTTTCTCAATATATCCTGCCACCTTCAGGGACTTTTGCACATTAACTCCCAGGTCCCTCTGTCCCTGCACACTCTTTAAAACTGTGCCATTAAGCGTATATTGCCTCTCCTTGTTCCTTCTGCCAAAATGCATCACCTCACACTTCTCTGTATTAAATTCCATCTGCCACTTGTCTGCCCATTCTGCTAGCCTTTCTATGTCCTGCTGCAGTCGATTGGTATCATCCTCACTGTTTGCCACACCACCAAGTTTGGTGTCATCGGCAAATTTAGAAATTCTACTCTGTATTCCAATATCCAGAGGGCGGGGTCACACACGAGTTCTGTTACAGAGGACACAGATGAAGACTTCGATGGGGCGGCCTACAATAGAAGGCTGATGGTTATACACAATGAAATGCTTGGTGCATTGGCAGGCCTGCCAGAAAGCCTACGTGCAATATCAAGGACCATGGAGGAGTCCGGCCCCAACCTTGCGCAGGTCTTTGCGCAGAGCGTGGAGCCCATGATTTCCAGCAGGGAAGGGGTGGGCAGATCCATTCGCACACTTGTGAACCAAACCACCATGCAGCGTCTGATGGCCGATATCTCAGCTTCCATTGCAGCACAAGCAGAAGCCACCCAACGTCTGAGTGCTGCAGTGGAAGCTCAGTCTTGTGCCATGCCGGCTCGGTTTACCAGTGCGGAAACGGGCTTTCAACGGATGGCTAGGATTGCTGTGGCGCCACCCCTGGAAGTGGCAGTGGCTCGTGGAGTACGGACCTGCTGTCCTCTCTCAGGATGACAGCATTCGTCCTCCCACCACTGTCACTGATGCACTGCAGCAACTCGCCAAGGCTACTTCGGCAGCACCTCCCAAACCCGTGACCTCTTCCACCTAGAAGGACAAGGGCAGCAGGCTCATGGGAACACCACCACCTCCAAGTTCCCCTCCAAGTCACACACCATCCTGATTTAGAAGTATATCGCCGATCCTTCATCGTCGCTGGGTCAAAATCCTGGAACTCCCTCCCTAACAGCACTGTGGGAGTACCTTCACCACACGGACTGCAGCGGTTCAAGAAGGCGGCTCACCACCACCTTCTCGAGGGCAATTAAGGATGGGCAATAAATGTTGGCCTTGCCAGCGACGCCCACATCCCATGAACGAGTAAAAAAAAATGTGCAGATTGTAAATCAGAAGAGATTTTGGGATGAGGGGGAAGTGGGATCTGAGAAAGAGGTTAACATATGAGGATACCGACATCCTGTACTCTTTCAGCCCCGCCGCTGGCCACGGGCTCAGCTACGCCCCTCCCACCAATGGCCAGCACCGTCTCCTCCATGGGGGTGAGGTGATGCAGGCGAGCCTGTCCCTGCCAGTTAGGTCTTGTTAGCGCCGGTTGTGAGCCACCTTTTCCTGCAAGGTGAAAACCCAACCAACTTCCTCACCAATGCCACTGAAGTACAAGTATCTGAGCTGGGGCATGGTATGCATGAGTCATAGGGGGAGAAATTCAGTATCGCCCCATTTGGGGCGCAATTATCGGCCGGGCGCAAAGATTAGCGCCTGGCGCTAATTATCGCCACCGACTGCAAACTTGACTTTTATCGCCCCTGGAGGTGATTGGAGCGCTAAATCATACGCTTCACACCTGTCTTAAGGCACAAAGGCCGAGGAGAGAGGCGCTACCTCAGAGCGCTGGCGAAGCTCATGTGATGTCAGTCAGCAATGGAACACAGACACAATGGCACGGATCAGTTCTTAAAGGGGATGGTTGATCTTGCTTCCCATCCACACCTGCTCATTGCAGCTTTGAATCTCGGCCTGGAGAGACCTGCACATCAAATCTGCTGGAAAGAACAATGGAGAGTACCAGGCAAAGAGCTCAGAGTGCAGCCCCCGCAATCTCTTCTAAATCGATACAAGGAATGGCAAATCAAAATGAACCTGCAAAGTGCTGCTCACTACCAAAAGCTCCTTCACACAGCGTTGAATCTCTCCAGAAGTCTCTCTCTCTCTCTCTCTCTCAGAATGCCTGGTTCAAAAATGGCACCAACAATAAAAGGCAGGAAGCGGTCGCCTTTAAATAGCGCTCCCCCAGTCCCTTCATGACTGCAAAACGCTCCCCTCAACCTGTCGTTGCTAGCGTCAGGCGGTAAGGCAGGGGGCGCCACTCAATATCCGCTCCGGGGTGATACCGGGGCGTTGCGCACTCGACTGACGTCACGATCTGCCGGCGCAGGAGATCGTGGCGGTAGTGTTTAGCGCCGCCGCAAAATGTCTAGTTAATTTCGCGAGCGTGGCAAACATCGCCGCGCCTGTGCGCTAGATGCTTTGCGCCCCATTAGCGCCCTCTTAAGGCGCTAATGGGAGGCGCAACCAACTGAATTTTTCCCCCATAGAGTCATAACGGCACAGAAGGAGGCCATTCGGCCCATCGGGTCCATGCCGGCTCTCTGTAGAGCAATCCAGTCAGTCCCATTCCCCCGCTCTATCCCCGTAGCCCTGCAAGTTTATTTCCCTCAAGTGCCTATCCAGTCTCCCCTTGAAAACATTGAGTGTCTCCGCTTCCACCACTTCCGTCGGCAGCGAGTTCCAGGTCATCACCACTCGTTGCGTAAAAACGTTTTTCCTCACATCCCCCAATATCTCTTGCTCAAAAGCTTAAATCTGTGTCCCCTGGTCCTTGTACCATCAACTAGTGGGAACAGTCTTTCCCTATCTAGCCTATCCAAACCCGTCATAATCTTGTACACCTCTATCAAATCACCCCTCAACCTCCTTTGCTCTAATGAAAACAAATCCAGCTTCTCCAACCTGTCCTTGTCGCTAAGATCCCCCATCCCCGGAACCATTCTGGTAAATCTCCTCTGCACCCTCTCAAGGGCCTTCACATTCTTCCTAAAGTGTGGTGACCAGAACTGGATGCAATACTATAGTCGTGGCCTAACCAGCGCTTTATAAAGATTCAGCATAACTCTCTACTTTTGTACTCAATATCTCTATTTATGAAACCCAAGATCCCATATGCTTTGCTAACCACTCTCTCAATATGTCCTGCCACCTTTAGGGACCTATGCACATTAACTCCCAGGTCCCTCTGTCCCTGCACACTCTTTAAAACTGTGCCATGAAGTGTATATTGCCTCTCCCTGTTCCTTCTGCCAAAATGCATCACCTCACACTTCTCTGTATTAAATTCCATCTGCCACTTGTCTGCCCATTCTGCTAGCCTTTCTATGTCCTGTTGCAGTTGATTGGTATCATCCTCACTGTTTGCCACACCCCTAAGTTTGGTGTCATCCGCAAATTTAGAAATTCTACTTTTTACTCCAATATCCAGGTCATTTATAGAAATCAAAAATAGCAGTGGCCCCAGCACTGACCCTTGGGGAACACCATCCTCCAGTCTGAAAAATAGCCATTTACCACAACTCGCTGTTTTCTGTCCTTAAGTCAATTCTTATCCAAGCTGCCATGAGCCTCAATTTTGTTAACCAGCCTTCTATGTGGTACTTTGTCAAACGCCTTCCGAAAATCCATGTAGACAACATCCATTGCATTCCCTTCATCGATCCTCCCTGTTACTTCATCAAAATATTCTGTGACGGTGCACCCTCAGAAGGACTCAGCTCCTCTGAGGAATCGTCATTGGTGACCTCCACCAACTCCTGCTGTATGCGTGAAGCTCCTGTAGGACATAAAAGACATGAATGAATACTGTCAAGGAAAGAACGTTTGACATTATCGCCATGCACAGGATCACATTTCACCTGCTGTTGACAGCAAGTGTATTGTATGACATGTGACTGTCTGATATTTAATTCTGTCACCAGGGAGCTGAGAGGCTCCCATCTCTGCATCTCCGACAGCCAGGCACGCCAAGACTCGGCTGGCCTCCAGCGCCTCCTCCTCTGCACTTGTATGTTGTGAGATCTGTGGATGACCACCTCCAATTCGTTGCCTCTCCCTGATGTTCTGTGCTCTCTTCTCCTGCAAGGAGGGAAAGAGCATACCTATGAGTGAGTGTAATGGCATGTGTTCACCCGATGGATTGAAAGCATTTGGTGAGGTTGACTGTGAAGAAGAGGCATTAAATTGCATAAGGATGAGGGTGAGTGGGAGTAGTGGATGTATAGATGAGGATGTGAGGAAGTGCATAGACAGAGAGGGATGGCTGCACCTGCAAGGTAAGTGGGTGTGAGGAGTGATGTGCTGGAGTAGGCTCGAGAAGGCAGAGCGAGGGGGTTGGGGTGATACACACATCAGGATGTAGGGCAATGTGTCACTGTACTCACCGCTCCCAACCTGCTTATGTCATTGAACCGCTTCCTGCACTGGATCTACGATCCTGCTACTCCCCTCCTCTGCCACCTCCAACCACACCTTCTTGGTTTCTGCCACAGGTTTACTCCTCCCATTACTGGGGAATAGCATGTCCCTCCTGCTCCTCACAGCCTCCAGCAGCACATCCAGGGTGGCATCATTGAACCTGGATGCAGCCTTTGCCCGTCTCCCTTCCATTTTTCTCCTTCCTTCTTTCTTTTCCAGAACTCTAAACTCCTCCAAATTCCATCTTTGGATTGGTGCTTTAAATATTAGAGTTGAAATTGCGTCATGCGGGTTCCTCATCACGCCCGCTCCCACTGAATGGACGGGAAACACAGAATAAAATGATAATGAAGTGGCTGCGTTAAAATGCCACTGACAGATGCGCTTAACATATTTCCGGGTTTCCCACGCGATATCAGACCCACATCCCCCCGCCCCCGCCCAACCCTCCACCACTCCCCTGCCCCCGCCACCCCCCCCACCACCCCATGCCGCTCCCAGCGCGTCTACAAGTTAAGCTACTTACTTACTGGTTAAATTGCTTCTTCGATACTGCAATGCTAATCATTACCATCCACATCAACATGTAAAATACTTCTCAAATGCTACTGCAATTTGCAAATTTCAACCTGTAATCTTTAATAATGTTCTAGTTGCATAGACATCAGCTAAGCCACCTCTTACATACGTCAAACTGGCCATCTCGGGATATGGTTTAGCCTGGCCACGTCAGGATAGGCATGAAACTTGCCACCTCGGGATAGACCTCAGACTGACCATCTCGGGATCGACCTCAGACTGACCATCTCGGGATAGACCTCAGACTGACCATCTCGGGATAGACCTCAGACTGACCATCTCGGGATCGACCTCAGACTGACCATCTCAGGATAGACCTCAGACTGACCATCTCGGGATAGACCTCAGCCTGACCATCTCAGGATAGACCTCAGCCTGACCATCTCAGGTTAGACCTCAGACTGACCATCTCAGGATAGACCTCAGAATGACCATCTCAGGATAGACCTCAGACTGACCATCTCAGGATAGACCTCAGACTGACCATCTCAGGATAGACCTCAGACTGACCATCTCGGGATAGACCTCAGCCTGACCATCTCAGGATAGACCTCAGACTGACCATCTCGGGATAGATCTCAGACTGACCATCTCGGGATAGACCTCAGACTGACCATCTCGGGATAGACCTCAGACTGACCATCTCAGGATAGACCTCAGACTGACCATCTCAGGATAGACCTCAGCCTGACCATCTCAGGATAGACCTCAGACTGACCATCTCGGGATAGATCTCAGACTGACCATCTCTGGATAGACCTCAGACTGACCATCTCAGGATAGACCTCAGCCTGACCATCTCAGGATAGACCTCAGACTGACCATCTCGGGATAGACCTCAGACTGACCATCTCAGGATAGACCTCAGACTGACCATCTCAGGATAGACCTCAGACTGACCATCTCGGGATAGACCTCAGACTGACCATCTCAGGATAGACCTCAGCCTGACCATCTCTGGATGGACCTCAGACTGACCATCTCGGGAAAGACCTCAGACTGACCATCTCGGGATAGACCACAGACTGACCATCTCAGGATAGACCTCAGACTGACCATCTCGGGATAGACCTCAGACTGACCATCTCGGGATAGACCACAGACTGACCATCTCGGGATAGACCTCAGACTGACCATCTCGGGATAGACCTCAGCCTGACCATCTCGGGATAGACCTCAGCCTGACCATCTCAGGATAGACCTCAGACTGACCATCTCGGGATAGAACTCAGCCTGACCATCTCGGGATAGACCTCAGACTGACCATCTCAGGATAGACCTCAGACTGACCATCTCAGGATAGACGTCAGACTGACCATCTCAGGATAGACCTCAGGCTGACCATCTCGGGATAGACCTCAGACTGACCATCTCGGGATAGACCTCAGACTGACCATCTCGGGATAGACCTCAGACTGACCACCTCGGGATAGACCTCAGACTGACCATCTCGGGATAGACCTCAGACTGACCATCTCGGGATAGACCTCAACCTGACCATCTCGGGATTGACCTCAGACTGACCATCTCAGGATAGACCTCAGACTGACCATCTCGGGATAGACCTCAGACTGACCATCTCGGGATAGACCTCAGCCTGACCATCTCAGGATAGACCTCAGACTGACCACCTCGGGATAGACCTCAGACTGACCATCTCGGGATAGACCTCAGCCTGACCATCTCGGGATAGACCTCAGACTGACCACCTCAGGATAGACCTCAGACTGACCTACTCAGGATAGACCTCAGACTGACCATCTCGGGATAGACCTCAGACTGACCATCTCAGGATAGACCTCAGCCTGACCATCTCGGGATAGACCTCAGACTGACCATCTCAGGATAGACCTCAGCCTGACCATCTCGTGATAGACCTCAGACTGACCATCTCAGGATAGACCTCAGACTGACCATCTCAGGATAGACCTCAGCCTGACCATCTCGGGATAGACCTCAGACTGACCATCTCGGGATAGACCTCAGACTGACCATCTCGGGATAGACCTCAGACTGACCATCTCGGGATAGACCACAGACTGACCATCTCGGGATAGACCTCAGACTGACCACCTCAGGATAGACCTCAGACTGACCATCTCAGGATAGACCTCAGACTGACCATCTCAGGATAGACCTCAGACTGACCATCTCAGGATAGACCTCAGACTGACCATCTCAGGATAGACCTCAGACTGATCATCTCGGGATAGACCTCAGACTGACCATCTCGGGATAGACCTCAGCCTGACCATCTCGGGATAGACCTCAGCCTGACCATCTCAGGATAGACCTCAGACTGACCATCTCGGGATAGAACTCAGCCTGACCATCTCGGGATAGACCTCAGACTGACCATCTCAGGATAGACCTCAGACTGACCATCTCAGGATAGACGTCAGACTGACCATCTCAGGATAGACCTCAGGCTGACCATCTCGGGATAGACCTCAGACTGACCATCTCGGGATAGACCTCAGACTGACCATCTCGGGATAGACCTCAGACTGACCACCTCGGGATAGACCTCAGACTGACCATCTCGGGATAGACCTCAGACTGACCATCTCGGGATAGACCTCAGCCGGACCATCTCGGGATTGACCTCAGACTGACCATCTCAGGATAGACCTCAGACTGACCATCTCGGGATAGACCTCAGACTGACCATCTCGGGATAGACCTCAGCCTGACCATCTCAGGATAGACCTCAGACTGACCACCTCGGGATAGACCTCAGACTGACCTATCTCGGGATAGACCTCAGCCTGACCATCTCGGGATAGACCTCAGACTGACCACCTCAGGATAGACCTCAGACTGACCACCTCAGGATAGACCTCAGACTGACCATCTCGGGATAGACCTCAGACTGACCATCTCAGGATAGACCTCAGCCTGACCATCTCGGGATAGACCTCAGACTGACCATCTCAGGATAGACCTCAGCCTGACCATCTCGTGATAGACCTCAGACTGACCATCTCAGGATAGACCTCAGACTGACCATCTCAGGATAGACCTCAGCCTGACCATCTCGGGATAGACCTCAGACTGACCATCTCGGGATAGACCTCAGACTGACCATCTCGGGATAGACCTCAGACTGACCATCTCGGGATAGACCACAGACTGACCAGCTCGGGATAGACCTCAGACTGACCACCTCAGGATAGACCTCAGACTGACCATCTCAGGATAGACCTCAGACTGACCATCTCAGGATTGACCTCAGACTGACCATCTCAGGATAGACCTCAGACTGACCATCTCAGGATAGACCTCAGACTAATCATCTCGGGATAGACCTCAGACTGACCATCTCGGGATAGACCTCAGACTGACCATCTCTGGATAGACCTCAGACTGACCATCTCAGGATAGACCTCAGACTGACCATCTCGGGATAGACCTCAGACTGACCATCTCAGGATAGACCTCAGACTGACCATCTCGGGATAGACCTCAGACTGACCATCTCAGGATAGACCTCAGACTGACCATCTCAGGATAGACCTCAGCCTGACCATCTCGGGATAGACCTCAGACTGACCATCTCGGGATAGACCTCAGACTGACCATCTCAGGATAGACCTCAGACTGACCATCTCGGGATAGACCTCAGACTGACCATCTCAGGATAGACCTCAGACTGACCATCTCGGGATAGACCTCAGACTGACCATCTCGGGATAGACCTCAGACTGACCACCTCAGGATAGACCTCAGACTGACCATCTCGGGATAGACCTCAGACTGACCATCTCAGGATAGACCTCAGACTGACCATCTCAGGATAGACCTCAGACTGACCATCTCAGGACATGCCTTATCCTGACCATCTCTGGATAGACATCAGTTTGACCATCTCAGGACAGACTTCAACCTCGCCATTACGTGGTAAATCTTAGCCTGCCCTTTATGTGGCTGATTCAGCCTATCAACTTAAAAATGTACAATCGGAGGTGAGACATTCACCAGAGAGAGGGAAAATTGAAGGGGGTGTTAGTCAGGGCAATTCTTGCACATCTTCAAGCAACCATTTAGAGAGTGCTGCTGGCATAATTGCCATACATCTTAGATTAGGAGTGGTGCTTGGAACATGGGAACCTTATTAGTAGACAAAATAACTATAAAAGAAGTCATGACAGTATGAAGTGAAGTGATGCAGAGAAAACTAATAGCCAAAAGAACTCAAGTAATATGCTGTGAATCAACCATCTGTACTGACCCACATCATAATTCATGTGTTTTAGTGGAGACAAACGAGACAAGTTTGCATCGCTCACCAATGCTGCACTCCAATAATCCCAGGAGGAGAATCTTCACAATCTGCTGTAATATTTGTTTTAGTTTCTTCGGCTGACTGGTATCGTGCTCAGCTACTGGGTCAGCTCAATTTTGTAACCACTCTCACATTTTGATTACCCAGATATACTTTATTGACCACATAAGCCAACTGCAGGATGTTACACGTACTTTGTCTTCATTTTATTTTAATTCAGTAGAGATCTGTCAAGTTCCACATCGTAAGTTCCAAACTTCAGATTGAATGCAACAATTACTTTTATAATATTACATTTTAAAGCACACTTTGGACTTGTATCATTTCACTTCTCGTCTAGTCTGGGTACATCACTATCAATGAGGAGGTATTTTATATAGGATGGGCAATAACCTACTCAATATTTTTTTTAATGTTTTCGATTAAACTTAAATACTTAAGTCTGAAACTAGAGTCTTAGGCCGCGATTTTACTAATGGAGGCGGGTTGGGTGCGGGTCAGGTGGTCAGCGGGTCCCGCTCCCGCCTCCACTGTCAGGCGGGATAAATTTGCAAGTTTTCCCCAATTGGGCAATTGATTCCCTGCGTGTGCGCTCCCCTGGCCCAATGAGTCTTTTGGGTCTGAAACTTGCCTCTGCTGACGTCATTTATCCAGCTACTTTTAAGGGCTCCAAGCAGCCTTGGTTCATTTTCTACCTCTGTACTTCCAGAGTGAATACTTTGCTAATTGTTTGATACTCCTCAAACGTCTAGCTCAAGGCCCAAGGCCTCACCTCGCTTCGATGATGACTCCCTCCATGCTCTGGTGGAGGGAGCCAGAGCTCAAAAGGAGGTGCTCTTTCCTTCCTCTGGGAGGAAAAAACCTCTCCAGCAGACCAAAGCTGTGTGGCTGCAAGTGGCACAGGAGGTAAGCTCCAGATCAGTGTGCAGCAGAACCTGGCTACAGTGCCGAAAGAGGTTCAATGACCTTGTTAGCACAGGAAAAGTGAGTAGACCATCACCTTTACCCTCATTCTGCTCCCCATCTCCTCTCAGCATCAGCACTCTGCATTGCCAACCTACTCCTACACATCCCACTTTACCCTTACATCCCTTGCACCCTTCACCATCCCTCTCTCTCTCTATGTAACACAATCACTTAACTATTCGACTATGCTGCCCTCACACTCCCTATCACTGTTATGCAATGACAACAACTAACAACACACAGGGAGGGCCCTTGGTATTGGGACCTCACTCCATCTTTGTCTCCTTCTAAGCATCTATGCTATGGATTCTCTACACTCACTCCATCATTCTCACTCAAACTCCACTTGTGTCCCTCATTGCAGGAAAAGAGAGCCCACAATAAGAGGGAAAGGGCGAAGACAGGAGGAGGGCCACCCTCAATAGCCCAGCTCACCGGCGCTGAGGAGGCGGCCCTCGAGATCGTGGGAGTCGAGGAGGATGTGGAAGTGGGGGACGGACAGACGGGCACATCAGAGCAAGCTGGTGACAGAATAGATTGGCATTTCTCTCACTTACATTGCATGAGTGACTGATATGGCTTCTGATGCTCATACAGATTGACTTATGATCATCTGCACAATTCCATGTGCATGCTACGTTAATATCACATGTCTAACTCATGCCTTTACTCCCCCAC
The DNA here is from genome assembly GCA_030390025.1 of Squalus acanthias. Taxonomy (NCBI): domain Eukaryota; kingdom Metazoa; phylum Chordata; class Chondrichthyes; order Squaliformes; family Squalidae; genus Squalus; species Squalus acanthias. The sequence continues at coordinate 102,719,884 of CM059436.1, forward strand.
AGGACCATCGACAGCCCCCCTCCCCACTGTTCAGGGGGAAGAGCCGGAGCCAGAAGACTCCTCAGAGGAACCTGCAACCTCTGAGGGAGCAGCGTCAGCAGAATTAAGCACACACAGCACCAACGCAGACACTCACACCTCGGTGGGACCCTCGCGAGATAGAGTAGTGTTGTCACCTGGTGTATCACAGCTCACAAGTGAGCATCAGCAGATGCTGGAGACAGGGACAGCAATGGAGAGTCCTCGTCGGAGGTCACAGGGCGCTCCCAGCTCTGCTCAGCTGCATGTGGACCCTGTGCCTCTGGGGCCATCCAGAAAAAGAGCAGTGCTGGAGCTTTAGGAACAAGAGCAGGAGTCTCTGGCAGGTTTTGTCTCCAGGATTACTGCGAGTGTGGAGAGGATGGAGGAGTCCATCTCTAATATGAGCAGAGCCTTTGTGGAGGCAATGGCGCATGAACACACCACCACAGAAAGGATGGCAACCTCCGTGGAAAGGCTGGCTACGGTCATGGGGGAAATAAGTCGCCAGAGTCTGGAAAACATGGTGAATGTTCAGAATAGACTGACATCTCTGGAGGAGCGATGAGCAGCTATTGAACAGAGAGACCAGAGCTTCATGGAAGTCCTTTTGAGTAGGACTGCCAGTGCAGAAACGGGTCCTCATGGCCCCCCTGATGTGCAGCAAGGTGCTGTCAAGCCACTTGCTAGCACTGAAGTGGGGCTGACCCATGAGAGGGATGTTGGTGGCAGGCAACAAGGAAGTGGGGGCTCCTCTCCAAGCGCTCACACTCCCATGTCACTGAGTAGCCCTCGGTCAGAGCCCCACCAGAGTCCTCACCCAACAGAGATGGGCGTCTCAGCCCCTGCACAGCCGCAGGAGGTGCAGACTGTTGCCGAGCCCTCCTAGGCTCGCAAACCCAGAGGACATCCGCCAAAGGTGTTGAAGCAGGAGCAGCATGAAAGTGAGCAAGGTCCTCCACATCTGCTGAAGCCACAGGGGAAGCACCACGTAGAAGCACGCGTAAGAGGAAGATAAAGCACAATTAGTCACAAGGGTAGTCACTTGGGTATTCTGTTCTGTTGTCTTTTGTTTTCTTTAATATTTGACATTGTCATCCTTTTGTGAATGGATTAAACAGAAGTGATGGCAAACAGTTGAAGTTCTGGCCTGTGCGATCTCGGAAATGGAAGTTCCACATTGAGGGCTCAGGGCGACTTGCATTTGTAATGATGGTGGTGAGAGTGATAGGAACCCACAGGTTCTTGTACATTGTGTATGGTGTGTTAAGAAGGTGCCAGCCACATTTGTTTGATTCGTCTGCTTAAGTGAATCTGGCAAAGATTAGTGCATCCCTTGCATCACGGGCAGCAATGTGCACGCGTGCTGCTGGAAGTGGCGCATCCGCCTCCGCAAGGTCTTCCTCCTCCTCCTCCTCCTCCTCATCTGAGGAGGCTATGCGCTGAGTCACTTGTTCCTCATTCAGCTGCAAGCCAAGATGCTGTGCGATGTTGTGAAGTGCACAGCAGACCACGATGACTCTGGAGACCCTGGCTGCTGAATACTGATGGGCTCCACCTGATCTATCAAGGCATCTGAATCACATCTTCAGCAAGCTGATGGTTTGCTTGATAATGGATCTGATGCAAATGTGGCTGGCATTGTAGCACTCCTCAGCTTCGTTCGATGGCCTCCTCAATGGCGTCATCAGCCATGTCTTCAGGGGATAGCCCTTGTCTCCAAGTAGCCACCCAGAGAGTTGGTTTGGCGGATTGAAGAGCGGAGGCACACTAGACTGCCGCAGGATGAACGAGTCATGACAACTGCCAGGGTACTTCGCACAAACATGCAAAATGCCCTTCCTGTGGTTACACACCAGCTGCACGTTGAGGGAGTGGAAGCCCTTGCGGTTGAAAAAAACAGCTGGGTTGTGATGGGGTGCCCTAAGGGGCCACATGTGTGCAGTCAACGACACCCTGCACCCTTGGCAAGCCTGCCATATTTGCAAAGCCAACCACACGCGCGGTTACACTTGCTTGATCCGTGGAGAAGTGTATGTAATTGTGCGCCTTGGCAAAGAGGGCATCGGTTACCTGCGTGATGCAAGTGTGTGCAGCCAACTGGGAGATGCCGCTGATGTCTGCTGATGAGCCCTGGAAGGAGCCTGAGGCAAAAGAATTGAGGGCGGTGGTGACTTTGACAGCCACTGTTAAGGGATTTCCCAGGAGGTCACAGTTCAGATGGATCTCAGCTTCACCACTTCCAAGATCAGTAGACCTGCAAAAAGTTTGCCAAGACCTGAAAAAACAAAGTTCTGCCACCTGCACCTGATCCTTGTTGAAAGCTCCATTTTTATGCTGGAGCTGCAGCTGTCAGGAAGCCGCCACTTGTCAACCCGCCACAATTAGCTGGCGTGGTTTGGGAACGATGTGGACCACGCTGAAAATGTGGTAAAATTTAAAAGGACAGGCAAAATAGGATTACACAGGCAGTTAACAACCAGTTAACTGCCTTAAGGGCCTATCCCGCTGCTTGGTGGTGGGACCGAACGGGAGTCTGCGAGCTTGCCTTTGTCGCACGGAGGCGGGTTGACGGCGGGATTGGAACCCGCCACCATTTTTAGCCGTTTTACCATCTGACCCACCTCCAAACCCGCCTCCTCAGGGTTGGTAAAATCGAGCCCTTAAACTTAAATAAAGCCAATTACATAGGAATGAGGGGGTGTTGGCTAAGGTAGATTGGGAAATTAGATTAAAAGGTATGACTGTAGATAAGCAATGGCAAACATTTAAAGAAATATTCCAAAATTCTCAACGAATAGACATTCCATTGAAAAATAAAAACTCCACTGGAAAAGTGATCCATCCGTGACTAACTGAAGAAGTTAAGGATAGTATTGGATTAAAAGAAGAGGCTTATAATGTTGCAAAGAATAGTAGTAAGCCTGAGGATTGGGAGAGCTTTAGAAACCAGCAAAGGATGACCAACATATTGATAAAAAGGGAGAAAATAGAATATGAGAGTAAACCAGCAAGAAATATGAAAAACAGATTGTAAGAGTTTCTACAAATATGTAAAAAGGAAGAGAGTAGCAAAAGTAAGCGTTGGTCCCTTCGAGGCTGAGCAAAAGAAATTATAATGGGGAATAAGGAAGTGGCAAAGACTTGATACAAATATTTTGTATCTGTCTTCACAGACACAAAATAATGGGAAACCAAGGGGCTAAGGAGAGCGAGGAACTTGAAGTAATTAATATCAGGAGAGAAAAAGTACTTGAGAAGCTAATGGGACCAAAAACCGACAAATCCCCTGGACCTGATGGCCTACATCCTAGGGTTCTAAAAGAGGTGGCTGCAGAGATAATGGATGTATTGGTTGTGATCTTCCAAAATTCCCTAGATTCTAGAATGGTCCCAGTGGATTGGAAGGTAGCAAATGTAACCCAGCTATTCAAGAAAGGAGGGAAAGAAAAAACAGGGAATTACAGCCTGACATCAGTCGTTGGGAAAATGCTGGAATCCATTATTAAGGAAGTGGTAACAGGACATTTAGAAAATCATAATTAGGCAGAGTCAACATGGTTTCATGAAAGGGAAATCACGTTTAACAAATTTATTAGAGTTTTTTGAGGATGTAACGAGCAGGGTAGATAAAGGGGAACCAGTGGATGTAGTATATTTGGATTTCTAAAAGGCATTCGATAAGGTGCCACATAAAAGGTTGTTATGCAAGATAAGGGCTCATGGGGTTGGGGGTAATATAGTATCATTGATAGAGGATTGGTTAACAGACAGAAAACAGAGAGTAGGGATAAACGGGTCATTTTCAGGTTGGCAGGCTGTAACTAGTTGGGTGCCGCAAGGATCAATGCTGGGGCCTCAGCTATTTACAATCTATATTAATGACTTAGATGAAGGGACCGAGTGTAATGTGTCCAAGTTTGCTGATGCTACAAAGCTAGGTGGGACAGTAAGCTGTGAGGAGAACACAAAGGGCTGGATTTTGCCGGTCCTCAGAGTGCGGGATTAGAGGCGGGGACCGCTGTCAAAATGACAAAGATTGACAGCGGGCAGGAAACCCGCTGTCAACCTGGCTCCAATCAATCTTCCCAAGTGTCGGGTCCCCGATTTGCGCATGGACCCGACACCTAGTGGCGGGAAGAGGATTATACCCACTTACCTGCCTGTTAACAGGTACTTGATACTTGTTAACAGGCTCTTTTTCAATTTTGCCACTTCTGCCTCAGGTTCCCCGATGTCCGGACACCACGCCAGGTAAGTGTGGCGTGTTGTGAGTCTGCTGTAATGTTTCTGCATTGATGACAGCTGCAGAAGTGGTGTGAAGGATCCAATGGTGCACTGGTGAGTTTCAGAGGTAAGGAAATGTTGGGAAGATCATTTTTAATGCATTTTCACTTTTCTGTAGGTAATAAGTTTTGAATTGGCTGTCTAGTCCCACCTCATTGGGAGAACCTCTCTCACCAGTGACAGATCGCTTCTGTAACCTCACCTGCAGCTGCCATCTGTTCTAGCCTATGGAGAGAGTCACTGGAGAGCCTGGGTGCAATACCTCACCTGTGAACAGTGATTGTCAGTGTTTGCAGCACCTCAATGCTGTCAAACACTGAGAAATGAGCTGTCATAGAAAAATTGTGCGTGGTCCCTTTAAGAAAACCAGCAGATGACATGTCATCAAATGACGTCATCTGACCGGCTTCTTCTTAATTGGCTGGCAAGCCCGATGGGCGGGCTTAAAAAGGTCAATCAGCGTAAAATCACGTCTGTTGGCTGAATGCAGTTGGGGGCGGGACTGGAACCCGGAAACCAGCTGACCCGCTCCCATGCCGCATCCATTTGCAAAATCGCGGCCAAAGAGTCTGCAAATGGATATAGACAAGTTAACCGAATGGGCAATAAGGTGACAGATGATAATGTGGGGAATGTGAGGTTATTCACTTTGGTAGGAAGAATTGAAAAACAGAATATTTTTTGAATTGTGCAAAACTATTAAATGTTGGTGTTCAGAGAGATTTAGGTGTCCTTGTACAGGAAACACAGAACGTTAGCATACAGGTACAGCAAGCAATAAGGAAGGCAAATGGCATGTTGGCCTTTATTGTAAGGGGGTTGGAGTACAAGAGTAAGGAGGTCTTGCTACAACTGTACAGGGCCTTGGTGAGACCACACCTAGAGTACTGTGCACAGATTTGGTCTCCTTATCTGAGGAAGGACATACTTACCTTAGAGAGGGTGCAACGAAGGTTCACTAGAATGATTCCTGGGATGAGAGGGCTGTCCTGTGATGAGAGATTGTGTAGAATGGGCCTATACTCTCTGGAGTTTAGAAGAATGAGAGGTGATCCCATTGAAACATAAGATTCTGAGGGGGATTGACAGGGTAGATGCTGAGTTTGTTTCCCCTGTCTGGAGAGTCTAGAACCAGGGGTCACAGTCTCAGAATAAGGGGTCGGCCATTTAAAACTGAGATGAGGAGAAATTTCTTCACTCAGAGGGTTGTGAATCTTTGGAATTCTGTGCCCCAGAGGGTTGTGGATGCTGAATCATTGAATATATTCAAGACTGATAGATTTTTGGACTCTAGGGGAATCAAGGGAAATGGGGATCGGGCGGGAAAGTGGAGATGAGGTTGGTGATCAGCCATGATCTTATTGAATGGCGGAACAGACTTGAGGGGCCGTATGGCCGACTCCTGCTCCTAATTCTTATGTTCTTATGTTCTTTTTGATTCCGACCTTGTACGGAATATGTATCCAGCATCGATCGACTTAACATATGACTCCTCCTTGCTCCACTAATAATTCTGACAAATGAACTGAGCTCTGCATGTTGTCCCACATTTACCAAGCTTCATGAACATCCTGGAATAAAGACCTCTATTCATCTATCACTTATTTACAACATCACAAGAATCACGTTCAGGAATTTCCCAGGACCTGAGAGAAGCAGCTAACACAAGTTAGATTTCAACAACTACAGCAGCAACGACTTACATTTAAATGGCGCCTTTAACATAGTAAAAAGTCTCACAGTGATTTACATGCACATTACCAAACAAAATTTGACACTGAGCCACAGAAGGAGATATTAGGAGAGGTGAACAAAATCTTGTTCAAAAAGGTAAGTTTTAAGGAGCTTCTTAAAGGAGGAGAGAGAGGTAGCGAGGCGGAGGGGTTCAGGTAGGGATTTCCAGAGCTTAGGGCCTAACCAGCTGAAGGCACAGCTGCCAATCATGGAGAGATGAAAATCGGGGATGCCAAGGAGGCCAGAATTAGAGGAGCGCAGATCTCAGGGCGTTGTAGGGCTGGAGGAGGATACAGAGATAGGGAGGGGCGAGGCCATGGAGCGATTTGAAAACAAGGATGAGAATTTTAAAAGGAGACAATCTCAGGGGCATTTCCTTCTGATGATCTTCTCCCAAAGGTCATGTGCCCAAGCCCCATTTTAGGACTCCCTCAGTACTGCGCAGGACTGTCAACCGAGACTATGGGCTGGATTTTGTCTTGGGGTCGGGTTGGGGTCGTGTAATCCGCATTTCGTGTTTCCCCCCCGATTCCAGATTAATGTGCATGAATTCTGAAATGGTGCTTGCACTCGTGGAGGATTCATTTTAACCGAGCCGTCCTGCCGGGAAACTGACGCCATCAGATCGGCCGTTCGTTTTGCATCCTTCCCAATTTTACTTTCCATTGATGTCAGTGCAAGTATAATCGGGCGATGTGTAAAACACGCAGCCGATCTGATCCCATGAGTTTCCCGCTGGGCGAGTTCGGTTGAAATGACCCCCACAACCTTTGACTCAGCAATAAGAGTGCCACGGTGGAAAGCACAGAAGCCATTTGAAGAATTGTTCTCGAGCACAGATACCAGAGAATGCTGCTGATCGCTCCGTCACACCCATATCACAAAGTGGACCTAAATTTGGATAGAAATGCCTCTTTGTTAAAGGAGAACAAGAACATCACGGGGTTAAATAACCAAATGGCTTCAATAGGAACCATTGCCACACCCTCTAGGTGTTAATCTGGTGCATCACTATTCATGGAAGAGTAGGGAGTTCTCTTGGTCAATACTTAGCCCTCATCCAACATTACTAAAACAGATTATCTGATCATCTCATTGCTGTTTATGGAACCTTGCTGTGAGCAAATTGGCTGCTGCATTTCCCTACATTAAAACAGTGACTACACTTCAAAAGTACTTCAGTACATCCCGAGGTTGTGAAAGGCTCTATATAAATGAAAGTTCTTTCTTTCTTTATCATGCAGATCGCAAGGACATCCTCAAAATCCAAATTCATTAAAAAATGGTGAAAAGCCACTTTGAGATGGAAGGACAACATACAGAGATTCATAGAGACATAGGACCAGGAATAGGTCATTCAGCCCCTCGAGCCTCTTCCGCCATTCAATTAGATCACAGCTGAACCCCATTTACCCACCTTTGCTCCATATCCCATGATACCCTTATCTAATGACGTTCTATCTTTTGGGGAAGAGAGTTCCAGATTTCTACTACTTTTGTGCGAAAAAGTGCTTTCTGATTTTGCTGTTGAATGGCCTGGCTCTAAGTTTCAGATGATGTCGCCTTGTTCTGGATCTCCCACCAGAGGAAATAGTTTCTCCGTATCTACCCTATCGAATCCCTTTATCATTTCAAACATCTTGATTAGATCCCCCTTTACTCTTCTGTGCTCAAGGCAATACAAGCCTAGTCTATGCAACCTGTCCTCATATTTTAACCCTTTTAGTCCCGGTATCATTTTGGTGCAGGAGGCATAATGGGTGATCATGCAGAAGGCAAACATGGTAAATCCTAACAATTGATTATGGAAGGATGTGAGCAAAAAGGTGTTCAACTAGAAGGAAATAACCAAGTAGTGAGAATGACTGATAATATGTTAAATTGCCATATTTGGATATGGGTGTCAATTATGTTACATTTGCTATGAGTGGATTGTAAATGTTAGAGATGTTAGCCATTTGCATGTGGCGAGTATGGAAGGAATGGCCAGGGGCGGTCCTGGGTGAGCAAGAAACAAAATCTAAATCTAAACCCTAGTTTCAGAAGAAGTAGTTCTTCTTCCCTCACATCTGGCCAATAGCTTTTGTGTCGGAGTTGCTTGGCTGTCTCAGACTTGCTTGCAAAATGCAATTCTGAGCCTCCTTGCATCATTAGTCGATGACTGTTTAATGCACTTGTTTGCTGCTCCTCTGTAGAGGTCAATGGAAATGAAAATGGGGAGAGATGTAAAATGGGCGGCTGATGCAAGCTCGGCCGTTTCACACTATCGCCCAAAGGCAAAATGACCCCCATGAACAATGCATGTCTGTAATGCTCTAAAGCAACAATAACTGCAGGTTTAACACACTTGGCAGTATAACCTCAAAAGAATGATGCCCTGATGAAGTGAGCCGTGTGCTTGGCTCCAGTCAAGGTGCCCTGCCATCAATTGGAAAACTATTGAGAGGGTGACTGTATATGATGAGAAAACCCCTCACTGGCACCACAAATTTGGGCATGCACTGCCCACAATTTTCCGTGCTGCCAAATTTCTGATTGGCACAGTTATCAGGCAAGGCTTCTCACCGGCAGCCTGGGCCTGTGAAATTAGCCACACCCCTCGAAGACTTTAACACTGGGCACAGAGATAAAGGAGAGATGTGATGGAACGTTTATGGATATGGCCAATGGAATTTAATGCAGAGAAGTGCAAAGTGAGGCATTTTGGTGGGAAGAATGAGGAGAGGCAATAAAAACTAAATGGTACAATTTTAAAGGGGGTGCAGGAACAGAGAGACCTGGGAGTTTGTGTACAGAGATCTTTGAAGATGTCAGGAATAGTTGAGAAGGCTGTTAAAAAAAGCATATGTGGTCCTTGTTTTTTAAATAGAGGCATAGAGTACAAGAGCAAGGAAGTTACGCTAAACCTTTATAAATCACTGGTTAGGCCTCAGCTGGAGTATTGTGCCCAATTCTGGGCACCACACTTTAGGAAGGATGTCAAGGCCTTGGAGAGGGTGCAGAGGAGATTTACTAGAATTATACCAGGGATGAGGGACTTCAGTTACATAACATAGAAACATAGAAACATAGAAGATAGGAGCAGGAGTAGGCCATTCGGCCCCTCGAGCCTGCTCCGCCATTTAATGAGATCATGGCTGATCATCCAAATTCAGTACCCTGTCCCTGCTTTCTCCCCATATCCCTTGATCCCTTTAGCTTTAAGAAATATATCTAACTCCATCTTGAATATATTTAATGAATTGGCCTTAACTGCCTTCTGTGGTAGAGAATTCCACAGGTTCACCATTCTCTGGGTGAAGAAATTCCTCCTCATCTCAGTCCTAAATAGCTTACCCCTTATCCTTAGACTGTGACCCCTGGTTCTGGACTCCCCCGCCATCGGGAACATCCTTCCTGCATCTAGTCTGTCTAGTCCTGTTAGAATTTTATAAGTTTCAATGAGATCCCCTCTCATTCTTCTAAACTCTAGCGAATACAAGCCCAATCGACCTAATCTCTCTTCATACGTCATTCCTGCCATCCCAGATATCAGTCTGGTGAATCTTCGCTGCACTCCCTCCATGGCAAGAACATCCTTCCTCAGATAAGGCGACCAAAACTGCACACAATACTCAAGGTGTGGTCTCACCAAGGCCCTGCACAACTGCAGCAAGACATCCTTGCTCCTGTACATGAGAGGTGTTCAAAATCATGAAGGGATTTGATCGAGTAAATCGGGAGAAACTGTTTCCAGTGGGTGAAGGGTCGGTAACCAGAGGACACAGATTTAAGGAAATTGGCAAAAGAGCCGGAGGTGAGATCAGGAGAATTTTTTTTTTACGCAGCAAGTTGTTGTGATCTGGAATGCGCTGCCTGAAAGGGTGGTGGAAACAGATTGAATAGTAACATTAGAAGGGAATTGGATAAATATTTGATGGGGAGAAAATAGTAGTGCTATGGGGAAAGAGCAGGGGAGAGAGAGGGACTCATTGGATCGCTCTTTCAAAGATCCGGTACAGGCACGATGGGCCGAATGGCCTCTTCTGTGCTGTACCATTCTATAATTGTCAATGGGATCGCCCAGGAAACATTATCTTGGCAAAGACATTTTGAAATGGAGCCCAAAAGTATGTTCCTGTGAAAAGATTTATTCACCGCACTGAGAATGAACAAAATGAAAGCATTCCCCCCTTCATTTTGTACAAGTTTAGAATGAACATAAGATTAATTAAAAGCTAACAAAGATGTAGTGATATAATTAATAAATGCCGAGCTTCATTTCAAATTTCAATATACTGTACATTTTCCCCATTGCTTGAAGAATTCACACAGCACATAGACATTAATCATTACTCTTTATGTTTATACCAGAAAAACTATACCAATTTAAATTAAATGATACATAATTGAACTTAATTTAAAACACACAGATAGAAATTGCATATTTAATGCACTGTAGAAATAAATCAATTATACAATTTTACATTTTTAGCATATTTTTTACCTAAAAAGAAAAAGACTTACATTTCTGTAGCGACTTTCACAATCTCAGGATTTCCCAAAGAGCCTTACAGCCAGTGAAGGACTTATGAAGTGTAGTCACTATTGTAATGTAGGGAAACGTGGCAGCCAATTTGCACACAGCAAGCTCCCACAAACGGCAATGAGATAAATGACCAGATAATCTGTTTAAGGATGTGCTATGAACTGAATTGCAATCCTGAGATGACTTAAGGCTGCCCAGTTCACGTGTATTTCCAAGTATCTGCATCACACTGCTGGTGATGGAAATGTGCTTGTCATTTCTTCGTGAAGTGGCAGCACTGTGAGCAGAACAAAATACTTTTCTATCCATTCACTGTACAGGGTGTTTCATACAACACGCTACACATCGTCCTGCTGTGGCTACAAGGTAGAGTGCCATTGTTTTGATCACTTCTTACCTGGTGGCCCATTGTAATATACGTGGGTAGAACAAATGAAGGCCAGAGACACGATGAGTTCCGAATCCATGTGCTTGCTTTTTTAGGCCAGAGCGAACTGAGCATGCTCAGACCAAACCATGTGACAAACCATGTGATAATACATTACACTGCTTTCCCCTTTAAAAAACATGTACATTTTCCCCTCTCAAATACAACAAAACTATGGCCCACCTTTCCCAGCATTACATGTGCCACATAACAAAAACTCCTGGCTTTTTTTCTTTTAATTGAACTACAAATCCAGTTTAATAACAGGTTTACGGAGCCTTCCTGAACTCCTTACAGAAGGTTTTGGTGTTGAACCAATTTTCGGGCTGTTTTGTTTTGGTTCCGAACTCAAAGATGATCCTGTTTCTGTCTCAGATTGTTTGAACCTGGTACTTCAGTTACTGAAGTCTGAACGGAGTCAAACTCATGTATGTGCTCTTATGATCAAGTGGTTCAAGATCATGTCTTAGTTCATCTCTAGCAGAGACCATTTGATCTACATGAACACTTCGGATGTTGTCACCAATTTCAACCAAATATCTCTTGGTTCCACCAACCTCTACTATGGTTCCTACATCTCACTTGTGTGAACTCGACTTGCCAGGGGGACTGAGAACACGAACACACTCATTTTGTTTGAAACTGTGTTCTTTCTGATTGGTGTCAAAATAACGTTTCTGACTCAACTGTTTCTGTTCAACTCTTGAGGCCAAATTCGATTGAACAAGATTCAATCGTGTTCTCAATCTCCTCTTCATCAAGAGTTCTGCTGGGGTATGTCCAGTTGTAGTGTGCGGAGTAGTTCTGTACTTCAGCAAGAAATTTGACAAATATTGCTTCATGCTGAGTCCCGAACAACCTGGCAACACTTGCTTTTTGAGAGCTTCTTTCACTATCCTGACTGACCTTTCGGCTGCTCCATTTGAAGCTGGATGATATGGAGGAACTAGAGTGTGTTTGATACCGTTCCATTTCATGAACTCTTGGAATAGAACAGAACGGAACTGAGGGCCATTGTCAGAAACAAGCTCTTCAGGTAAGCCATGACATGCGAAGATAGAAAGAGTCCGAGAGCGGGAGCTGTCAAACAACAACTGTGAAACCTCTAAAGTGACGTTACAATCAGGGAAGGAGCTGATTGGTAAGTAGGACCTGGTGAGTATTTCTACAGTCCAGTCGTTAAAGTAAAAGTAAGGTCTCTAGTTTAGAGTAAGTAGTGTTTAATGGGAAGTAAGGTCCCTAGTGTATTTAATATTCTTTAATTTAAAGGAAGTAAAGGGAGTAAATTAAGGGTAGGACATGGCAGGACAGCTCGGCAGCGTGGAGTGTGTAGGGGGTGGTGGTTTGTGTCAGCTTCACCTCTGACTTCTGAGCGGTTCGAATCACTCCCACTCCCTTGGTTCTAGACCTTGGATTTATTTGGGGGTTGTGACAAAAAGGGCAGCAGACAACTGGTTTTGATGCAAGAACTTTGATCTTTATTCAAGAGAGTAAAACACAACACAAACACTCTTAACACTTTAAAAGTGGGGAACACTTCGGTACAAGCGAGGGAAATAACATTAGAAGAATACCTCACCCCTCCCAATCCCACTTTACTAGCTAAGTTGGGCTCTAGAGGACCAGGGATAATGCTCACCAAACGAATCCTTGACAGTTGAGCTGGTTCGCGGTTTCGGGGTTCTCTGGATTGGATTTATCGGGTGAGTACCCACTTTTCTTTGGTTAGAGGTAGGGTTTAGAGTCTTTTTAAGTAAAAAGTTTCGGAAGTCCCTTGTTGCCGCGAGGTGTCCGATGGTCACTGAGGCGGTCGCTCTGGTCTCTTCTTGCGTGTCGGCCTACTTCTGGAGCTGTTGGCCTCCTTTGTTGAACGGTCTTGTTTTCGAGCTGTCGATCTCCTGGCTGGACACGTAACTGCTGAACGGTTGTACTGGAGAGCTGCTTCCTTGCTGCTTGCTGAACTCCTTGCTGCTTGCTTGTTGAACTTGTTTCTGTTGAACTGTGTACGGTTGTACTCGAGAACTCCTTTCTGTTGTAACTGTGTAACTGCTCCACCCTTGAACTTGAAGAGAACTTGTTGTAACTGCTGAACTGACTTCTTGAGAAAACAGGCGATCAATTATACTAATTGGGGCCTCCCAATCAGTCCCGGTTTATTGTAAGATTTTGGCGGGCTCGTCAACAGTAACCTGTTTGTAAATGTGTGAAGTGGTTTCGGGATGGCTCCATCCTGTCGATCTGCTTGCTTGATTGTAGCTGATTGTTCTCACGTTGTGAGTTTCTTGACTGGGCCTGGGATTTCTATAGAGTGGGTCAAAGTGATCTGTTTTATGCATGTCTTGATGGGTCCTGTAATTGGGGTGGGGACTGCTCTTCCTCGGGTCTATTGTTAGGATGTTAATGTCTGATAGGGGCCGATTTATCTCCAAGCGAGGTCATGCAGTTCCCCAGACAGTTTTCATTAACTCCAATATCCAAACTGTCTTTAAAGAGGTTGAACCCAACTTCCTTTACAGCCTTTTCTCACTTACAAGTCCAGACATGTCTTTTAAATTACCAAGTCTTGGTTTTTGCTCTAAAATGTCCTTTGGTTAGGCCCAATGCATTTCACCACCCTGAAATAGTTAGAAAAGAGTCCCAAGTTCTTTTCCTTAGGATTTGTCTTCGAGTTTTGGTGGATCTGTGAATTTTGAGAATCTTACAAGTGCTCCTCCTGTGCTATGTGGTAAGTCAGGGACACTTTAGGTGTCCAGGGTGAACACATGTGCAGGAAGTGTCTCCAGCTGCAGCTACTCGAAATCCGCATTCCGGAGCTGGAGCTGTGGCTGGAGTCACTGTGGAACATCCGAGAAGCTGAGATCTTCATGGATAGCACGTTTAACGAGGTGGTCACACCGCAGGTAAAGAGTGCACAGGCAGACAGGAAATGGGTGACCACCAGACAGAGTAAAAGAACTAGGAAGGTAGTGCAGGAGTCCCCTGGGTCCATCTCCCTCTCCGACAGATTTTCCGTTTTGGATACTGATGGGGGAGATGATTTCTCAGGGGAATGAAGCAAGAGCCAAGTCCGTGGCACTACGAGTGGCTCAGCTGCACAGGAGGGGAGGAAAAAGAGTGGGAGAGCAATAGTGATAGGGGATTCTATCGTAAGGGGAACAGATAGATGTTTCTGTGGCCACAGACGTGACTCCAGGATGGTATGTTGCCTCCCTGGTGCCAGGGTCAAGGATGTCACTGAACGGCTGCAGAGCATTCTGAAGGGGGAAGGCAAACAGTCAGAGGTCGTGGTTCACATTGGTACCAATGACATGTGTAGAAAGAGGGATGAGGTCCTGCAACAAGAATTTAGGGAGCTAGGTAGCAGATTAAAAAGCAGGACCTCAAAGGTTGTAATCTCTGGATTACTTCCGGTGCCATGTGCTAGTGAGTATAGGAATAGGAGGATAGAGCAGATGAATGTGTGGCTAAAGAGTTGGTGCAGGAGGGAGGGCTTTAGTTTCCTGGATCACTGGGTCTGCTTCTGAGGAAGGTGGGACCTGTACAAGTCGGACGGGTTGCACCTGAACTGGAACGGGACCAACATCCTTGCGGGTAGGTTTGCTAGTACTGTTGGGGGGGGTTTAAACTAACTTGGCAGGGGGATGGGATACGGAGTGGAGTTATAGTAGGGGGTGATACACAGCCAAATATAGAGGAAAAAACAAGCCAGCCTGGAAGGCAGAGCAAATATGTAACGGCACAAGGGTGTATGGCAAGGCTGGATGGCATTTATTTTAATGCAAGGAGTCTTGCGAGTAAGGCAGATGAATTGAAGGTGTTGATGAACACATGGGAGTATGATATTGTTGCTGTCACAGAGACATGGTTGAGGGAGGGGCAGGACTGGCAGCTCAATATTCCGGGGTGTAGAATCTTCAAGCGAGACAGAGGGGGGTGTAAAAGAGGATGGGGTGTCGCAATATTAATCAAGGAGTCAATTACTGCTCTAAGGAGGGATGATATCTTAGCATGTTCCTCTAATGAGGCCATATGAGTCGAACTTAAAAACAAAAATGGGGCAAGCAGTTTGCTGGGAGTGTACTATAGGCACCCAAACAGTCAGGGGAGATGGAGGAACAGATATGTAGGCAAATCTCAGAGAAGTTTAGAAATAATAGGGTAATAATAGTAGGGGATTTCAACTTCCCCAATATTAACTGGGATAGTCAAAGTGTGAAAGGCTTAGAGGGAGCGGAATTCTTAAAGTGCATCCAGGAGAGCTTTTTGAGCCAGCATGTAGAAAGTCCTACAAGAGAGGGGGCGGTGCTGAACCTAATTCTAGGGAATGTAGCCGGGCAAGTGGCAGAAATGTCAGTAGGAGAGCATTTTGGTGACAGTGACCATAATTCGGTGAGATTTAAGGTAGTCATGGAAAAGGACAAAGATGGACCGGAAATAAAGGTTCTAAATTGTTGGAAGGCTGATTTTAATATGACAAGGCAGGATCTGGCCAAAGTGGACTGGGATCAGCTACTTGTAGGAAAATCCACATCAGAGCACTGGGAGTCTTTCAGAAAGGAAATAGAGAGAGTACAATGCCAACATGTTCCCGTAAAGGTCAAGGGTGGGACCAACAAGCCCAGGGAACCCTGGATGTCAAGGGATATACAAGAATGGATTAGGAAAAAAAGGAGGCTTTTGGTAGATACAAAGAACTAAAAACAGTGGAAGCCCTAGAGGAGTATAGAAAGTGCAGGGGGGTACTTAAAAAATAAATTAGGAGAGTGAAGAGAGGGCATGAAATAACACTGGCTGGCAAAATAAAGGAAAATCCCAAGGTGTTTTAGAAGTATATTAAGGGCAAGAGGATAACCAGGGAAAGAGTAGGGACCAAAGTGGCAATCTGTGTGTAGAGCCAAAAGATGTAGGTGTGGTTTTAATTAAATATTTTGCATCTGTGTTCACTGTGGAGAAGGACGATGTAGGCATAGAAATCAGGCAGGGGGATTGTGATATTCTTGAACAAATTAGTATTGAGAGGGAGGAGGTACTAGCGGTTTTAGCGGGCTTAAAAGTGGATAAATCCCCAGACCCTGACGAGATGTATCCCAGGCTGCTGTGTGAGGCAGGGGAGGAGATTGCAGGGGCTCTGAGACAAATTTTCAGAACCTCTCTGGCCACAGGGGAGGTGCCAGAGGACTGGAGGATGGCTAACATAGTACCATTATTCAAGAAGGGTAGTAGGGATAAACCAGGGAATTGCAGGCCAGTGAGCCTAACATCAGTGGTAGGGAAATTATTGGAAAAAATTCTGAGGGACAGAATTAGTCTCCACTTGGAGAGGCAAGGATTAATCAAGGATAGTCAGCATGGCTTTGTCAGGGGGAGATCATGTCTAACCAATTTGATTGAATTTTTCGAGGGGGTGACTAGGTGTGTGGATGAGGGTAGTGCAGTTGATGTAGTCTACAAGGACTTCAGTAAGGCTTTTGACAAAGTCCCACATGGGAGACTGGTCAAGAAGGTAAGAGCCCATGGTATCCAGGGCAATTTGGCACATTGGATCCAAAATTGGCTTAGTGGCAGGAGGTGATGGTCGAAGGTTGTTTTTGTGACTGGAAGCCTGTGTCCAGTGGTGTACCTCAGGGATCGATGCTGGGTCCTTTGCTGTTTGTAGTGTACATTAATGATTTAGATATGAATGTAGGAGGTATGATCAGTAAGTTCGCAGAAGACACGAAAATTGGTGGAGTGGTAAATAGCGAGGAGGGAAGCCTCAGGCTACAGGACAATATGGACGGGTTGGTTCGATGGGCAGAACAGTGGCAAATGGAATTTAACCCTGAAAAGTGTGAGGTGATGCATTTTGGGAGGACTAACAAGGCAAGGGAATACATAATGAATGGTAGGACCCTAGGAAGGACAGAGGATCAAAGGGCCCTTGGTGTGCATGTACATAGATCCTGAAGGCAGCAGGACAGTTAGATAAGGTTGTTAAAAAGGCATATGGGATACTTGCCTTCATTAGACGAGGCATAGAATATAAGAGCAGGGAGGTTATGATGGAGCTGTACAAAACACTAGTTAGGCCACAGCTGGAATATTGTGTGCAGTTCTGGTCGCCACACTATAGGAAGGATGTGATTGCATTGGAGAGGGAGCAGAGGAGATTCACTGGGATATTACCTGTTGTGGAGCGCTGCAGCTATGAAGAGAGACTGGACAGGCTGGGGTTGTTTTCCTTAGAGCAGAGAAGGCTGAGGGGGGACCTGATTGAGGTGTACAAAATTATGAGGGGCATAGGTAGGGTAGATAGAAAGGAACTTTTCCCCTTAGTAGAGGGGTCAATAACCAAGGGGCATAGTTTCAAGGTAAGGGGCAGGAGGTTAAGAGGGGATTTGAGGAAAAACTTTTTCACCCAGAGGGTGGTTGGAATCTGGAACTCACTGCCTGAAAGGGTGGTAGAGGCAGGAACCCTCACAACATTCAAGAAGCATTTAGATGAGCACTTGAAACCCCATAGCATACAAGGCTACGGACCAAGTGCTGGAAAATGGGATTAGAATAGACAGGGCTTCATGGCCGGCGCGGACACGATGGGCTGAAGGGCCTCTTTCTGTGCTGTATATCTCTATGACTCTATGACTGTGAATAATTGAGGCCGCAACACAGATCCCTGTGGGACACCAGAGCTGGAATTTTGTTTACCTGGGTGAATTGGGTGCGGGCTGTCGCCATGGTGGGTTGCGACCCCGTTGCTAATTCCATCTCATTCCTGAGATCGACTTTCCATTAATGGAGCCTATTAAGGCCGCCCTGCACATTGCTCGGCCCAATTAAATGGTGCGGGTCTGATGACGTCAGCGATGACACGTTTTCAGCCGGGATATTTAAAGGAGCCATGGCCACATTGCTTTTGAAGGTTCATCTAGGATAGAGCAGGCAGCACACTGAACAACTGGACTGCTACAAAGAGTGCCAAACATGACTGCACTGAGACAGAGGGCTGCACCCAGGTTCTACGATGACGCCCTCCATATAGACAAAAAGAGCCTGGCTCCAAATAGCTGAGGTGGTCAACAGCAGGGATATTGTGAGGAGGATCTGGGTGCAGTGCTGAAAACGCTTTAATGATCTCACTAGATCAGGAAAGGTAAGTACAAAGCCACACTCAACTTCACCCTGCTGTGCCTCTCATCACATCCCCATCACTCTGCCTTCCCAACCCTACTCCTGCACATCATTACTCACACCAACATACCTTACACGTACACCCATCCCTCTCTCCTACATTACAACAGTGATTCAATTCAAAAGTACCTCATTGGCTGTAAAGCACTTTGAGACGTCCGGTGGTCGTGAAAGGCGCTATATAAATGCAAGTCTTTCTTTTTTTCTCTCTCTCTCTACATTATCACATCCCCATCTGACTAGCCACCCCTCACACTCACCCTCATCCTAATACAATCATACGAACTAACAGCTCACAAGGAGGCCACTTGGCATTTCCACCCCAATCCATCATAGTCTCCTTTTAAAGATCTAACCCATCCATTCCTTACACTCATTCCATCACTCTCACTCAACCTTCTCATCTTTTCCTCCTTGCAGGAAAAGAGAGCCCACAATAGGAGGGAGAGGGAGAGAACTGGAGGTGGGCCTCCATCATTTGCCAGCCTCACAACAGCAGAGGAGGTTGCCTTGCAAGTCTCTGGAGTCACCGAGCAGCTGAAGGTGGGAGACCGAGAGAGGGGGACATCTCAGCAACCTGGTGACAGAATTACATATCCTACAGCTACAGGGCATACATCAGTCATTCAAATTGGGACTGGTGTCATCAGCCACTGAATGTTCATCATGTGCATAATGATATCATTACCCATTCTTCATCTGACATATCTAACTCATCTCTTTATGCTCCCACAGGTTCATCAAGAGCCCCCACCCATTGTCCAGGAGGAAGAGGAAGACAACTCCTCAGAGGAGCCTCCAGCATCATGTCACCAGACATGAGCGCACCCAGCACCAGCGCAGAGACGCACACCTCAGTGGGTCCCACGCGAGATAGAGTAGTGTTGTCATCGGGTCTGTCACAAGTCACAAGTAAGCATGAACAGATGGTGGACACACGAATTGCAGTGGAGACTCCTTGCCAGAGGGCGCAGGACGCTCCCAGCTCTGCTCAACTGTATGCAGACGCTGAGCCTCTGGGGCCATCCAGAAAGAGGTGATCCTGGAGGTACAGGAAGAAGTGCAGGAGGCTCTGACAGGTTTTGCGACTGCAACGTCTGCAAATGTGCACCACCGTGTCACAGGCGATGTCACTCTTCCATGGATAGGATGGCCACCTGCATGGAGCAGCTAATGCGCCACTCGCAGGAGCACATGGTCTCTATGGAGGATAGATGGCTATTTATGGATGGCAGAGGCTCATAGACCTCCTGTCTAGGAGGGATATCAGTGTAGATGTGAGTTCTCATGGCCCCACTGCTGTGCAGCAACGTGCTCTCCAGCTCCTTGCTAGCAGGGAAGTGCAGGTGGCCCATGAGAGTGATGACGGTGAGAGGGGACACGGAAGTGTGGGCTCCTCTCAAAGTGTTTACACTTCTCCCCCGTTGCCACCTCAGTCAGCGCCCCAGATGGCTCCTCGGACAGCAATGGCCAAGTCTACCTCTGCATAGTCGCAGGAGGAGCAGACTTTGGCGGGGACATCACAAGCTCCAACACCCAGAGGACGTCCGTCTAGAGTGTCTAAGCAGTCGCAGCAGGGAAGTGAGCAGGCTGCCTCTACCTCTGCTGAAGCCACAGGGGTAGCACCTCGTAGAAGCACGCGGAAGAGAAAGATGACACACAAGTAGATTCACAAGGGTAGCCGCTTGGGTGTTTTATTCAGTGATAATGTCAAGTTTCCGTTAATCTGATGTCAACCATAAAAATCTTTATTTTCACCACTTTCCAGTCTTGGACAAATTTGTATGCACGTTTTGAAGTGTCTTACACAGTTGGAGGGAATGGTGAGACATAACGTTACCTCCAGCAATGGTGGTGACTGGTAAAGGAATGGCCTGGTCATTGTAGGGATCCTCTATGGTGTTGCTGTGGGGTGGTGCCAACCTGGCGCAGCATGTGGCAGCCATATGGGTGTACTGCGTAAAGGTAAGTGAATCTGGCCATGATGAGGCCATCCCTGGTCTCCCGGGCAGCAATGTGCTTGGGTGCTGGTGGGATCTGGACCGCAGGTTCCTCCAGCTCCTGCTCCTCCTGCTCCTCCTCCTCTGAAGAGGCTGTGCGCTCAGTGCCTTTCTCCTTATGCAGCGCTAATCCTCACTGCTGCGCTATGTTGAATGCTGACCTTGCCAGCAATGCCCACATCCCATAAAAACGAAATTTAAAAAATGTTGTGCAGGGCGCAGCAGACCACAATGAATCTGGAGACCCTGGCTGGTGCATACTGAAGGCTCCTCCAGATCTGTCAAGGCATCTGAAGCACATTTTCAGCATGCCTATTGTCTGCTCTATGACACATCTGGTGGAAATGTAGCTTTCATTATATCTCTCCTGGGCCTCAGTACTTGGCCTCCTCAAGGTTGTCATGAGCCACGTCTTCAGTGGATAACCCTTGTCTGCAAGCAGCCTGTCGGAAAGTCTGTTTGAAGGTGCAAAGAGCTGAGGGAGGGTGGACTGGTGAAGGACGAAAGAGTCATGGCAGCTGCCAGGGAATTTGGCACACACATGCAAGATGATCTTCCGATGGTTGCAGGCGAGCTGCACATTGAGGGAGTGGAAGCCCTTGCAGTTGACAAAGACTCCTGGGTTATGATGGGGTGCCCTGATGGCCACATGTGTGCAGTCGATGATGCCCTGCAGCCGTGGGAAGCCAGCCAGAGTGGCAAAGCCGAGCGCCCGCTCATTAACATTGGCTTCATCAGTGGCAAAGTTGATATAATTGGCTGACTTTTCAAACAGGGCATCGGTGACTTGTGTGATGCATCTGTGGGCGGCCAACTGGTAGATGCCGCAAATGTCTGCTGCAGATCCCTGGAAGGAGCCTGAGGCGAAGAAGTTGAGGGCGGTGGTGACTTTGACAGCCACTGGTAAGGCATGTCCACCCGCTCCTCTGAGCTGCAGATCTTGCTCGAGCAATGTGCAAATGTCTGCGATGACCTGGCGCGATAGCCTGAGCCTCCTTTGGCACTGCTGATCAGTCATGTTGAGGAAGCTCATCCTCTGCCTGTATACCATGTGTTGGGGGTATCGCCTCCAGCGCGGTGCAGCCCTGCGCTGATGCCCTCTGTCCTGTGCAGCATCAGGTGGTTGAGTATAAGGTTGGTGGTGTTGTTGTTGGTGTTGATGGTGTGCCTGGTGCTGCTGGTGTTGGGCCTCATAAACGGCACCTATGCTGATGGAATAGATAACAGGTCAAGTAGAGATCAGAGGAGCAAGCTGTCACTGGAGTGATAGGTTGTACCAATGCGGTTAGACTGGAAGGAGACTTTGCTGCAAACACTTGCAGCCTGTAGAAAGCTAAATCTGTGCTGGGAATACTGTCAGCAACAGCTTCTGCCTGAGGAAAGTGATCAGCTGTGAGGTGGGAGCTTTTATAGTACATTTCATGCAGTCATCCAATCAGCTGGAGCAATGACCACTCAACTTCCTCCTCAGGTTGACAGATGTGGTTCCCGAGCTGCATGAATCCCGTGGGCAGCCATGGAAATTTGAAAGGTAGGCTGAAAAAGGCGCTTAACGGTCTGACAACAAGTTGGTAATGATTAGAATTAGGTCGCCCGCCTCTGCTGGTCGGGTCGCTGCCGCACCAGCAAACGTGCCCAAGGGAAAGGGGTGGATGATGGCGGGTTCCCGACCCGCTGCAACTTATTTCAAATTTCCCACCTGACCCACCTCCGATCAAGCCCACAGGTTCCCCAGCAAATTCCGGCCACAAAATTTTTACAATTATATTAGCAAAAAGAGGGTAGTCAGGATCAATGTTGGCCCCTTAAAAACTGAAAATAGTGATATTGTCAATGATAATAAGGAAATGGCGGACATGTTGAATAATTACTTTGCATCAGTATTTACAGTAGAGGAAATTGCAAGGAAAATAATGTTGAATCAGGGACATGGACTCAACAAAATTAACATAAGCAAAATAACAGTAATGAAGAAAATAATGGTATTAAAGAGTGTTGAATTCACAGCACCAGATGGTTTCCATCCCTGGGTTTTAAAAGAAAGAAAGACTTGCATTTATATAGCGCCTTTCATGACCACCGGACATCACAAAATGCTTTACAGCCAATGAAGTACTTTTTGAAGTTTAATCACTGTTGTAATGTAGGAAACGCGGCAGCCAATTTACACACAGCAAGGTCCCACAAACAGAAATGTGATAATGACCAGATAATCTGTTTTAGTGATGTTGGTTGAGGGATAAATATTGGCCAGGACACTGGAGATAACTCCCTTACTCTTCTTCGAAATAGTGCCTTGGGATATTTTACGTTCACCTGAGTAGAGCAGACAGAGCCTATGGTTTAGCATCTCATCCGAAAGACAGCACCTTTTCACAGTGCAACACTCCCTCAGTATTGCACTGGGAGTGTCAGCCTAGATTTTTATGTTAAAGTCTCTGGAGTGGGACTTGAACCCACAACCTTCTGAAACTCAGAGGCGAGGGGGCTACCAACTGAGCCACGGCTGACAAGGAAGTAAGTAAGTGAGTAAAGGAAGTATGTGAGCACATTACAGATGCCCTAACTATAATCGTCCAAAGTTCTCTCGATTCAGGAACCGTTCCTTTAGATTGGAAAATTGCGCACGTCACTCTGCTATTTAAGAATGGTGAGAGAGGGAAACCAGGGAATTATAGACCAGTTAGCCTAACATCTGTTGTCGGGAAATTGCGAGAGTCTCTAATTAAGGATAGGATGACTGAATCCCTTGAAAATTTTCAGTTGATCAGACAAATCAAGCATGGATTTGTGAAAGGTAGGTCATGCCTGACAAACCTGATTGAATTTTTTGAGAAGATGGCTAAAGTAGTGAATAGGGGGATGTCTATGGATGTTATTTATATGGACTTCCAGAAGGCATTTGATAAAGTCCCTCATAAGAGACTGTTAACTAAGGTAGAAGCCCATGGAATAGAAGGCAAATTATAGACCCAGTTAGGAAATTGGCTGAGCGGCAGGAGACAGAGAGTAGGGATAATGGGAGGTACTCTAACTGGCAGGATGTGACTAGTGGTGTCCCGCAGGGATCTGTGTTGGGGCCTCAACTATACATAGTATTTATTAACGACTTAGATGATGGCATAGAAAGCCATGTATCCAAATTTGCTGATGACACAAAGATAGGCAGCATTGTAGGCAGTGTAGATGAAAGCATACAATTACAAGGAGAGGTTACACAAATTAGGGTTGTATTTCCCAGAATTTAGAAGGTTAAGGGGTGATTTGATCGAAGTTTTCAAGATATTAAGGGGAACAGATAGGGTAGATAGAGAGAAACTATTTCCACTGGTTGGGGAACCTAGGATTGGGGCATAGTCTAAACATTAGAGCCAGACCTTTCAGGAGTGAAATTAGGAAACACTTCTGCACACAAAGGGTGGTAGAAGTTTGGAACTCTCTTCCTCAAATGGCAATTGATGCTAGATCAATTGTTAATTTTAAATCTGAGTTTGATAGATTTTTGTTAACTAAAGGTATTAAGGGATATGGGGATTGGGCGGGTATATGGAGTTAGGTTGCAGATCAGCCATGATCTCATTGAATGGCAGAACAGGTTCGAGGAGCTCAATGGCCTACTCCTGTTCCATGTTCCTATGTTCCAGTTCACCCATCACCCCTGTGCTCTCAGACCTAGATTGGCTCGTTAAGCAACGCATCAATTTTAAAACTATCATGCTTGTTATCAAATCAAATCAATCCATGGCCTCGCCCCTCCCTATCTCTGTAATCTCTTCTAGCCCCAAAACCTTACGAGATATCTGCACTCCTCTAATTCTGGCCTCTTGAGCATCCCTGATTTTAATCGCTCAACCATTGCTGGCCGTGCCTTCACCTGCCATGGCCCTAAGCTCTGAAATTCCCTCCCTAAACCTCTCTGCCTCTCCACCTCTTTTTCCTCCTTTAAGATGCCCCTTACCTACCTCTTTGTCTTAGTTTTTGGCCTGCATAATATCTCCTTATGTGGCTCAGTGTCAAATTTAGTTTCTTAATGCTCCTGTGAAGCACCTTGGGATGTTTTACTATGTTGAAGGTACTATATAAAGGCAAGTTGTTGTTGTTGTTGAATAAGAAGAAATAAAAAGCAGTGGATAGGTTGGACATCCTGGAGAGATGTATGTTGGACATGTTGGGGAGTTACTGGTTCACAGACAACTTCTTTGTATCTAGGCTTTCCAATATAAACATGATGACTTGGGCTGCTTTGTGACATAGTTCCTGGCTGCTGTTGTGATTGGCTGCTGGCTCCTTTGTGCTGTCACCTGGAGACAGGTTTCTGCCATTGGTTACACACCATCAGTGGGAGTTACTGTGGGAGGAGCTGGAGTTGGCAGCTGACACTGAGTGAGTCTAGTCCCTATAAACAGGGCAAAGGAAAGAAAAGAACAATTTAATAGTAAAGTAAGTAATTCAACCAAATGTCATTAATTGCAAATATATTCAAATTAAATATATGGCCAGAATTTGCTGGAGCAGAACATCTTGCAACATGGTTAGTTAAACTTTCTCCCGCACCCTTCAGCTCAAAGATTGTTTGCCCTGTAAGTTGCTGACAGTGTGAGCTGATAATGGTGCGGCAAAGGCAGCAGGGCATCTGGGACCTTGGTGAACAACGGGACCAACAGTGTATCTCCTTAACCAATGAGATTTAGGGATTGAGAAATAAATAGAGAAAGGACTGAGGAGGAGGGTGAATTAGAGTGAGTGAATTCAATGTCAAATCAGGTACAGAGAGAGGAATAAAGAGAGGGAAAGAAAGATTTGATAAAGAGAGAGAGGAAAAAGAGACGGAAAGGAAAAGTAAGATAAAGGAATATAAACATTTAGCCTGTGAAATTCAGAGGTTTAGCGCCGGTCGTTAAGGCCAGTCTTGCAGAAAAAATGGCAGCCACCTCGCTTCTGCCCGCTTCCGGTGGGTCCCGCAGCGGCCGCCATTTCGGGGGAGTTGGTAGTGCGTTCGTTGCCTGCGCTCACTCCAGATATTTAGATGAGGCAGATCGTGATGTCAGTGTGTGTGCAATGTTGATTTGATGCACAATCTGCCAATTTCGACATCACCATTCCATTTAACAACTTCTCCTAGTCACGACCAGATGACCAAGCATTCAGCAGCAGGACGGACCCTCAGCAGCACGATTTAAAGGGATCATCAACAACTTGCAGCTGACTTGGTTTTGATCTCGACTGGCTCTGTCTAAGTTTGTGCAACTGTTGGGAGCTTTCTGCAGTTATTTAAACTTGCTGTGGTGACAGTGAGTGTTGCTGCAAGAGGAGAACGCCTTGCTTCTCATTTAAAGGGTTCTGCTCACTCCACTTGCTCCCAGTCATGGAGGCTCTACTTGCAGTCCCCCTCGCGCTCGAGTATGACAGGGAGATGGAGCGGAGGCAGCGAAGAAGAGGGCAAGATGCTCGCAGAGGCAGGAAGCCTCTCAGCAGGAGGTCATGTCCACCTAGGGTCTTCCCAGAGCACTTCTACCTGTACCTAAGCCAGGACCAGTGAATTAGGAGGCTCCGCTTCACCAAGGACGTGGTCATAGAACTCTGCCATCTCCTGCAACCAGACCTGCAGCCTCAGAGCAGGGCGCCGATGGCTCTCCCAGTGACCCTCAAGATCACCGTGGCCTCAATTTTTTCGCCAGCGGATCCATTCTGGAGCAGGAGACATAGCTAACATCTCCCAGTTCGCCATCCATCGCTGCAACCGGGAGATCACAGAGGCTCTCTACTCTGAACAGAGAGAAGCAGGATGAGCGAGCATATGGCTTTGCCAGGATAGCGGGCTTCCCCATGGTGCAGGGCAGCATCAACTGCACATACTTGGCTTTGCTGGCACCACATACCAATCCTGAGATGTTCCGTAACTGCAAAGGCTTGAGAATGTATGATAAGAGATAAGTGGGTAACACAAAAGGGAAACCTAAAGCCGTTTATAAACATCTAAATGGGAAAAGGATAGCCAAGGGAAGGGTGGGGCCGGTAAGGGACCAAAAAGGAGATCTTCTGGAGGCCGAGGGCTTCACTGAGGTACTTAATGAGTATTTTGCATCTGTCTTCACAAATCATAAGGATGCTGCCAATGTAACAGTAAAGGAGGAGGCAGTAGAGAAGTTGGATAAAAATAGATAAAGAGGAGGTACTTAAAAGGTTGGCAGCCTTCAAAGTAGAAACGTCACCCGGTCCAGATGAGATGCATCCTAGGTTGCAGAATGAAGTAAGGGTGGAGATAGCAGAGGCTCTGGCCACAATCTTCCAATCCTCCTTAGATATGGGAGTGGTGCCAGAGGACTGGAGGATGCAAATGTTACACCCCTGTTGCACAAAGGGAGATGGATAAACCCTGTAACTACAGGCCAGTCAGCCTAACGTCGGTGGTGAGGAAACTTTTAGAGACAGTGGAACAGGACAAAATTAATTGTCACTTGGAAAGACCTGGGTAAATAAATGAAAGTCAGCACAGATTTGTTAAAGGCAAAGCGTGTTTGACTAACTTGATGGAGTTCTTTGATGAAGTAACGGAGAGGGTGGATGAAGGTAGGGCGGTTAATTTCAAAGTTTGCAGATGACACAAAGCTTGGATATGTAGCAAACGGTGAGGAGGATACGGGATTCTGGGCTTTATAAATAGAGGCAGAGAGTACGAAACAGGGAAGTTATGCTGAACCTTTATAAAACACTGGTTAGGCCCCAGCTGGAGTATGCTGTCCAATTCTGGGCACTGCACTTTAGGGAGGATGTCAAGGTTTTGGAGAGGGTTGCACAGGATATTTACTACAATGGTACCAGGGATGAGGGACTTCAGTTTTGTTGAGAGATTAGAGAAGCTGGGGTTGTTCTCTTTAGAGCAGGGAAGGTTAAGAAAGAAAGACTTATATTTCTATAGCGCCTTTCACGACCACCGAACGTCTCAAAGCGCTTTACAGCCGATTAAGTACTTTTTGAAGTGTAGTCACTGTTTTAATGTAGGAAACATGGCAGCCAATTTGCACAGAGCAAGCTCCCACAAACAGCAATGTGATAATGACCAGATAACCTGTTTTTGTTATGTTGATTGAGGGATAAATATTGGACACCGGGGATAACTCCCCTGCTCTTCTTCAAAATAATGCCCTGGGTTCAAAATTTTGAGGTGTTTTTATAGAGTAAATAGGGAATATAATGCAACGAGTTGTTGTAGACAACCTATCAGCTGCTGAAATCCTCAGCCCATATCGTAACTTGCACCAAGTCCTCGTCACCCATCACACCTGCGTTCAAATGACCTACATTGCTCCCGGTTGAGCAACACCTCGATTTTAAAGTTCTCCCTAGCCTCACCGCTCCCTATCTCTGTGATCTCCTCCAGCCCTACAACCCTCCGAGATCTCTGCGTTCCTCCAATTCTTGCCTCTTGTCCATCCCCCCACTCCCTTTGCCCCACCATTGGTGGTCGTGCCTTCAGCTGTCTAGGCCCTAAGCTCTGGAATTCCCTCCCTATGAGAGTTTTATCTTGTTAACTGGGCTTTGCCTTGTAACAGACGGATTGTGACAGTCTTACCAGCTAAGGCAATGGACACAATAGAAACATCACTCGTTCCTATTGGGAGCAGTTTTGACCTCTTGTTGTTCCTTGACTGCCTCAAGCTCATATCTTTCAAATTCCCTGAACTTTTGTATGTTGGACCTTTTATAATCTTAGTAACGTCTTGCTAATGTGATGATGATGTCAACGTGTTCCATTTATTTTTAATTAATACGCAACAGATTAACCCACTGAATCATCTTGTAAATTATATAATTCTCTTAAGTGAGTCTGCGTGACGTTATCTAGTCTTTGTCCATTGTTATTTTCACAGTTTGTACCTCACTGTCTCACCCTTTCTGAAACACTCTCTATTATTCTCCTGCATCTAGTCGGTCTTCTGACAATCTGGCTCGGTGCCTGGAACATACCGGGGCTACTTTGGGGAAAGGGTTAAAACAAACTAGGTGGGTGCTGTGCACTGCATCCACCATCTGACTCTACACTGACATTCACACAAGCCCACAATATTGCATCCTTCACAAGCACTACTCACACCTCAGACACATCTCACAGCTCTTTGACCATGTGAGGCATCACACACACAAACACACCTGCCAATACACTCATTCACAATCACCACTCTTTCTCTTCCAGGACAAGATAGTCATAACAGGCGCCAGCAGGACCTGACCGGGGGAGGGGAAGCACGACTCCATGAGATCAGTCCCCGTGAGGAGGCAGTGCTGGCCGTGATCGGGAGGGGATTGGCAGACGTTGTGGCCACAGGCAGAGCACGGGACATATCGCCTGGAGGTATGTGGCCACTCCAGCTTCCTTATATATCCACAACTATTCCTGATCCCTAATCCCTCAAACCTATCCTCACTCATCACACACATAGAAAGATTTGCATTTCTATAGCGCATTTCATGACCACCGACGTCTCAAAGCGCTTTGCAGCCAATGAAGTACTTTTGGAGTGTAGTCACTGTTGCAATGTGGGAAACACAGCAGCCAATCTGCGCACAGCAAGCTCCCACAAACAGCAATGTGCTAATGACCAGATAATCTGTTTTAGTGATGTTGATTGAGGGATAAATATTGGCCAGGACACCGGGGATAACTTCTTCTTCGAAATAGTGCCATGGGATCTTTTACGTCCACTTGAGAGAGCATACAGGGCCTCGGTTTAAAGTCTCATCTGAAAGATGGCACCTCCGACAGTGCAGCACTCCCTCAGCACTGCACTGGAGTGTCAACCTAGCTTTTTGTGCTCAAGTCCCTGACTCAGAGGTGAGTGTGCTACCAACTGAGCCACAGTTGACACTGAACATCCTCCTATAGTGGCTGCATGAGCTGCACTCTAACCCTTCTAGCTTTATCATTGCAGGCTCGCAGGAGCAAGATCCACCTCGCTCCCCCCAGCGGAACTGGAAACGGAGGAAGAACCACCTCTTGCTTTCATTGCACCACTAGCATCTTCCATGGAACAGCAAACAGCTTCCATTGCACCACTAGCATCTTCCATGGAACGGCAAAGTGCTGCAATGGAAGCTCAGACAGCTGCCATGGTGGCTCTGGGCTCCTCGGTTTAAGGGGCTTGCAGAGTGTCTCAGCTGCCCAGAGATCTGTCCTCCAGCAGATCACTGGAATGGCTGAACAGACGCCCAAGGTAATGGCGTGGGAATCATGGAGCAGGAACCTACTGGCCTCTCTCCGGATGCCAGCATTGCTGCTCCCTCCCCCGCCACTCCACCATTGTCCTTGCAGTTGCCTGTTTGTCAGTCAGGTGGCCCAGACTGCTCAAGCCCATGCTGAGATGGTGCAGTCTGAGGCCGGGCCATCACGGCCCACAGCCTCTCGAGGGTGTCCCAGGAGGACATCTGAACTGCCCTCTTCAGATTCTCAGCAGCCTCCACCTCGCCTGCTGCTGCCACTGGGGTTACACTTTGTAGAAGCCCCAGAGCAGGCAAGAGCTCTTATACCACAGCCCCTGAGGGTTTGCACCAGCGGCAATAGCTTCATATTTGTAAATGCTGTTGGTTGTCTCATGTTTTCATTGCTTGTTTTTGCTCTCGATAAAGAGTGATTGTGGTAATTGTGTAGTGGTGGAATTGGTGGTCTTTTTTATTGTGTTCTTCATGGGGAAGGGGTTGAAAGGATTGAGTGCAGATGATCGACTTCAGTCGTGGAAGGTAAGGCATGTGGCAACAGTGCTCGAAGTCTGATGGTGGAGGAGGTCTCCCAAAAGCAGTCTTCAATTAGATGGCGGTGAGCATCCCTCCCAGGTGCAGGCCACCTACCTGGAGCCCTCTGGTACTCTGCCTGGTCCCACTCGACATCCTCCTCCTACCCCTCAACGTCTTCCTCCTTCTGTTCCTCCTCAACCTCCTCCTGTGGCTCCTGAGCTTGACCCTATGGCACAATTGCTGGTGGTAGCGGTGGTCTCTCATGATCGCCAGAGTGTGGAGCATGCAGCAAGTCACCATGAATCGGGATCCCTCCTTGCCCTCCTGTCCCTCCTCTCCCTCTCTCCTCCAGCAGCTGGTGTTGCTCTGCCTGGCCTCATCTCCTCCTCCCATTCCTCCTCCAGACCAAGGGGGACCCCTAGCAAGATCCCCATGACCAAGCACTCCCTTTCTCCTGGTGACTCCTATAAGGACTCCAATAAGGTACAGTAGCACAGCACTCACTCTCTTTAGATGAAGTCCTGAGAGAATTTACATAATAAATGTTGCTAGAGTACGTGAAGTCTTGACAATGTCTCCCAGAAAGTCTCCCGATGTGTATCAAAAGTGTTCTTCAAACGCAGTGCAGTCAGTCGATCTGCAGCAGCAAGTGAACAGTGACTGCTGAACATGGCTTTAAGCAGCGCTCGCAATCCTCACCAATGACTTCTTTACTCCTGTTCAGCTGGTCGCTGTTAGGAGAGGTCGTTAATTGCAGCGCTATCCAGAAAAATGGCGTACAGCCTCTTTAATGAGCATCAGGAGCCAATTTAATTGGTCATCAGAGCCTTAATGTTCTTCGGGGCGGCCATTACTGCCCATGATGTTGCCTCAAATTATTGCTCCGATGGTCCCACCACTTGATTAAGCTGATGATTCCTCTACTTATTGTGTTTGACACCCCATCTGTTACAGGGAATATACTGGTTTCAGAACACAGATGAGCATGTAATATACCCACCTCATCCCAACATCATTCGCTCAAACTGTCTCTCACTGCCTAAGCAGGAGGGAGTCACACTGCCTGATTTAAAGAGAATGGAAACCTTGGGGTGTATAAAGCAAGAGGTGAACATAGGCGCAGTGGATAGTGAGACCTCACATTTAGAGGACGGGAGGGAGAAATTGTAAGGGGTAATTTTGGGAGTCTGTACTTGTTGTTTTAAACAATCTTCTGTTGTTCACTTCAGTAGTAACGAATTTTATCTTATGGTTATAACAAATGTTCCCTTTAAGCTGCGCGGCCATGCAGTGTTCTGCAGCTCCCGTGCAGCTGGTTTACTGGATTTTAAATAGGTAAAACCGCACGTGTGTAATATTTTGAATGGGCCGCACAGCCCCTTAAAGGGCCGCACACCTAAAACAATTAAAGGGAAAATTGGTTATAATCACTTTATTTTTTTCTACTTCAACATGAAAAACTATCTAAAAGCGGAGTGTAATTTCTTCAGAATATAGCGCAATTTACAAGTGCAGTTTTGTCAGTAACTTTTGAACGTAGGCATACGCTCAATTCTTGTAGGTTTCTCTCCCTTCGAACTTAACACAGAACCTTCATTTTTTATACACTGATCTCTTTATCAAACTGGAAGTGACCCTGTCTTATACAGTAGTGTCTGATCAATGCACCGTCCTTCAGCCGATTCTTATGCACACTAGCTTACATTTCTCTACAAGATACGTGCGTCAACATCCTTTTGCAATGTACATCACCATCCCTTTGTGTAGGTTGCAATGTCCTTGTTGAACATTCTATTGGCACAATTCCGAGTTTTAATCCCAAGGACCTGAAACTGGTCACTTGAACAAACTGATTGTTGCTAAGTGAAATCCGTAACTCTCTCTCTCTCTCTCTCCCTTCAATGATGCCAATCATTTCTTTTCCTCTCTATTGAATAAGCTTATTTGGATATTTTCAGAAGCCAAATGAGCCTATTTCCATGTACCAACAGTATTCCCTGCCTGGAGTCTTAGTCAATGGGAGCAGGGTCGGAGACAGGACTGATTGTACAACCTGCACTCATGCCCAGTGAGACTGCACCCCAGAGCCCGAGTCTGGTCATGTGACCCTGTAACTTGAGTGGGTGGGGCTTGGGCTGCTTTGTGACATAGTTCCTGGCTGCTGTTGTGATTAGCTGCTGGCTCCTTTGTGATGTCACCTGGAGACAGGTTTCTGCCATTGGTTACACATCATCAGTGGGAGTTACCGTGGGAGGAGCTGCAGTTGGCAGCTGACACTGTGAGTGAGTCTGGTCCCTATAAACAGGGCAAAGGAAAGGAAAGAACAATTTAATAGTAAAGTAAGTAATTTAACCAAATGTTATTAATTGCAAATATATTGCAATTAAATATATGGCCAGAACTTCCTGGAGCAGAGCATCTTGCGACATGGTTAGTTAGACTTTCTCCCGCACCCTTCAGCTCAAAGATTGTTTGCCCTGTAAGTTGCTGAAAGTGTGAGCTGATAATGGCGCGGCAAAGGCAACAGGGCATCTGGGACCTTGGTGAACGACGGGACCAACAGTGTATCTCCTTAACCAATGAGATTTAAGGATTGAGAAATAAATAGAGAAAGGACTGAGAAGGAGGGTGAATTAGAGTGGGTGAATTCAATGTCAAATCAGGTACAAGAGAGAGAAATAAAAAGAGGGAAAGAAAGATTGGATAAAGAGAGAGAGATAAAAGAGATGGCAAGGAAAAGTAAGAAAAAAGAATAAAAACATTTGAAATTTGAAATTTCTACAATCTCCAACAATTCGCTACCTGATGGAATGAGTCTCTACACTTTCAATTGTTCACTTTCTGTGCCAGATAAGTTGATTGCCAGTCATTAACAATTATCACATCGTTATATGGGTACTTAAGCTACTAATTACTAGACTTAGCTTTCTGGGGGCAATTTATTGCACAATGAACAGGCACTGGATTAATCTCCCCCCCCGCCCCCCAGTTTTCGGGGGATAGCCAATTTCCCCCCCCCCCCCCCGCTGAGATTAAAATGAAACAGAAAAAGGAAGCTTCTGATAAATGTCAGATTCATAATACAGTAGGATTACATAGATATACGGCACAGAAACAGGCCATTCGGCCCAACCAGTCCAGGCCGGTATTTATGCTCCACTTGAGCCTCCTCCTGTCTTTCCTCATCTAACTCTATTAGCATAACCCTCTATTCCCTTCTCCCTCATATGCTTGTCCAGCCTCCCCTTAAATGCATCTACACTATTCGCCTCAACCACTCCCTGTGGTAGCCAGTTCCACATTCTCACCACTCTCTGGGTAAAGAAGTTTCTTCTGAATTCCCTGTTTGATTCTTGGTGACTATCTTATATTGATGGCCTCTAGTTATGCTCTTCCCCACAAGTGGAAACATTCTCTCTGTATTCACTCTATCAAAACCTTTCATAACTTTAAAGACCTCTATTAGGTCACCCCTCAGCCTTCTTTTTTCAAGAAATAAGAGACCCACAGCCTGTTCATCCTTTCCTGATATGTATACCCTCTCATTTCTGGTATCATCCTTGTAAATCTTCTCTGCACCCTCTCCAGTGCCTCTATATCCTTTTTATAATATGACGACCAGAACTGCACACAGTACTCCAAGTGTGGTCTGACCAAGGTTCGATACAGGTTTAGCATAACTTCACTACTTTTCAATTCTATCCCTCTAGAAATAAACCCTAGTGCTTGGTTTGCTTTTTTATGGCCTTGCTAACCAGTGGCGCAGCTTTTAGTGATTTGTGTATTTGTACTCCGAGATCCCTTTGTTCCTCTTCCCCACCTAAATGCAGGAGGCATTATTCATACAGGGACACAGACACAATTGATTGACTTTATGAATATGCTAACCAAGGAAGTAGCTGGAGTAAGTGATCCTCTGGGGCAGAGTGATCATAATATGATAGAATTTCACGTTGATTTTGAGATTGACTTGCCTAAGTCCGAAGCTAGAGTCTTAAACTTAAATAAAGCCAATTTTATAGGTATGAGGGGTGAGTTGGCTAAGGTAGATTGGAAAAATAGATTAAAAGGTATGGCGGTAGATAAGCAGTGGCTAGCATTTAAAGAAATATTTCATAATTCTCAACAAAAATCCATTCCATTGAGTAACAAAAACTCCACGGGAAAAGTGATCCAACCATGGATAACTAAAGAAGTTAAGGATAGCATTAGATTGAAAGAAGAAGCTTATAATGTAGCAAAGAATAATAGTAAGCCTGAGGATTGGGAGAGTTTCAGAAACCAGCAAAGGTTGACCAAAAAATTGATAAAAAGGGAAAAAATAGAATATGAGAGAAAACTAGCAAGAAATATAAAAGCAGATTGTAAGGGCTGGATTTTGATACTGGGTCGGGTTGGGGTCGTGTCATCCACTTTTCGTGTTATCCACCCGACTGCAATTGGATGTGGGAGATTGATGCAATCTTCACCTAATTGGGCAATTGAGTTCCAGCATGTGGGAACCCATGAACCAATTAGTGTTTTCAGTCTGAAATTCGCCTTTGATGATGTCATCATTGCTGCTGCATTGAAGGTCTTCAAAGACTGCCTGGCCTTTGCTGTGAGAGGACCTGCAAAATGAGCAGCAGCAGCTCTAAGTCTGCTCCCAGATATTTTTACACCACCACTCCCAGATATGTCTCCTCTCCATCCATCCATATATGCATCCCCATAGCCAGCCAACCAGCCAGCTGGCCAGCCAGCCGGCCGTGCTCCCGCCAGGTTTCACAATCGTGGTTCAGAACAGGCGTGCTTCATGTAGAACAAGGGTTAAAATCACAAAGGCCTTTCAAAATGGCATTATAGAGCCAATTTAGTGCTTGTTAAGGGCCTTAACAGCCTATCCCGCCTCTTAAAGGCGAGACGGAGTCAGGACCAGCAGACACGATTTAATGAAAATTGCGTGGAGGGGGGATGGAGGCGGACTTGTGCCCGCCCGCCAGTTTTTGCAATTTTAACCCCCCACACGCCTCCAAACCCGCCTCCACGGGTCAATGAAAATCCAGCCCTAAGAGTTTCTACAAGTATGTTACATAGATACATAGAACAGTACAGCACAGTACAGGCCCTTCGGCCCTCGATGTTGTGCCGAGCATTGTCCGAGACCAAGATCAAGCTATCACACTCCCTATCACTCTGGTGTGCTCCATGTGCTTATCCAATAACCGCTTGAAAGTTCCTAAAGTGTCCGACTCCACTATCACAGCAGGCAGTCCATTCCACACCCCAACCACTCTCTGAGTAAAGAATCTACCTCGGACATCCCTTCTATATCTCCCCCCATGCACCTTATAGTTATGCCCCCTTGTAACAGCTGCCTCTACCCGAGGAAATAGTCTCTGAACATCCACTCTATCTATCCCCCTCATCATCTTATAAACCTCTATTAAGTCGCCTCTGATCCTCCTCCGCTCTAAAGAGAAAAGCCCCAACTCCCTCAATCTTTCCTCATAAGACCTCCCCCCCAAACCAGGCAGCATCCTGGTAAATCTCCTTTGCACTCTTTCCAATGCTTCGACGTCCTTCCTATAGTGAGGTGACCAGAACTGCACACAATATTCCAAATGTGGTCTCACCAAGGTCCTGTACAGTTGCAGCATAACCTCACGGTTCTTAAACTCAAACCCTCTGTTAATAAACGCCAACACACCATAGGCCTTCTTTACTGCTCTATCCACTTGAGTGGCAACCTTCAGAGATCTGTGGATATGAACCCCCAGATCCCTCTGCTCCTCCACGTTCCTCAGAACCCTGCCGTTGACCCTGTAATCCTTATTCAAATTTGCCCTACCAAAATGAATCACCTCGCACTTATCAGGGTTAAATTCCATCTGCCATTTTTCGGCCCAGCTCTGCATCCTATCAATGTCTCTTTGCAGCCTACAACTGCCCTCCACCTCATCCACTACTCCACCAATCTTGGTGTCATCAGCAAATTTACTGATCCACCCTTCAGTCCCCTCCTCCAAGTCATTGATAAAAATCACAAACAGCAGAGGACCCAGCACCGACCCCTGTGGCACACCGCTGGTAACTGGTCTCCAGTCCGAAAATGTTCCATCCACCACCACCCTCTGCCTTCTATGAGATAGCCAGTTACTTATCCAATCGGCCAAATTTCCCTCTATCCCACAACTCCTTACTTTCTTCATGAGACGACCATGGGGAACCTTATCAAACGCCTTACTAAAATCCATGTATACGACATCAACTGCTCTACCTTCATCTACACACTTAGTTACCTCCTCAAAGAATTCAATCAAATTTGTTAGGCAAGACTTACCCTTCACGAATCCGTGTTGACTATCCCTGATTAAGTTGCCCCTTTCCAAATGGTCATAAATGCTATCCCTCAGGACCTTTTCCATTATCTTACCAACCACCGAAGTAAGACTAACCGGCCTATAATTACCAGGGTCATTCCTATTTCCTTTCTTGAAGAGAGGAACAACATTCGCCACTCTCCAGTCCTCTGGCACCATCCCCGTGGACAGTGAGGACCCAAAGATCAAAGCCAGAGGCTCTGCAATCTCCTCCCTTGCCTCCCAAAGAATCCTAGGATATATCCCATCTGGCCCAGGGGACTTATCGACCCTCAGGTTCTTCAAAATTGCTAAAACATCTTCCCTCAGAACATCTACCACCTCCAGCCTATCCACCTTTATCACACTCTCATCCTCAAGAACATGGCCCCTCTCCTCGGTGAACACTGACGAAAAGTATTCATTCATCACCTCTCCTATCTCTTCTGACTCCATGCACAAGTTCCCACTACTGTCCTTGACCGGCCCTACCCTCACCCTGGTCATTCTTTTATTTCTCACATAAGAGTAAAAAGCCTTGGGGTTTTTCTTGATCCGACCCGCCAAGGACTTCTCATGCCCCCTCCTAGCTCTCCTAAGCTCTTTTTTTTAGCTCATTCCTTGCTACCTTGTACCCCTCAATCGACCCAACTGAACCTTGTTTTCTCATCCTTACATACGCTTCCTTTTTCCTCTTGACTAGACATTCAACCTCATTTGTGAACCATGGTTCTCTCACTCGGCCATTTCCTCCCTGCCTGACAGGGACATACCTATCAAGGACACGCAGTAATTGCTCCATGAAAAAGCTCCACTTTTCGTTTGTGCCTTTCCCTGATAGTTTCTGTTCCCATCTTATACTCCCTAATTCTTGCCTAATTGCATCATAATTACCCCTCCCCCAATTATAAACCCTGCCCTGCCATATGGCCCTATCCGTCTCCATTGCAATAGTGAAAGTTACCGAATTGTGGTCACTATCTCCAAAGTGCTCTCCCACATACAAATCAAACATTGGCCCGGTTCATTACCCAGTACCAAATCCAACGTGGCCCCACCTCTTGTCGGCCTATCCACATATTGTGTCAGGAAACCCTCCTGCACACTCTGTGCAAAAACTATCCCATCCGAACTGTTTGATCTATAAAGGTTCCAATCAATATTTGGAAAGTTGAAGTCACCCATGACAACTACTCTGTGACCTCCACACCTATTCATAATCTGTTATAAAGGAAAAGAGTAGTAAAAGTAAACGTTGGTCCCTTAGAGATTGAGACAGGAGAAATTATTATGGGGAATAAGGAAATGGCAGAAACGTTAAACAAATATTTTGTATCTGTCTTCACAGTAGAAGACACGAAAAGCATACCAAAAATGGTGGGGAACCAAGGGTCTATTAAGGGTGAGGAACATAATGTAGTTAATATAAGTAGACAAAAAGTACAAGAGAATCTAATGGGACTAAAAGCCAACAAATCCCCTGGACTTGACGGCCTACATCCTAGGGTTCTATAAGAGGTGGCTGAAGAGACAGTGGATGCATTGGTTTTGATCTTCCAAAATTCCCTAGATTCTAGAATGGACCCACCGGATTGGAAGGTCGCAAATGTAACACCACTATTCAAGAAAGGAGGGAAAGAGAAAACAGGGAACTACAGGCCAGTTAGCCTGACATCAGTCGTTGGGAAAATGCTGGAATCCATGGTTAAGGAAATGGTATCAAGTCACTTAGAAAATCATAACATGATTAGGCAGAGTCAACATGGTTTTATGAAAGGGAAATCGTGTTTGACAAATTTATTAGAGTTTTTTGAGGATGTGACTAGCAGGGTAGATAAAGGGGAACCAGTGGATGTAGTATATTTGGATTTCCAAAAGGCATTCGATAAGGTGCCACATAAAAGGTTATTACACAAGATTGGGGCTCATGGGGTTGGGGGCAATATAGTATCATGGATAGAGGATTGGTTAACGGACAGAAAACAGAGAGTAGGGATAAACTGATCTTTTTCAGGTTGGCAGGCTGTAACTAGTGGGGTGCCGCAAGGATCAGTGTTGGGGCCTCAGTTATTTACAATCTATATTAATGGCCTAGATGAAGGGACCGAGTGTAATGTATCCACGTTTGCTGATGATACAAAGCTAGGTGGGACAGTAAGCTATGAGGAGAACACAAAGAGTCAGCAAAGGGATATAGATAGACTAAGTGAGTGGGCAGTAAGGTAGCAGATGGAGTATAATGTAGGGAAATGTGAGGTTATTCACTTTGGTAGGAAGAAAAGAAAAACAGAATATTTTTTAAATGGTGAGAAACTTTCAAATGTTGGTGTTCAGAGAGATTTGGGTGTCCTCATGCAAGAAACACTGAAAGCTAGCATGCAGGTACAGCAAGCAATAAGGAAGGCAAATGGCATGTTGGCCTTTATTGCAAGGGGGTTGGAGTATAAGAGTAAGGAAGTCTTGCTACAATTGTACAGGGCCTTGGCGAGACCACACCTGGAGTACTGTGCACAGTTTTGGTCTCCCTATCAAAGGAAGGATATACTTGCCTTGGAGGCAGAGCAACGAAGGTTCACTAGATTGATTCCTGGGATGGGAGGGCTTTCCTATGATGAGAGATTGTGTAGAATGGGCCTATACTCTCTGGAGTTTAGAAGAATGAGAGGTGATCTCATTGAAACATACAAGATTCTAAAG
This sequence comes from Squalus acanthias, assembly GCA_030390025.1. Classification (NCBI taxonomy): domain Eukaryota; kingdom Metazoa; phylum Chordata; class Chondrichthyes; order Squaliformes; family Squalidae; genus Squalus; species Squalus acanthias. The sequence goes on from CM059436.1 coordinate 102,758,815, forward strand.
GGGATTGACAGGGTAGATGCTGAGAGGTTGTTTCCCCTGACTCGAGTGTCTAGAACTAGGGGTCACAGTCTCACGATAAGGGGTCGGCCATTTAAGACTGAGATGAGGAGGAATTTCTTCACTCAGAGGGTTGTGAATCTTTGGAATTTTCTGCCCCAGAGGGCTGTGAATGCTGAGGCTTTGATTATATTCAAGGCTGAGACAGATAGATTTTTGGACTCTAGGGGAATCAAGGGAAATGGAGATCGGGCGGGAAAGTGGAGTTGAGGTCGATGATCAGCCATGATCTTATTGAATGGCGGAGCAGGCTCGAGGGGCCATATGGCCGACTCCTGCTCTTATTTCTTATGTTATGTTCTTATGATCATGGTTCCACCGAGTCTGGATTGGTTCCCTCATCCTTTGGAGCTGTTAATATCAAAACTGTTGCTGGAGTAAAACCCATTCACCAACATTTCAGAATGCTGATAAGCCTGGAACTGTTGCCCATCAAAACACCTTTGTGTGATAATGGACTATTCACTGACCCAGGATGGAGAAGTGATCAAATCAAGTACTCTATAGATTTGCAGAAACAGACAAAATTAAGATGGTACAATCAAAGGCAAAGGGTTGTCACGGGTACTCCACAAATTAATTGCTCAAAGGTTATCTAGTCGAAACTACCAGTGAAAAAAATGAAAAAAGAAAATGTTCCATTGAGACTTTCAGAAAGCTTTTGAGAAAGTTCCACTTGAAAGATTTCTAACTAAACTAAAAATCAGAGGAATCCAGAGTAGAACATGGGATTTGATATGAAACTTTGCATCTCCCTCCAGAATGTCCGTTCACTTGTGAACAAGGCCCTTGCCCATGAGCTTATTGTAGATGAGTGCATCGACATCATGACCTTGATGGAAACCTGGCAGAGGCGTGATGACACCTTCCCCCTAAATGTAGCCTTCCAGCCTGGCTATACCTTCCATCACTTGCTCCGCCCAATCTGCCGTGTTGACGATGTAGTCCTTATCACCAAATCACACCTTGCTCTGTCCCCCTACTCCTCCGGCACCTTCTCCTCCTTTGAGCATCTCACCTTGTTCCACCCCTCTTGCCTCTCAAGTAAAATCTTCGTTCTCTACCACCCACCCAAGTACCAAGTTTCTCTCCAAGATATCTTCACTGCTTTCCTCTCTTAGCCTCTGCACCTTCTCATCCTTGGTGATTTCAACCTCCATTTCAACTCATCATACTCTCTCTCCTCTGAGTTCACTGCCCTCCCTAAATCTCTTCCTCCATATAAACTCGCCTACCCTTAGTCACGGCCACCCCTCGACCTTGCCATCTCACATTGCTTCACTACTCCCACCATGTTGATCAGAGATAAGGCCATCTCTGATCACTTTCGTGTTTCCCTCGCCACTCACATCCCCCTCCCAACTCCACTTCCTCTGTAATAACAACAGAAAACGCTGGAAAAACTCAGCAGGCCAGGCAACATCCATGGATAGAGAAACAGAGTTAATGTTTCAGGTCGAAGACCCTTCGTCAGAACTGAGAAAAAAGCAGGAAATGAAACAGATATAAAAAAGCAAGAGGGAGGCTGGGGGAAGGAATAAAAGAACAAAAGGGAAGGTCTGTGAGACGTAGAGACATTAAGAGATGCTCAAGGCAAGACGAGATGGTAATAGGACAGGTTAAGAAACAAAAGATGGCTCAGAAGTGCGAAGTGTGAAATGCTGGCAGAATGAGAGACAGCTGCTGTGTGGGAGAGAGAGAAAAAAAAGGGAAAAGGCACAAACCAAAAGTGTGGATAAAATATATATATATATATATATATGTGGTAGGGGCCGAGGTTATGATCTGAAATTGTTGAACTCGATATTAAGTCCAGAAGGCTGTAAAGTGCCTAATCGGAAGATGAGGTGCTGTTCCTCGAGCTTCCGCTGAGCTTTCACTTCCTCTGTGTCCACCCATGGAAAAAACTCCGCCAAGTCACTTACAACAGCACTTGCAAATTTCCAACTGTCCAGCCTTTGGCCCTCCATTCACCACAACATTTCTGCAGCTACTGATCTGCTCAATCACATCCTCACCACCATCTTTGATGCCCTTGTCCCCATTAAATATCACTACTCTCTCTCACTCTGGTTGTTCACCCTAGTACACCCCTCGTCGCTGCTCCCTTAAATCCAAGGGACGCAGACTTGAAAATCTATGGCGGACAACTGGTTTAACCATTCATCGCCTGATCTGGCTGGACCACATAAAGCACTATCGGGTCCTGCTCTCCTTCGACAAAACTCCTCACTATTCTAGGAACTTCATTACAAACGTTTTTCTTAAACCCAAGCCTCCTCCACCCTCGCCTCCAACAACAAGGTCATGGATTTCTTTGTCATTAAGATTGAGTTGAGAGGTCGCACAACACCAGGTTATAGTCCAACAGTTTTATTTGAAATCACAAGCTTTCGGAGCTATCGATTGCCCCTTCCTCAGGTGAAGTAAATTAGATACAGAATCGCCAAAGCATATATAGATAGAGAACAAAGCATGTGTACCTTACAATTGCAGACCACTAAATTAAATCATCCTGACTATCTGCCGAGGTGTGATAAAGTTAATCAAGTCAGCCAGGAAGGTACCACATCAAAGACATAGCAAGATACAACTGAGACAATGAGGTGTAGTCGCAGGGGTTCTAACGTGTCAAAAGCTGCCGTCTGTAAGTAAAATGAAAAGCTTTAAAATTTTTACTTTTTTACTGGGAAAATTTTTACTTTTTTACTGGGAATCACATCTGTGAACAAGCCAACGACGACTCGAGTCCGGATCACGTCATGTATCGTGACATAAACCCAAGATCCCGGTTGAGACCGTCTTCATGAGTGCGGAACTTGGCTATCAGTTTCTGCTCGATGATTTTGCGTTGTCGTGTGTTTCTAAGGTTGCCTTGGAGAACGCTTACTCGCAGATCCGAGGCTGAATGTCCTTGACTGCTGAAGTGTTCCCCGACTGGGAGGTAACAATCCTGCCTGGCGATTGTTGCGCGGTGCTCGTTCTCACGTTGTCTCAGTGTCTGCATGGTCTCGCCGATGTACCATGCCGCGGTGCATTCTTTCCTGCAACGTATGAGGTAGACAACGTTGGCCGAGTCACATGAGTATGTACCATGTACCTGGTGGTTAGTGTCCTCACGTGTGATGGTGGTATCTGTGTTGATGATCTGGCATGTCTTGCAGAGTTTGCCTTGGCAGGGTTGTGTGGTGTCGTGGTCGCTGTTATCCTGAAAGCTGGGTAATTTGCTGCGAACGATGGTACTTCTGAGGTTAGGCGGCTGTTTGAAGGCAAGTAGTGGAGGTGTGGGGATGGCCTTAGCGAGGTGTTTGTCGTCATCGATGACATGTTGAAGGCTGCGAAGAACATGGCGTAGTTTCTCCGCTCCGGGGAAGTACTGGACGACGTAGGGTACCCCGTTGGTTGTGTCCCGTGTTTGCCTTCTGAGGAGGTCTATGCGATTTTTCGCTGTGGCCCGTCAGAACTGTCGATCGATGAGTCGAGCGTCATATCCCGTTCTTACGAGGGCGTTTTTCAGCGTCCGTAGGTGTCCATCGCGTTCCTCCTCGTCTGAGCAGATCCTGTGTATTCGCAGGGCTTGTCCATAGGGGATGGCTTCTTTAACATGGTTAGGGTGGAAGCTGGAGAAGTGGAGCATCGTGAGGTTGTCCGTGGGCTTGCGGTAGAGTGAAGTGCTGAGGTGTCCGTCTTTGATGGAGATTCGTGTGTCCAGGAATGAAACCGATTCTGAGGAGTAGTCCATGGTGAGTTTGATGGTGGGATGGAACTTGGTTATGTTATCGTGTAGTCTTTTCAGTGATCCTTCGCCATGGGTCCAAAGGAAGAAAATGTCGTCGATGTATCTGGTGTACAGCATTGGCTGGAGGTCCTGTGCAGTGAAGAAGTCTTACTCGAACTTGTGCATGAAGATGTTGGCGTATTGGGGTGCGAATTTGGTCCCCATGGCTGTTCCGTGTGTTTGGGTAAAAAAATGGTTGTCGAAGGTGAAGACATTGTGGTCAAGGATGAAGCGGATGAGTTGTAGGATGGCGTCTGGAGATTGGCTGTTGTTGATGTTGAGTACTGAGGCTGTTGCAGCGATGCCGTCATCGTGGGGGATACTGGTGTAGAGTGCCGATACGTCCATCGTGGCAAGGAGTGTTCCTGGTTCAACTGGTCCGTGGGTGCTGAGTTTCTGTAAGAAGTCTGTAGTGTCGCGACAGAAGCTGGGGGTTCCCTGTACGATGGGTTTCAGAATGCCCTCGACGTATCCAGAGAGGTTCTCACACAGGGTTCCATTGCCTGATACGATAGGACGTCCGGGTGTGTTGGCTTTGTGTATCTTTGGGAGGCAGTAGAAGTCTCCCACGCGGGGAGTACGTGGGATGAGAGCGCGTAGGATGTTTTGAAGGTCTGGATCGAAGGTCTTGATCAGTCTATTGAGTTGGCGGGTGTGTTCTTTGGTCGGATCTGCGGGTAGCTGTCTGTAGTGTTCCTGGTTGTCCAGTTGTCGGTATGCTTCTTTACAATAGTCCGTTCTGTTCTGTATGACGATGGCTCCTCCTTTGTCCGCTGGTTTGATGACAATGTTGCGGTTGGTCTTGAGAGCGTGGATGGCGTTGCGTTGTGCTCGGGTGACATTCTGGACTGTCTTGTGAGTGCGGCTGATGAATCTGGCGTTGATGCATCTCCTGACAGCTTGAGCATACATGTCAAGCTTGGGGCAGCGACCCTCCGGAGGGGTCCAGTTTGACTCTTTTTTCTTCGGTTGCTGCACTGCGAGTCCCTCTGTCTGCTGTTCTGGATCATTGATTGTCTCATTGGGTTTGTTGCTGACATCTTGGGATTTGTGGAAGTATTCCCGGAGCCTTATTCTCCTGATGAATTCCTCCGTGTCTGCCGCGAGACCGATGGGGTCCATTTTGGTGGTTGGGCAGAACTTGAGCCCTAGGGCGAGAACTTCGATTTCGTCTGGTTGAAGGGTATGGTCGGACAAGTTGATGATGGACTTCCCTGTGGTTGCAGCCGTGGTACCGGGGGAGGCTTGGTTGCTGCTGGTGGTGATGCCGAGTTTCTCAAGCTTCCTGTTCTTGATGCGCATGTAGGCAACGTAGTTCTGTTGCCTCGTCTGTTTGGTGGTGTCTCATAACTGGTCTGCTGTGTCCTGAGCACAGGCTGAGAGCATGGACTCTATCTTGGTTTCGAGGTTGTGGCGTTTGCTGTAGAGCTGGTGTATGAGATGGTTGAGGAGTGTGCGAGAGGTACGACGGCAGAGTCTCTCAGCGTAGTCTGTGTTGTATGTCGACTTGAGTGGGTTCGTGATCTGTAGTCCTTTCGGGATCTTGTCTGCTTTCTTGCATCTCTGTAGATACTTGATGTCGGTGTCGATATGCGCGATCTTCTTGGCGATTCTCTCCACTTTGAGCCGACAGTTTGTGGTGTCGATAGTGGTCATGATGCGGAGATGCCGGTGTTGGACTGGGGTGGACAAAATTGAGAGGTCGCACAACACCAGGTTATAGTCCAACAGTTTTATTTGAAATCACAAGCTTTCGGAGCTATCGATTGCCCCTTCCTCAGGTGAAGTAAATTAGATACAGAATCGCCAAAGCATATATAGATAGAGAACAAAGCATGTGTACCAAAGCAAAGCAAAGATTGAGACCATCCGTTCGGCCACTTCCCTCCATTCTCCTAGTCCACCGGGCCAAACCTCCCCTAAGGTTCCCCCTTGCCCTAGCCCTGAACCCGCATCTTTCTCCAATTTCTCTCTTATCTCCCCTCATGCCCTCTCTGAGCTCATTTTGTCCATGAGACCCACTTCCTGCTCCATCAACCCTATGCCCACCAAACTGCTGATCGCCCAACTTCCCTTCCTGGCCCCCACGTTAGCTGACATTGTTAATGGTTCCCTCTTCTCAGGTACTGCCCCCCGCCCCATCAAATCTGCCATCATCACCCTTCTCAAAAAACCCACACTTGGCCCGTCTGTCCTTGCAAACTACCACCCAAACTCCAACCTCCCTTTCCGCTACAATGTTCTTGATGTTCTCACATCCCAAATCTGTGCCTCCATGTTTGAATCACTCTAATCAGGTTTCCACTCCTGCCACAGTACTGAATCAGCCCTTATCAAAGTCACAAATTACATCCTTTGTGACTGTGACAAAGGGTAAACTATCCCTCCTCATCCTTCTTGACTTGTCTGCAGTCTTTGACACGGTTGACCACTCCATCCTTCTCAACACCTCTCCACCGTCGTCCAGCTGGGTGGGACTGCACTCACCTGGTTCCAATCTTATCTATCTAATCGTAGCCAGAGAATCACCTGCAATGGCTTCTCTTCCTGCTCCTGCATCGTTACCTCTGGTGTCCCCCAAGGTTCTATCCTTGGCCCCCTCCTATTTCTCATCTACATGCTGCCCCTTGATGACATCATCATAAACACATCAGATTCCGCATATACGCTGACGACACCCAGCTCTACCTGCCGACAGCAGGGCCTGATTTGCAAGTGAGGCCTTGGTTTTCCACCCGTAGCCAGCCAGATTGAGAGGCTGGCTGGCTGCAGGCAGGTAGGCCTGTGGCCACACAGAGGAGGGAGGGAGGGAAGGTTCGCGTGAGGGCCGGGCCGTTAAATGGATCGGGATGGGGGGAGAGAGGATCGGAGGTCGGGCAGACAATCGAAGGGGGAGAGGATCGGGGCCGGGTGATGGGGGGTGGTGAAGGAAAGATCGAGGCCGGCCACCCGAGGATCATCGGTGGTGGGGGGAGGCCTAGAAAGGCAATCGGAAGCCTCGTGAGGGAATCTTTGATCACGGGGGGTAGAGTAGGCAGGGACCCTGGATCCAGGAGGTAGAGTCAACATGGTTTTGTGAAAGGAAAATCATGTTCAACCAATTTATTGGAGTTCTTTGAGGAAGTAACATGTGCTGTGGATAAAGGGGAACCAGTACTTAGATTACCAGAAGGCATTTGATAAGGTGCCACATCAAAGGTTATTGCGGAAAGTGAAAGCTCATGTTGTAGGGGTAACATATTGGCATGGATAGAAGATTGGCTAGCTAACAGGAAACAGAGAGTCGGCATAAATGGGTCATTTTCTGATTGGCAAGATGTAACGAGTGGTGTGCCACAGGGATCAGTGCTGGGGCCTCAACTTTTTACAATTTATATAAATGACTTGGATGAAGGGACCGAAGGTATGGTTGCTAAATTTGCTGATGACACAAAGATAGGTAGGAAAGTAAGTTGTGAAGAGAACATAAGGAGGCTACAAAGGGATATAGATAAGTTAAGTGAGTGGGCAAAGATCTGGCAAATGGAGTATAATGTGGGAAAATGTGAAATTGTCCATTTTGGCAGGAAGAATAAAAAAGCATATTATCTAAATGGTGAGAGATTGCAGAGCTCTGAGATGCAGAGGGATCTGGGTGTCCTAGTGCATGAATCACAAAAGGTTACTATGCAGGTACAGCAAGTAATTAGGAACGCAAATAGAATGTTATCGTTTATTGCGAGGGGAATTGAATACAAAAGTAGGGAGGTTATACTTCAGTTATACAGGGCATTGGTGAGACCACATCTGGAGTACTGTGTACAGTATTGGTCTCCTTATTTAAGGAAGGATGTAAATGCATTGGAAGCAGTTCAGAGAAGGTTTACTAGACTAATACCTGGAATGGGCAGGTTGTCTTATGAGGAAAGGTTGGACAGGCTAGGCTTGTATCCGCTGGAGTTTAGAAGAGTAAGAGGTGACTTGATTGAAACATATAAGATTCTGAGGGGTCTGGACAGGGTGGATGTGGAGAAGATGTTTCCTCTTGTGGGAGAATCTAGAACTAGGGGGTCACTGTTTAAAAATAAGGGGTCGTCCATTTAAGACAGAGATGAGGAGAATTTTTTTCTCACAGAGGGTCGTGAGTCTTTGGAACTCTCTTCCTCAGAGGGAGGTAGAAGCAGAGTCTTTGAATATTTTTAAGGCAGAGGTAGATAGATTCTTGATAAGCAAGGGGGTGAAAGGTTATCAGGGGTAGGCGGGAATGTGGAGTAATCGGATCAGCCATGATCTTATTGAATGGCGGAGCAGGCTCGAGGGGCCGAGTGGCCGACTCCTGCTCCTAATTGTCCTATGTTCGTATGTTCGTATAAAGCCACTTACCTCCTGGATCCAGCAGTCGCCATCTTGCTGTAACTGCCGGGTTTTACTAATTGTGTGAAACCCGACCACATGCAGTTAAAAACAAAATGGAGGTTAAAAAAAAGGCTTCTAGCCTCATTATAATATTTAAATTGACATTCCGCCCCCTGGGAGCGGGTTGGTCGCCCGCCCAGTCCCACCCCCGTCCCACCTCCGTTAAACCGAAAGTGAGTGGGTTGGCGGCGGGATCAGGTCGGAATCCCATTTTTAATAATTTAACTACCTCCACGCTCCAAACCCACCCGATTTTTAAGGTTAAAATTCCCCCTTTTTTTTTAATTCGTTCCTGAGATGTGGGCGTCACTGGCAGGGCCAGCATTTATTGCCCATCCCTAATTGCCCTTGAGAAGGTGGTGGTGAGCCGCCTTCTTGAACCGCTGCAGTCCGTGTGGTGAAGGTACTCCCACAGTGCTGTTAGGGAGGGAGTTCCAGGATTTTGACCCAGCGACGATGAAGGAATGGCGATATACTTCTAAGTCAGGATGGTGTGTGACTTGGAGGGGAACTTGGAGGTGATGGTGTTCCCATGCGCCTGCTGCCCTTGTCTTTCTGGGTGGTCGAGGTCACATGGTTTGGGAGGTGCTGCTGAAGAAACCTTGGCGAGTTGCTGCAGTGCATCTTGTAGATGATACACACTGCAGCCATGCTACGCCGGTGGTGGAGGGGGTGAATGTTTAAGGTGGTGAATGGGGTGCCAATCAAGCGGGCTGCTTTGTCCTGGATGGTGTCGAGCTTCTTGAGTGTTGTTGGAGCTGCACTCATCCAGGCAAGTGAAGAGTATTCCATCACACTCCTTACGTGTGCCTTGTAGATAGTGGAAAGGCATTGGGAAGTCAGGAGGTGAGACACTCGCCGCAGAATACCCAGCCTCTGACCTGCTCTTGTAGCCACAGTATTTATGTGGCTGGTCCAGTTAAGTTTCTGGTCAATGGTGATATTGCTTGTCCGACATCCAGTACTAGATGAGCAGAAATTTTCTCAAGCTAAAGACCGAAGCCATTGTCTTTGGTCCCTAGTCACTGACTCCATCCCTCTCCCTGGCAACTGTCTGAGGCTGAAACAGACCATTTGCAACCTTGGTGTCGTATTTGACACCAAAATGAGCTTCTGACCACATATCCGCTCCATCACCAAGACCGCCTATTTCCATCTCCGTAACATCGCCCGTCTCTGCCCCTTGCTTCAGCTCATCTGCTGCTGAAACCCTCATCCATGCCTTTGTTATCTCTAGACTTGACTATACCAGCACACTCTGGGTCGGCCTCCCATCTTCCACCCTACATTAACTTGAGCTTATCCAAAACTCTGCTGCCCGTATCCTAACTCGCACCAAGTCCCATTCATCCATCGCCCCTGTGCTCGCTGACCTACATTGGTTCCCGTTTAAGCAACGTGTCAATTTTAAAATTCTCATCCTTGTTTTCAAATCCTCCATGGTCTCGCCACACCCTAACTCTGTAGCCCCCTTCAGCCCTACAAGCCTTCGAGATCTCTGCACTCCTTCAATTCTGGCCTCTTGTGCATGCCCAATGTGGGCTGCTAAATTCAGAGGTTTAGCGCCGGCCAATTTTGATGAAAAAATGCCGGCCGACTCGCTTCCGCCAGCTTCAGGCAGGTCTCAGAGCGGCCGCCATTTCGGGGCGGTCGGTATCGTTGTCGTTACCTGCGCTCGCTCCAGATATTTAGATGAGGCAGATCGTGTTGTCAGTGTGTGTGTAATGCTGATTTGATGCACAATCTGCCATTTCCAATGTCACCGCTCCATTTAACGCCCTCTCCTAATCACGACCAGATGACCAAGCGTTCAGCAGTAGGACGGACCCCCAGCAGTGCGATTTAAAGGGATCATCAACAACTTGCAGCTGATTTCTACTGGCTCTCTCTAATTTTGTGCAACTGTTTGGAGTTTTCTAAAGTTATTTAAACTCGCTGTGGTGACAGGGAGTGTTGCTGCAAGTGGAGAACGCCTTGCTTCTCATTTAAAGGGTTCTGCTCACACCACTTGCTCCCAGTCATGGGGGCTCTACTTCCAGTCCCCCTCGCGCTCGAGTATGACAGGGAGATGGAGCGGAGGCAGCGAAGGAGAGGACAGGCTGCTCGCAGAGGGAGGAGGAGGAGGAGGAGGAGGGCTCTCAGCAGGAGGCCTTACCCACCTAGGGTCTTCAGAGAGCACTTCTCCTACCTGCAATTAAACCAGGAGCAGTGTATTAGGAGGCTCCGCTTCACCATGGAGGTGGTCACAGAACTCTGCCACCTCCTGGAACCAGACCTGCAGCTTCAGAGCAGGGCAATGATGACGCTGTCAGTGGCCCTCAACGTCACCGTGGCCCTCAATTTTTTCTCTACTGGATCCTTTCAGACTCCAGCAGGTGACATCGCTAACATTTTCCAGTTTGCCGTCCATCGCTGCATCCGAGAGGCCACAGAGGCTCTTTACTCCAGGAGAAGGGACTTCATTGTTGTCTCTCTGAACAGAGAGAAGCAGGACGAGCATGCTTGTGGCTTTGCCAGGATAGCGGCTTCCTCATGGTGCAGGGCGCCATCGACTGCACACACGTGGTTTTGCAGGCACCGTGTAACAATCCTGAGATGTTCCGTAACCACAGAGGCTACCACTCACGTAATGTGCAGTTGTTGTTGTGCGACCACGCCCAGCGCATCATGATGGTGAATGCCCGCTATCCTGGCAGCAGTCATGAAGCCTTCATCCTGCACCAGTCGGATGTGCCAGCAATCTTCCAGCCACCACGTCAAACTCGAGGGTGCCTACTCGGAGACAAGGGCTATCCGCTCTACACCTGGCTGATAACTCCCCTCCGCAACCCCACCGCTACTACCCAGCACGCATACAATGACAGCCAATGCCACCACCAGGAACGTCATCGAGCAGACCATCGGGGTGCTCAAGCAACTGTTCCGCTGCCTTGACCGCCCAGGAGCGGGTGTCCCATTTCGTGATGGTCTGCTGCATGCTCCACAACTTAGCCATCATGAACATGCAGCCCTTGACATCAGGGGTTCCACCAGAGCACCGGCTCAGGAGGAGGAGGAGGAGGAGGACAAAGGGAGGAGGAGGCAGCACATCCCCGTTCCGGATGGGCTGTCCGTGAGCGCCTCATCAGACTCTGGTGCCAGTGAGTGAAACCCCAGATCCTCGTTGCTCACCACTTCCCTAACTTACCATCCCTCTGTCATCGAACATCACAGCGTCCTCCTGGGTACAAAGCAGAAATCAGAGCCACCACAAAACACACATTCCAAACATAATTCATTAATTTATCAAATTCAAATCAAAAGAACAAAGTCAACTGTTCACCCTGGTGCATTTCCTTAGTGTCTATCGTTCGTGTGCCTTTACCTACTCTAGTGCTTCTTACGCAGTGCTACCCCAGTGGCTGCAGCATGGCTGGTGGAAGGCTGCTGAGTTTCCGTGGGGGAAACTACAGATGGCCTTGCACGATGACCTCGACCAGCTGTGGACCTAGAAGGCCCGGCTGTAGACTGCACCATCTCGGCTTGGGGCAGTAGCAGTCTGGGCTGGCTGGCTGACAGGCAGTGCCAAGGGCACTGGCAGAGTGGGAGGGGTGGGAGCAGGAATGCTGTCATCCTGAGAGAGAACAGAAGGTTCTTGCTCCACAGACCCACTGCCAGTCCCCCGGGGCGGCGCCTCGGCATTCCTAGTAATCTGTTGGAGCACAGATTGCTGGACTGCTGTTACACCCTGCAAGCCCCTTTCCACACTGGTAAACCCAGCCACGATGTCAGCTGTCTGAGCTTGTGTGGCAGCAAGCTGAGGCTGCAGGAGAGCTGTCTGAGCTTCTACTAGAACACTCAGACATTGTGTCGCTTCCGCCTGTGCTGCAGTGGAAGCTGTGAAATCGCCCATCACACCCTGTATTATCTTTGGGCCCACAAGGTCTCCCATGGAGTTGCCCATCATTTTCATCCTGGAAATCATGGGCTCCAAGCTCTGCAGAATATCCCGTGCAATTTTGGAGCTGGACTCCTCCACACTCCTTGCCACTGAGGCTCCCTGGCAGGCCTGCCATTGCACCAAGCATTTCTGTGTGCATGCCCATCACCCTTCTTCTGAAGGCTGCCCCATCAAGGTCATCATCGGAGTAGTGTGCAGCAGATCTCGTGCGTGAACTCGCCCTCTGGGGAGCTGGCACCCAATCTACCCTTTCCCCCTGGCCTGGCTGCAGCCCACTCGTGCCCGGTGCCTCACCCTGTGCAGATCCCGCTACTACATCCCCCTGATAATGCAGCACTCCCTGAGGACTGCACTTAAGTGGCAGTCTAGATTATAAGGTTGAATTTCCCCGGAGGAGTTCTTTCTCCCCAAGTTTCTGCTCAGATTCATTGACATAAGCCCGAACATAAAATATCCCATGAATCCATGCAATCCAGCAACGTTATCGATTATGGCCAGTTTTGTGGGCGGGGACTGCTTCGGGTGAATTGACCTTTGCACCAGCGTAAAACACCACGGAAACTCGAGTAAGTGGTTATCAGCTATGTTCTCTTTAAGCTGCACACCCGTACGGCCGCGCAGCTCTCTGGACCTCCCGCGCAGCCAGCTCACTTGCTTTTCAATGTGAAACACCGCGCGTGCATGGCATTTTGAATGGGCCGCGTACCCAAAAACAATTAACGGGAACATTGGCCATGGGTGTAACTCACTTACGTTTTAAATTCCGCAATCGTTTGTGCTATTTCATTCGATTCCACGCAGATTCTGGGTGGAAACCAAATGGAAGCTCCAGGCCATCTTAGGACATTCACCTATAGGTTAAAACACTGGCCCAAGAATTCAGATACCAGCATGTTAAGTTTTCATCTGCTAATATCCCCAAGTCATGTTCCGTCTTAGATGTAGCACAAAGACAGCTCGATAGGAAACCGATTTTTTTTAAAGAATTACATAATTGAAAATCCAATTACCCATAAGTGATTAGAGAACTGGGAAAACTGTGTCACTTTGCATTCAGCGTTCTGCTTGAAAAATAATGTAAGAATTTTTAATTATCATTTCAAAAGTTGTAATGATTACCTTCCTTAATTTAAATGCTGAGAGTGGGAAGATTTATTTTTAATAGAGAGCAAAGTATTTTTTTATGAGGTAATACCGTACTGGCACATTTTCCAATGTGTTTTGAAGGTCACACAGCACTGGGGGAACAAGCAAATACATCAAATGTACTGTTGAGGGCCAGATGGGCAGAGATGGGGATTGACAAAAGGGAACTCTGAAGATCTTAAAGGTTTACAGTGTAAGTATGTGAACGCATGAAGCGTAGTAAAGAAGGCATGGTGAGCTGCAGGCACAATTAGTCACATGGGAATATGATGTCGTGGCAATAACTGAGACCTGGCTCAAAAACGGGCAGGATTGGGTATTACATATTCCTGGTTATAAAGTGTTCAGGAAAGATAGGGAAGTAAAGATAGGAGGTGGTGTGGCAGTTTTGGTCAAGGAGAATGTCACAGTGCTGGAGAGGAGGATGTCCTGCAGGGGTCAAGGACAGAATCTATTTGGTTAGAGTTAAGAAACAATAGAGGTGCCATTACACTGCTAGGTGTATTCTACAGACCACCAACTAGTGGGAAAGATATAGAGGAGAAAATTTGCAGAGAAATTACAGAGAGGTGCAAGAACTATAGAGTAGTGATAATGGGGGACTTCAACTATCCCAATATAGACTGGGATCGTAATAGTATAAAGGGCAGAGAGTGGGAAGAATTTCTGAAGTGTGTTCAGGAGAACTTTCTTGATCAGCAGGTTTCCGGCCCGACGAGGGAGGAGGCGTTGCTGGATCTGGTTCTGGGGAATGAGGTGGGGCAAGTGGAGCAAGTTTCAGCAGGGGAACATTTAGGGAACAGTGATCATAGTATCATAAGGTTTAGATTAGATATGGAAAAGGACAGGGAGCAATTTAGTGTAAGAATGTTTAACGGGGGGAAGGCCAATTTCAGTGGAATGAAAACGGATCTGTCCCGGGTAAACTGGAACCAAAGATTAGCAGGCAAAACTGTAATGGAACAATGAGCTGCCTTTAAAGAGGAAATAGTTCAGTTACAGTTGAGATACAATCCCACTAGGGGGAAAGGCAGGGCAACTAAAGTCAGGGCTCCCTGGATGATGAAAGAGATAGAGAATATGATGACGCAGAAAAAGGGCGTGTATGACAGATGACAGGTTGCAAATACATCTGAGAACCAGGCTATATATAGAAAGGTCAGAGGAGAAGTGAAAAAGAAAATAAGAGGGGCAAAGAGAGGGTATGAGAATAGAATGGCAGCCAACATAAAAGGTAATCCAAAAGTCTTCTATAGGCATATAAATAGTAAACGGGTAGTAAGAGGAGAGGTGGGGCCGATTAGGGACCAAAAAGGAGACCTATGCATGGAGGCAGAGGGAATAGCTGAGGTACTAAATGAGTACTTTGCATCTGTCTTCACCAAGGAAGACGATGCTGCCATAGACATAGTGAAGGAGGAGGTAGTGGAGATACTTGATTGGATAAAAATTGATAAAGAGGAGGTATTGGAAAGGCTGGCTGTACTTAAAGTAGATAAATCACCAGGAGCGGATTGGATGCATCCTAGGATGCTGAGGGAGGTTAAGGAGGAAATTGCAGAGGTACTGACCATACTATTCCTATCCTCCATGGATGTGGGGGTGGTGCCAGAAGACTGGAGAATTGCAAATGTTACACCATTGTTTAAAAAAAGGTGTAAAGATAAACCCAGCAACTACTGGTCAGTCAGTTTGACCTCGGTACTGGAGAAGCTTTTAGAAACAGTAATCAGGGACAAAATGACCAGTCACTTGGACAAGTGTGGATTAATTAAGGAAAGCCAGCATGGATTTGTTACAGGCAAATCATGTTTAACTAACTTGATAGAGTTCTTTGATGAGGTAACAGAGAGGGTTGATGAGGGTAATGCAGTTGATGTGGTGTACATGGATTTCCAAAAGGCATTCAACAAAGTGCCACATAATAGGCTTGCCAGCAAAGTTGAAGCCCATGGAATAAAATGAACAGTGGGAGCATGGATACGAAATTGGCTAAGTGACAGGAAACAGAGAGTAGTGGTGAACAGTTGTTTTTCGGACTGGAGGAAGGTATACAGTGGTGTTCCCCAGGGCTCGGTACTAGGACCAATGCTTTTCTTGATATATATTTTGACTTGGACTTGGTGTACAGGGCACAATTTCAAAATTTGCAGATGACACAAAACTTGGAAGTATAGTGAACAATGAGGAGGATAGTGATAGAATTCAGGAAGACATAGACAGGCTGGCGGAATGGGCGGACACGTGGCAGATGAAATTTAATGCAGAAAAGTTTGAAGTGATACATTTTGACAGAAAGAATGAGGAGAGGACATATAAACTAAAGGGTACAATCCTAAAGGGGGTGCATGAACAGAGAGACCTGGGGGTATATGTGCACACATCGTTGAAGGTGGCAGGGCAGGTTGAGAAAGTGGTTAAAAAGGGTTATGGGATCCTGGGCTTCATAAATAGAGGTATAGAGTACAAAAGTGTGAAATTATGATAAACTGTATAAAACACTGGTTCGGCCCCAACTGGAGTATTGTGTCCAATTCTGGTCACCACACTTTCGAAAGGTTGTGAAGGCCTTAGAGAGGGTGCAGAAAAGATTTACAAGAATGGTTCCAGGAATGAGAGACTTCAGTTACATGGATAGACTGGAGAAGCTGGGGTCGTTCTCCTTGGAGCAGAGAAGAGTGAGAGGAGATTTGATAGAGGTGTTCAAAATCATGAGGGGTCTGGACAGAGTAGATAGAGAGGAACTGTTCCCATTGGCAGCAGGGTCGAGAACCAGAGGACACAGATTTATGGTGATTGGCAAAAGAACCAAATGCACCATTCGAGAATTGTCTCATTTATGGAATCATAGAATCTTACAAAACAGAAGGAGGCCATTTGGCCCATCGTGCCTGTGCCGGCTCTTTGAAAGAGCTCTCTAACTAGTCCCACTCCCCCTGCTCTTTCCCTATAGCCCTGCAATTTTCTCCCCATCAAGTATTTATCCAATTCCCTTTTCAAGGTTACTATTAAACCTGCTTCCACCGCCCTTTCAGGCAGTGCATTCCAGATCACAACAACTCGCTGTGTAAAAGAAATTGCCCTCATCTCTTTAGCTAATTGCCTTAACTCTGTGTCCTCTGATTACTGACCCTTCTGCAAGTGGAAGCTGTGGCCGGAATTTTCCTGTGCCGAGTGTACGGGTTTGGAGGCAGGTCAGTCGTTAAAATCGCAGAAATTGACAGCGCGTCGGGAACCCGCCATCATCCCGCCGACTTCTGCATTTAACTCGGCCGCATTTCGAGGCGCGCCACAGACCCGCTCGAGAGAGGCGGGCAACCTTATTGAGGTCATTAACTGCTGGTTGAGAGACCCTTAAGAGACTTTTTAACATCAGGTTTTGGCTTTAATTTGTTGCGCACCGGGATTCACGCACCTCGAGAACCTTGTCTGTGAAGGGGAGGCGGAAGCTCAGTGGCCGTTGTGCGAGTCCATTAATTGACATTTGAGAAATACACGTAAATACTCACCTTACACCTGCTTCCTTGCCCTAATGGAAAGGCTCTTGCTGACTCCAGTTTGTGCAGAGATTTAGCTGTCAGGAGTTTACAGGTCATTTCTGCAACCTCAGAAGCCACTCTCACCACATTGCTAATCTCTATCAGAACATTGAGGGATTGGGCCTCTGATCTCCACTTTACCTGCCATCTACTACATCAGCATGGGTGCCGCTTATACTGTCTCACCTTCGACTTCAGAATCAGACCAAGATGAGCCCCACCACCAACAACACCAGCCACACCAGCAGCAGCAGCAGCAGCAGCAGCCTTCTCCTCAATGACCTGATGCTCCACAGGAGAGCGGGGATCAGCGCAGGGCTGGCACTGCGTCGAGGTGATACCCCCAACACAGGGTATACAGGCAGAGGATGAGCTTCCTCACATGACTGAGCAGCAGTGCTTCAGGAGGCTCAGGCTATCATGCCTGGTCATCGCAGACATTTGTAGCTTGCTAGAACATGACCTGCTGCCCAGAGGTCCTGGGGACACTCCTTACCAGTGGCTGTCAATGTCACCACCGCCCTCAACTTCTTCACCTCAGGCTCCTTCCAGGGATCTTCAGCAGGCATTTGCGGCATCTCGCAGTCGGCTGCCCACAGATGCATCACCCAGGTCACCGATGCCATGTTTCACAAGTCAGCCACTTATGTGAACTTTGCCACTGATGAAGCCAGTGTTAATGAGCAAGGCGCTCGGCTTTGCGGCTCTGGCTGTCTTCCCACGGGTGCAGGGCATCATTGACTGCACACATGTGGCCATGAAGACACCCCATCATCACCCAAGTGTGTTTGTGAACCACAAGGGCTTCCACTCCCTCAATGTGCAGCTCGTCTGCAACCATAAAAGGATCATCATGCATGTGTGCACCAGATTCCCTGGCAGCTGTCATGACTCTTTCGTGCTGTGCCAGTCCACCCTCCCTCAGCTCTTCGCACCTCCAAACACACTTACCGGCTGGCTGCTTGGAGACAAGGGCCATCCACTGAAGATGTGGCAAAGGACACTCTTGAGGAAGCCAGGTACTGAGGCCCAGGAGCATTATAATGTCAGCCACATGTCGACCAGATGTGTCGTAGAGCAAGAAATAGGCATGCTGAAGATGCGCTTCAGATGCTTTGACAGATCTGGAGGATCTTCAGTACGCACCAGCCAGGGTCTCCTGAATCATCTTTGTATGCTGCGCGCTGCACAACATAGTGCAGCAGCGAGGATTGGAGCTGCAGGAGGAGCAAGGCGTAGAGCGCACAGCCTCTTGAGAGGAGGAGGAGGAACAGGTAGAAGACGAGGAGGAGGAGGAACCTGAGGTGGAGATGGCAACAGCAGCGACGCACATTGCTGCCTGGGAGGCCCAGGATGGCCTTATCATGGCCAGATTTACTTAACTTGCACCACTGCACCCATATGACTTCCAGATGCTGTACCAACTTTTCCCGCCCAACAACACCACAAAGCAGTCCTACAATGACCAATCCATTCATGTCACCCAAACCCCCAATGCTCGAGGTTAAGTAATGTCTCACCATTCACTCCAAGTGACAAAGCCACTTCCCAGATAGCAGCCAAAAATTGACAAGACCGGAAAGTTGTGCAAAGAAATAAATTTATGTGCGTTATAAATATAAATGAAACTTATCACTAACATTTGTTCATACACCCATGTGCATACCCTTGTGCACCTAGGATTGTGTCTATTTTTTTCCGTGTGCTTCTACGAGGTGCAACCCCTGTGTCTGCAGCAGAGGTAGAGGCAGGCTGCTCACTTCCCTGCTGCGACTGGTTGGACACTTTTGCTGGATGTCCTCTGGGTTTTGGAGCCTGTGAGGTCCCCGCCAAAGTCTGCTCCTCCTGCGACTGTGCAGGGGCAGACTTGGCCATCGGGGTCCAAGGCAGCATCTGGGGCTCTGGCTGAGCGGGAGGCAATGAGAGAGAAGTGGGAGCGCTTTGAGAAGAGCCCCCACTTCCATGTCCCCTCTCACCATCATCCCTCTCATGGGCTACCTGCACTTCCCCTGCTAGCAAGGAGCTGGAGAGGACCCTACTGCACATCAGTGGTGCGATGAACACCCAAGTCTACATTGACATCCCTCCTTGAGAGGAGGTCTATGAGCGCCTGCCATCTGTTGGCCACAGCTAGCATGTTCCAGATGGATTGGCACATTTGCTGCTCCATGCAGGTGGCCATCCTTTCCATGGAACAGCACATCGTCGCCATCGCCTGCGATATGGTGGTGCTCATGTTGGAGATGGTCTCTGAACATTTGCAGACATCGCGACTGCAAAAGCTGCCAGAGCCTCATGTAATTGTTCCTGCCCCTCCAGGATCACCCTCTTTCTCGATGGCCCCTGAGGCTCAGTATCTGCATGCAGCTCAGCAGAGCTTGGAGCGTCCTGCACCCTCCGGCTAGGAGTCTCCACTGCTGTCCCCTGTCAACGCCATCTGCTCTTGCTCACTTGTGATGTGTAAGACACCAGGTGACAACTCTACTCTCGCTGGATCCACCGAGGTGTGCGTACCTGCGATGGTGCTGGGTGCGCTTGGGTCTGCTGATGGTGCGCCTTCAGAGGCTGGAGGTTCCTCTGGCTGGACAATGGGGGGCACTTGATGGACCTGTGGGAGAGTAAAGAGATGAATTAGAAGTGTTATAATAAGAATGGGTAACATTACCATTATGCACATGATGACATTTCACTTGCTGCTGACATCAGTCACCATATAAGAACATAAGAACATAAGAAATAGGAGCAGGAGTAGGCCAATCGGCCCCTCGAGCCTGCTCCGCCATTCAATAAGATCATGGCTGATCTGATCCTAACCGCCAATCTACTATCTATCACAGAACCATCTCCTGCATCTAACAGAATTGCACACACGAAATAGGAGCAGAATCAGGCTACACAGTCCCTGGGCCCGCTCCACTACCCACAGGGCCATGACCGATCCGAACCTAGACTCATGTCCAAATTCCTGCCCGCTCCCCGTAACTCTTAATGCCCTTTACTTCTAGGAAACTGTCTATTTCTGTTTTAAATTTAATTAATGTTGTAGCTTCTACAGCTTTTTGTGGCAGCATATTCCATGGACCTACCACCCTCTGAGTGAAGTAGTTCCTCCTCATCTCAGTTTTGAAAGAGCAGCCCCTTATTCTAAGACTATGTCCCCTAGTTCTCGTCTCACCCGTCATCGGGAACATCCTCCCCGCATCCACCCGATCCAACCCCTTCACAATCTTATATGTTTCAATAAGATCGCCTCTCATTCTTCTGAACTCCAATGAGTAGAGTCCCAATCTACCCAACCTCTCCTCATATGACCACCCCCTCATCCCCGGGATTAACCGAGTGAACCTTTTTTGCACTGCCTCGAGAGCAAGGATGTCTTTCCTTAAGTAAGGACACCAAAACTGTATGCAGTATTCCAGGTGCGGTCTCACCAATACCTTGTACAACTGAAGCAATACCTCCCTATTTTTATATTCTATCCCCCTAGCAATGAAAGCCAACATTCCATTTGCCTTCTTAATCACTTGCTGCACCTGCATACTAACCTTTTGAGTTTCGTGCACCAGGACCCCCAGATCCCTTTGCACTTCAGTACTCTCCAGTTTCTTGCCATTAAGATAATAAATTGCTCTAGGATTTTTCCTGCCAAAGTGCATCACCTCACACTTTCCAGTGTTGTATTCCATCTGCCAAATCTCTGCCCACTTACTTAGCCTGTCTATGTCCCCTTGCAGGTTTTTTATGTCCTCCTCACTCACTACTTTCCCTCCCATCTTTGTATCATCTGCAAATTTTGATATGTTACACTTGGTCCCTTCCTCCAAATCGTTAATATAGATTGTGAAGAGTTGGGGACCCAGCACTGACCCCTGTGGAACACCACTAGTTACTGATTGCCAGTCTGAGAATGAACCATTTATCCCAACTCTTTGCTTTCTGTTAGATAGCCAATCCTCTATCCATGCCAGAATATTACCCCCAATCCCGTGATTTTTTACCTTAAGCAATAATCTTTTGTGTGGCACCTTGTCAAATGCCTTTTGGAAGTCTAAATACACTACGTCCACTGGTTCCCCTTTATCCACTCTATATGTTACTTCCTCAAAGAACTCCAGCAAATTTGTCAAACATGACTTCCCCTTCGTAAAACCATGCTGACTTTGTCCTATTAAATTATGATTATCCAAATGTCCTGTTACTGTTTCCTTAATAATGGACTCCAAAATTTTACCTACCACAGATGTTAGGCTAACCGGTCTATAGTTACCAGCCTTCTGTCTACTGCCCTTTTTAAATAAGGGTGTTACATTAGCAGTTTTCCAGTCTGCCGGGACCTTAGCGGAATCCAGGGAGTTTTGAAAAATTATTACCAATGCATCTACAATCCCTACCGCCACTTCCTTCAAGACTCTAGGATGTAAGCCATCAGGTCCAGGTGATTTATCCGCCTTGAGTCCCATTATTTTACCGAGTACCACTTCCTTAGTGATTTTGATCGTGTTTAGCTCCTCTCCCCCTATAGCCCCCTGTTTGTCCAGTGTTGGGATATTCTTAGTGTCCTCTACTGTAAAGACTGATACCAAATATTCATTCAGTGTTTTTGCCATCTCCATATTTCCCACCATTAATTTCCCGGTCTCATCCTCTAAGGGACCAACATTTACTTTAGCCACCCTTTTTCTTTTTATATAACTATAAAAACTCTTACTATCTGTTTTTATATTTTTTGCTAATTTACTTTCATAATCTATCTTCCCTTTCTTAATCAATCTTTTTGTTATTTTTTGCTGCCTTTTAAAGTTTTCCCAATCCTCTGTCCTCCCACTAGATTTCGCTACCTTATATGCCCTTGTTTTTAGTCGAATACTATCCTTAATTTCTTTACTTAGCCACGGATGACTGTCCTTTCTTTTACACCCTTTTCTTTTCAGTGGAATATATTTTTTTTGGAAGTTGTAAAATAACTCCTTGAATGTACACCACTGATCATGTGTCGTCTTACCCTTTAATCTATTTTCCCAATCCACTCTACTCAATTCCGCTCGCATACCTTCATAGTCTCCTTTATTCAAGCTTAGCACGCTTGTTTGAGATCCAACCTTCTCACCCTCTAATTGAATATGGAATTCAACCATGTTATGGTCACTCATTCCAAGGGGATCCTTTACTAGGACATTTTTAATTAATCCTGTCTCGTTACACAGGACCAGATCTAAGGTTGCTTGCCCCCTGGTCGGTTCAGTTACATACTGCTCAAGAAACCCATCCCTAATACACTCAATGAACTCATCCTCAAGGCAGCCCTGCCCCATTTGATTTGTCCAATTAATATGATAGTTAAAATCCCCCATAATTATAGATGTTCCCTTATTACATGCCTCAACTATTTCCTGATTGATACTCCATCCAATAGAGTTGCAACTGTTCGGAGGCCTATAGACTACGCCCACTAATGTTTTTTTCCCCTTATTATTCCTTATCTCCACCCAAACTGTTTCATTATCATGATTTTTTGACCCAATATCATTACTCTGTATTACAGTGATTCCTTCCTTTATTAACATAGCCACCCCACCTCCCCTTCCTTCCTGCCTGTCCTTCCTGATCGTTAAATAACCTGGTATGTTTAATTCCCAGGCATTGTCACCCTGCAGCCATGTTTCTGTAATGGCCACAATATCATAACCATATGTAGTTATTTGTGCCATTAACTCGTCTATTTTGTTACGAATGCTACGTGCATTCAGATAGAGAACTTTCAAATATGCTTTGTGGCACTTAGTTCCTGCTTTTTCACTTTTTACCAGTTTACCTTTTACTCCACACACTCTGTCCCTTCCTGCCACGCTCTGATTTGTGATTCCCCTACTGCTACCTATGTCTATGACCCTCTCTGTTGTCATTTTTATTTTTTGCTCTCTTGAAACCTCCCCCCCACTAATTAGTTTAAAGCCCTCTCCACAGCCCTAGTTATTCGATTCGCCAGGACACTAGTCCCAGCACTGGCCAAGTGAAGTCCGTCCCAACGGAACAGCTCTCTCCTGCCCCAGTACTGGTGCCAGTGTCCCAAGAAGCAAAACCCATTTTTCCCACACCAGTCTTTGAGCCACGCATTCAACTCCCTGATTTTATTTACCCTAGCCAAATTTGCTCGTGGCTCAGGTAGTAATCCAGAGATTATTACCCTCGAGGTTCTGCTTTTTAATTTGGCCCCTAGCTGCTCAAACTCCCTCAGCAGAACCTCTTTCCTTGTCCTATCTATGTCATTGGTACCAACATGGACCACGACAACTGGATCCTCCCCCTCCCACTCCAAGTTTCTCTCCAGCCCAGAGGAGATGTCCTTAACCCTGGCACCGGGCAGGCAACACAGCCTTCGGGACTCTCGCTCTTGGCTGCAAAGAACCCTATCTATCCCCCTAATGATACTATCCCCTACCACTACAACATTTCTTTTTACTCCCCCCACTTGAATGGCCCCCCTTACCACGGTGCTGTGGCCAGGTTGCTCATCCTCCCTGCAGTCCCCGCTCCTATCCACACAGGGAGTAAGAGCCTCGAACCTGTTGGACAAGAGCAAGGGCTGCGGCTCCTCCAACACTACCTCCTGGATCCCTGTACCTGCCTCACTCGTAGTCACACCTTCCTGTCCCTGACCACGGGCTACTTCTGAATTAGTTATTCTAATTGGTGTGACTACCTCCTGAAACACGGAGTCCAGGTAACTCTCCCCCTCCCTGATGTGTCGCAGTGTTTGAAGCTCGGACTCCAGCTCATCAACACGGAGCCGGAGTTCCTCGAGCAGCCAACACTTACTGCAAATGTGTTCACCGTGAACATCAATGGTGTCCACCAGCTCCCACATATGAGTGACTGTTGTATGCCATGTGGCTGTATGAGATGTAATTCTGTCACCAGGTTGCTAAGATGTCCCCCTCTCTCTGTCTCCCACCGCCAGCAGCTCTGCAACTCCAGAGATCTCTAGGGCCTCCTCCTCTGCTGGAGTCAAATTTGTGAAGACTGGAGGGCCACCTCCAGTTCTCTGCCTCTCCCTGTTGTTGTGGGCTCTCTTCTCCTGCAAGGAGGGAAAGAAGAGAACTTTGAGTGAGAGTGATGGAATGAGTGTAAGGAATGGATGGGTACATCTGTAGAGGGTGACTATGAGGGAGTGGCGTGACAATGCCAAATGGCCTCCTTCTGTGGTGTTACTTGCTATGACTGCATTAGGATGAGGGTGAGTGTGAGGGGTGGTTAGTCAGATGGGGATGTGAGCAGGTGCATAGAGAGAGGGATGGGTGGACCTGCAAGGTAGGTTGGTGTGAGGAGTGATGTGCGGGAGGAAGCTTGGGAAGGCAGAGTGATGGGATTGTGGTGACAACATCAGGATGTAGGTGAGTGTGACATTGCACTCACCTTTCCTGACCTCATGAGATCATTGAATCTTTTGCGGCACTGGATCCACGCTCTCCTCACCACATCCCTGCTGCTGACCTCCTCTGCAATGTCTAGCCATGCCGTCTTAGTGTGTTTTGCTGGTCTTTTTTGGCCATCCGCAGGGAAGAGGCCCTCCCCCCTGTGTGCTCTTACTCCCTGGACCAGCACTTCCAGGGAGGCATCTGGGTATCTTGGCACTGCCCTCTGCCTTTGTGTCTCCATAGAATTGTCGATGTTATTCAGAAATTCAGAGCTCTGGAAATCACCTTCAACACTCCTACATCAACCGTCAAATGAGACGTGTGCAAGGCTGCTTTAAATATCCACACTGATAACGAGTCATCAGTGACGTCATCAGACCCACTCTATCTAACTGGGCTGGGAAACGTACATGACTCTTTCAATTGCTGCCATGAGTTAAACGCGCAGTGCAGTACGCGCTGTTCACATCTTCAGGAATGGCGACCCGCAACGCGGCCCGCACGCACCCGACACGACTCCAAGGTCTCCTTATTTACTCTATCAAAACCCTTCATGATTTTGAATGCCTCTATTAAATCTTTCTTCCACTTTCTCTGCTCTAAGGAGAATAATCCCAGCTTTCCCAGTCTCTTCACACAACTGAAGTCCCTCATCCCTGATACCATTCTAACAAATCTGCTGTGCACCCTCTCCAAGGCCTGGACATATAAGAACATAACATAAGAACATAAGAAATAGGAGCAGGAGTCGGCCATTTGGCCCTTTCAGCCTGCTCCGCCATTCAACAAGGTCATGACTGATCTTCTACCTCAACTCCACTTTCCTGCACTATCCCCATATCCCATAATTCCCTTAGTTCCCAAAAATCCATCGACCACTATCTTCAATATACTCGAGGACTCAGCATCCACAGCTCTCTGGGGTACTCTCTGGGGCACTCTCTGTGTGCAGTTTTGTTCTCCTTACCTAAGAAAGGATATACTTGCCATAGAGGGAGTGCAGTGAAGGTTTACCAGACTGATTCCTGGGATGGCAGGACTGTTGTATGAAGAGAGATTGGGTCGACTAGGCCTGTATTCCCTAGAGTTTAGAAGAATGAGAGGGGATCTCATTGAAACGTATAAAATTCTGACAGGGCTAGACAGACTGGATGCAGGGAGGATGTTTCCCCTGGCTGGGGGGTCTAGAACGAGGGGTCACAGTCTCAGGATACGGGGTAGGACATTTAGGACTGAGATGAGGAGAAATTTCTTCACTCAGAGGGTGGTGAACCTGTGGAATTCTCTACCACAGAAGGCTGTGGAGGCCAAGTCACTAAATATATTTAAGAAGGAGATAGATAGATTTCTAGACACAAAAGGCATCAAGGGGTATGGGGAGAGAATGGGAATATGGTATTGAGATAGAGGATCAGCCATGATCATATTGAATGGTGGAGCAGGCTCGAAGGGCCGAATGGCCTCTCATGCTCCTATTTTTCTATGTTTCTGTTTCTATGTAGAGAATTCCAAAGATTCACAACCCTTTGAGTGAAGAAATTTCTCCTCATCTCGGTCCTAAATGGCCGACCCCTTATTCGGAGACCCCAAGTTCGAGATTCCCCAGCCAGGGGAAACTTTTTCCCAGCATTAACCCTGTCAAACCCCTTAAGAATTTTGTATGTTTCAATGAGATCACCTCTCATTCTTCTAAACTCAAGAGAATTTAGACCTAGTCGACTCAATCTCTCCTCATAGGACAATCCCCCTATCCCAGGAATCACTTAGCCTAGCTATATCCCCTTGAAGCTTCTTTGCATCCTCCTCATGTTACTCAAAGGGTTGACGGTGGATAAACATTCAAAGATCGCATGGATGAACTACATAATTTGTTCATCCCTGTCTGGCATAAAAATAAAACAAAAAAGGTGACTCAAACATGGCTGACAAGGGAAATCAGGGATAGCATAAGATCCAAGGAGAGGACATATAAATTGGCCAGAATAAGGAGTAAACCTGAGGATTGGGAGCAGTTTAGGATTCAGCAAAGGAGGACAAAGGGATTAATTAAGAAGGGAAAAATAGAGTACGAGCGTAAGCTTGCAGCGAACATAAAAACTGACTGTAAAAGCTTTTATAAATATGTGAAGAGAAAAAGATTGGTGAAGTCAAGCATAGGTCCCTTGCAGTCAGAATCAGGGGAATTTTTAATGGGGAACAAAGAAATGGCAGTCCAATTAAATACATACTTTGGCTCTGTCTTCACAAAGGAGAACACCAATAAACTCCCAGAGATGTCGGGGAACATAAGGTCTAATGAGAGGGAGGAACTGAATGAAATCAGTATTTGTAGGGAAATGGTGTTAGGGAAATTGACAGGATTGAAGGCCGATAAATCCCCAGGGCCTGATAATCTACATCCCAGGGTACTTAAGGAAGTGGCCCTAGAAATAATAGATGCATTGCTGGTCATCTTCCAAAATTCTATAGACTCTGGAACAGTTCCCATGGATTGGAGGGTAGCTAATGATACCCCACTGTTCAATAAAGGTGGTAAAGAAAAAATGGGGAATTATAGACCGATAAGCCTGACATCGGTAGTGGGGAAAATGCTAGAGTCCATTATAAAAGATGTAATAGCAGAGCACTTGGAAAACAGTGACAGGATTGGACAAAGTCAACATGGATTTACAAAAGGTAAATCGTGCTTGACTAATCTACTGGAATTTTTTGAGGATGTAACTGATAGAATAGATAAGGGAGAACCAGTGGATGTGGTGTATTTGGACTTTCAGAAGGCTTTCGATAAGGTCCCGCATAAGAGATTAGCGTGTAAAGTTAAGGCACATGGATTGGGGGCAAGGTACTGACTTGGATAGAGAACTGGTTGGCAGACAGGAAGAAAAGAGTTGGAATAAACGGGTCTTTTTCCGAGTGGCAGGCAGTGACTAGTGGGGTACTGCAGGGATCGGTCCTAGGACCCCAGTTATTCACAATATATATAAATGATCTAGACGAGGGAACAAGATGTAATGTCTCCAAGTTTGCAGATGACACAAAGCTGGGTGGTCGTGTGTGCTGCGAGGAGGATGCCGAGAAACTCCAGTATGATTTGGACAGGTTGGGTGATTGGGCATAAGCATGGCAGATGCAGTATAATGTGGATAAATGCGAGGTTATCCACTTTGGTGGCAAAAACAGAAATGGCAGATTATTATCTGAACGGCAACAGATTGGGAGAAGGGGAAGTGCAACGACACCTGGGTGTCCTTGTGCACCAGTTGCTGAAGGTAAGCATGCAGGTACAGCAAACGGTTAAGAAGGCAAATGGCATGTTGGCCTTCGTAGCGAGAGGGTTTGAGTACAGGAACAAGGATGTCTTGCTGCAGCTGTACAGGGCCTTGGTGAGACCACACCCTGAGTATTGTGTGCAGTTTTGGTCGCCTTATCTGAGGAAGGATATTCTTGCCATGGAGGGTGTGCAGCGAAGATTCACCAGACTGATACCTGGGATGGCAGGAATGACGAACGAGGAGAGATTGGGTCGATTGGGCTTATACTCGCTGGAGTTTAGAAGAATGAGAGGAGATCTCATTGAAACTTATAAAATTCTAACAGGGCTAGTCAGACTGGATGCAGGAAGGATGTTCCCGATGGCGGGTGAGTCCAGAACAAGAGGTCACAGTCTAAAGATAAGGGGTAAGCAATTTAGGACAGAGATGAGGAGGAATTTCTTCACCCATAGAGTGGTGAACCTGTGGAATTCTCTCCCACAGAAGGCAGTTGAGGCCAAGTCAGTAAATATATTCAAGAAGGAGTTAAGTATATTTCTTAAGGCTAAAGGTATCAAGGGATATGGGGAGAAGTCAGGGACAGGGTACTGAGTTTGGATGATCAACCATGATCTCATCGAATGGCGGAGCAGGCTCGAGGGGCCGAATGGCCTACTCCTGCTCCTATCTTCTATGTTTCTATGTTTCACAACTTACATTCCCACCCAGCTTTGTATCATCATAAAACTTGAATATATTACATTTGGTCACCTCATCCAAATCATTGATGTAGATTGTGAATAGCTGAGGCCCAAGCACTGATCCTTGCGGTACCCCGTTATCTACAGCATGCCAACCTGAAAATGACCCGTTTATTCCTACGCTCTCTTTTCTGTCCGTTAACCAATCCTCAATCCATGCTAGTATATTACCGCCAATCACATGAGACCTAATTTTGTTTAATAACCTCTTGTGTGGCACCTTATCGAATACCTTCTGAAAATCCAAATACACCACATCCACTGGTTGCCCCTTATCTATTCTGCTAGTTAGAACCTCAAAAAACTCTAACAGATTTATCAAACACGATTTCCCTTTCATAAATCCGTGTTGACTCTGCCCAATCCAATTATTATTTTCTAAGTGCCCTGTTACCGTGTCAGGCTAGCTGGTCTGTAGTCCCCGTTTTCTCTCTCCCTCCTTTCTTAAATAATGGGGTTACATTTGCTACCTTCCAATCTGCGGGAACTGTTCTAGAATCTATGGAAATTTGGAAAATGACAACCAACGCATCCACTATCTCAATAGCAACCTCTTTCAAAACCCTAGGATGTAGTCCATCAGGTCCAGGGGATTTATCGGCTTTCAGTCCCATTAATTTCTTCAGTACTATTTTTTTACTAATACTAATTTCTTTCAGTTTCTCATTTTTGCTAGACCCTTGGTTCTCCACTATTTCCGGGAAGTGTTTTGCGTCTTCTTCCGTCAAGACAGACACAAAGTATTTGTTTAATTTCACTACCATTTCCATATTCCCCATTATAATTTCTCCTGTCTCAGCCTGTAAGGGACCCACATTTACTTTTGCTAATCTTTTCCTTTTTATATACCTATAGAAGCTTTTACAGTCTGTTTTTATGTCTCCTGTTAGTTTACTCTCATATTCTATTTTCCCTTTCTTTATCAATTTCTTGGTCCTCCTTTGCTGAATTCTAAAATCCTTGCAATCCTCAGGCTTACTACTCTTTTTGGCAACATTATAAATCTCTTCCTTTGATCTAATACAATCTTTAATTTCTCTTGTTAGCCACAGTTGGACCATTTTTCCTGTGGGGTTTTTGTGCCTTAAAGGAATGTATATTTGTCGTAAATTATGTATTCATTCTTTAAATGATAGCCATTGCTTGTCTACCATCATAGCTTTTAACCTAATTTTCCAATCTACCTTTGCCAACTCGCCCCTCATACCTACGTAGTTTGCTTTGTTTAGGCTGAAGACCCTAGTTTTGGATTTAACTAAATCACTTTCAAACTCAATATAAAATTCTATCATATTATCGTCACTCTTCCCTAAAGGCCCCTTTACTACAAGGTTATTAATTAACCCTTTCTCATCGCACAATACTAGATCTAAAATAGCCTGTTCCCTAGTTGGTTCCTCAACATACTGATCTAGAAAACTATCTTGCATACATTCCATGAATTCGTCCTCCACACTATTAAATTGGTTTGCCCAGTCTATATGTAGATTAAAGTCCCCCATGAACATCGTGAACCTCACCCAGGCAGAGACCCTGGAAATAAGTGGGGCATCCAGAGCGATGATTATTGGAGATGGTGAGGTTGGTGGCTCCGCAGAGCAGGGTGACTGGCTATCACTCATACCCCTCCCTGTACCACAAGCAATTGCACCTTTAGCCAACTTCAAGACCAGTGTGGTTGAGACTTTCATGTGTGAGTGTTCAGCCTCTGATTGCCATCCTAACTCTCGTCCCTTTCTTCTTTGCTCTGGATACTTCTCAGCAGCAAGAACCTCCTCAACAAACTCCTGCAGCAGACATCTCAGAAGACATCCTTCCTTCTAAGGAACCATCGTGATGCAGGAGGGTGCCAGAAAACCAGCTCGGCGAGACTGCCCCATGGTGCAGGGCGACATCGACTGCACCCACGTGGCTTTGCGGGTGCCGCATAACAATTCTGAGCTCTTCCGTAACCGCAAAGGCTACCACTCACTTAATGTGCAGTTGGTGTGCGACCACGCCCAGTGCTATCCTTGCAGCATTCATGATGCCTTCATCCTGTATCAGTCCGGTATGCCAGCAATCTTTCAGCCACCACATCAAACTGAAGGGTGGCTGCTCGGAGACCAGGGCTATCCGGTCTGCACCTGCCTGATGACTCCCCTCCACAACCCCACCACTACTGCCCAGCACTCATATAATAAGAACCATTTTGCCACCAGGAACATCATCGAGCAGATATGTTACAATCAGACCCTTCATCTAAGTTATTAATACAGATCATAAATAGCTGAGGCCAAAGCACTGATCCTTGCGGTACCCCACTAGTTACAGCCTGCCAACCCGAAAAAGTCCCGTTTATTCCTATTCTGTTTTCTGTCCATTAACCAATCCTCAATCCATGCTAATATATTACTCCCAATCCCATGATTCCTAATTTTGTGTAATAACCTCTTGTGTGGCACTTTACCAAATGCTTTTTGAAAATCCAAATACACTACATCTACTGGTTCCCCCTTATACATCCTATTAGTTACATCTTCAAAAAACTCTAACAGATTTGTCAAACACGATTTCCCTTTCATAAAACCATGTTGACTTTGCCTAATCATATTACGATTTTCGAAGTGCCCTGTTACCACGTCCCTAATAATAGATTCTAGCATTTTGCCTACTACTGATGTCAGGCTAACTGGCCTATAGTTTCCCATTTTTTCTCTTCCTCCTTTCTTAAATAGCGGGGTTATGTTTGCTACCTTCCAATCCTTGGGGACTGTTCTAGACTCTTGGGAATTCTGGAAAATTAATACCAATGCATCCATTATCTCTGCAGCTACCTATTTTAAAACCCTCGGGGCTAGAAATTCATTATAGCCCAGGAATGGGCGGTATCATTAGAAAAGTTGGAGAATTAGCGCCAGGCGCTAATGCTTTAGACTGCACGCAAAATTCATTCTCACTGCTCAAAGAAATGATTGGAGTGCTAATTCAAGTCTTTAAGCCCAAGCTCATTGGCGTTACACTCAAAGGGTGGACCAATATCAGGTGCAGTCTAATCACAAGTCATCATTGCCACAGGCTTTTCCCAGTTCTTAAAGGGGAGGTTCATTGATGCTGCAGAACATTGCTGGCTGTGCAGGTGCCTCAGCAAGCAGCAGCAGGCCAAGGAGAAGGAGCCAGAGGACTGAAGCAGCTGCACTCAAGGCAGATCCACGCCCCAGGGAAAGAGCCCGCAGATTCTGCAATCAAGTATTGGAGGCGTTGGTGTTCGCTGTAGAGAGACGGAGGGCGGTGCTCTACCCGGCAAGTGGCAGGAGGCCCTCGCCGCAAGTCTTCCGCACCATGTGGAGGGAGGTAGCGCAGCATGTCTCGGATAGCACTGCGGTCCCCAGGGCCCATGCACAGTGCAGGAAGAAATTTAACGACCTCACTCGGGTGGTCAGGGTGAGTGAATGCTTCAACAAATGCTACATACCACCATCTGAACCACAGTCTTCACACACTGCCAAAGCACCACACCCCCATCACTCACCCACCAACAATCTCTACCTACCAACACTCATAGAAACATAGAAACATAGAAACATAGAATCTAGGAGCAGGAATAGGCCATTCGGCCCGTCGAGCCTGCTCCACCATTCAATACGATCATGGCTGATCATCCAAATCCAGTACCCTGTCCCTGCTTTAATCCCCACAGTACACATATCCCACCCTACCCCCGTAACCCCACGTATTTAATTCCCCCTAACATATCCCATCCTATCCCCATAACCCCACATATTTAATCCCCCCCTAACACTAAGGGTCAATTTATCATAGCCAAATCAACCTAACCCGCACATCTCACACCTTGCACACAATGACAGCTATTTAGCTATGGCAGGCACATCACCCAAATACATTGCTCCACACTCACTCACACCCTTTCCTTTCTCTTGCAGGGCAAGGTGGCTCACAACAGGAGGGAGCAGGAGTGCACAGGCGGGGGACAAGCCGACACCCAACCACTGTCTGTGCTGGAGAATCGAGTGCTGCGAATCAGTGGGTGCCAGGTGGTGGGCGCCATGGCCACCGGGGACATTGTCCCCCTTGGCAACGGTATGTTCATCCCGACTCCTTCTTCTCACATCCCACTTCCCCTCACCCCACAAGTGTTTTGCACCTTCCAGCTAATCATGCTGTATGCATCCATATCTCCCTTCCTGCCCCCCTCCCCTCACCATAACCCGACCCTTGTGCCTTTATGCTTTCAGATAATCAACAATCACCTGAGCAGCCTGTCTCTGAGGGCACCGTAGAGAGCGAGGCAGGAGAATAGGAGGAGGAAGAACACACCACGTCACTGCATGTCTTACCCGCAGGCACCAGCTCAGATACTGGCACTACGCGTTCTTTAGAGGCTCGCATAGTAGAGACACCAGGGACGAGTGGGCTGAAGCAAGGCCAGGAGGAAAGGGATGGTAGACTCCCAGCGAGACCATGGTGACCCAGACCTGATGCCGCGTGTGATGGGCGATCTGGCAGCTTCCATTGCAGCACAGGCGGAAGTGACGCAACGTCTTAGTGCTGTAATGCAGTCTATGGTTGGTGGCATCCAATCTCAGACTGCTCTCATGCAGTCTCAGCTTGATGCCACGCAAGCTCTGACTGCTGCCATCGTGGCTGGGTCTACCACCATCGACCGGGGCTTTCACGGTGTCACAGCAGGCCAGCAATCTGTGCTGCAACAGATTGCTAGGGATGCTGAGGTGCTGCCCCGGGAGAGTGGCAGTGGGTCTCTGGAGCAGGAACCTGCTGTCCTCTCTCAGGATGACAGTATTCCTGATCCCATCACTGCCACTCCGCCATTGCCCTTGTCACTGCCTGTCATCCAGCCAGCCCAGACTGCTGCCGCCCATGCTGAGGTGATGCAGTCTACAGCTGAGCTTTCCAGGCCCAGAGCTGGTCGAGGGCATCCTGCAAGGCCATCTGAAGTCTCCCACATGGACACTCAGCAGCCTTCCACCAGCACTGCTGCAGCCATTGGGCCAACACTGCATGGGAGCACTAGAGTAGGTAAAGGCACAGTAACGACAGGCATTAAGGGATTGCACAATTGTGAATAGTTAATATTTTTGTTGTAAATATGTGTTCACTGATATTGATAAATTTATTAATTCAGTTTCGATCCTTTTGTGGTGTGTCTCATTTCAGCTTTGCGCTATTATATGGCCTGCGACAGGGATGCAATGATGTGGATCTGGTGAGCAATGGGGATCTGGGGTTTAATTCATTCGAACCACAGTCTGATGACCACTGGACAAGGTCAGTGAATGCATCTTCAAAAGCCGTCTCCTACTAACTGCAGCACTATCCTCACACACTGCTCAATGCATGACCCCAACCCCAATCACTCATCTACCAACAATCTGTACCAATCACGAGGTAAATCTCTCATTCCTAGCCTCACCTCAACCCCTTGGAGGAGACGGTGCAGGCTATTCTTGGCAGGGGCATGACTGAGCCATTGGCCAGCGGCGAGGCTGAAAGGATACAAGATGCTGGTATCCTCATACGTTATCCTCCTTCTCACATGCACCTCATGCTTTCCCGCCCTCCCCTCACCACAACTCCACCCTTGTGCCTTCCTCATTTCACACACCCAAGAAATGCAGCCTGCCCAGCCAGTGGTTGAACAAGAGGAGGGAGAGGAGAGTGAAGAAGTTGAAGAAACACCGTCACTCGATTTCACACTCCAGCTCCTCAAGGTCAATCAGCAAGTCCATAAACAGTGTCCCTCATTGAAAATCAGCAACCTTCCACCAACCATGCTGCAGCCAATGGGGTAGCACTGCGTGACATCACTAGGATAGGCAAAGGCACAAACAAGACAGTCACAAAGAGAATGCATAAGGGTGATGAGTTTATTTCTTGATGCCATATTGGAGGATAGATGTATAAAGTTGGATTGGAAAGTTTGCTTTGTGGTGGCTTTTATTTCAGCATCATGACCAAGAGGACGCTGTGATGGTCAGTAACAGAGGGAAGGTGAGGTGTGGAACTAATGTTGAAAGGGGAATTGGGGCTTGTGTCACTGGTACCGCAGGCGGAGGATTCCATCCCAGATATCCCGGCCAGAAAGGGGCTGTCTGGGTTGCATCCTTCCTTCTGCTTCCTCCTCTTCTGTGTCTTCCTCTTCGCTCTGCGACCGGATGCTGTAAATCTGAAATTACAGCAGAAAATGCTGGAAATACTCAGCAGGTCAGGCAGCATCTCGACCTGAGACGTGAACTCTGTTGCTCTCTCCACGGATGTTGCCTGACCTGCTGAGTATTTGGAACATAGGAACAGGAGTAGGCCATTCAGCCCCTCGAGCCTGTTCCGCCATTCAATAAGATTGTGGCTGATCTGCGATCTAACTCCATATACCCGCCTTTGCCCCATATCCCTTAATACCTTTGGTTAACAGAAAGCTATCAATCTCAGATTTGACATTAACAGTTGATCTAGCATCAATTGCTGTTTGCAGAAGAGAGTTCCAACTTGTACCAACCTTTGTGTGTAGAAGTGTTTCCTAATTTCACTCCTGACTGTAATTTTTAGACTATGCCCCCTAGTCCTAGAATCCCCAACCAGCGGAAATAGTTTCTCTCTACCTACCCTATCTGTTCCCCTTAATATCCTTATTTGCAGCATTTTCTGCCTTCTCAGAGGCCTTCCTTTACCATCTGAGGCCTTGTAAGCATCCAGTAGCACTCCCTACACACTTAAAAAAACGTTTGACATGTTTTGCAGCAAGCCACTACTTCAGTAAAATCAAAAAAGAAAGTCCAAAAGCTTAAATGCAAACTTACGTGAAAGATGTGTGTGTCCCTTTCAGAGGTGCAGACAGCGCCTCTGTCAGTCTGCTTACACGTTGGGTTCACGTGTTGTGCTTGGGACCCAGCTCTGAACTCAGCGCTAAGGTCGAATTTCACCCTGGTGATGTTAAGTTGACATTGCACGCCTCTGACATCACCACAGCTCCATTTTTTTTCAGGGCGGTAATACTTAGCGCAGTGCTACCGGGATCATGAAAATGGAGTACGCCGCTGGACCCACCATCAGCTGGTGGAAGAGCGGCCGGCGCCACTTTCTGCACATTACACCGCGATAATGGGTGGCGATAAGGAAGGGAATTTCTCTCCCAGATTCGATTTAAACAGTGTCTCCATGCACTGCAGCAAACAGAGTCTATTTATTCAGCAGTGAGTCTATTTAAACAGTGGCGTGGAAATTGGATATGTCCCGAAAACGGGCAGTGTCATGGCCCAGCGCTATTAAGATGTGCCGGGTGAAACTGGTCCAGGCAGCACGCAAAATTCGTGCTCAGTCCTCATTAACATCATTATAGTGCTGATCTCAGTGCTGTAATCGCTGCTCATTGGCTTACCACTGAATAGGTGGGCCAATATTGGGTCCACTCTAATTCCAAGTCAAGTGTGGCACAGCTTTTATTCAGTACTTAAAGGGGAGGTGCATTGATGCTACAGCACCTCATTGTCAATCCAGTTGGAACTGCAGCTGGAAGCAGACGCTACTACGATGAGATGGCTGAGCCTCAGCACAGGGAGAGAGCGAGAAGATTCTCAGGTGCGGCTATGGAGGCACTGGTGGTGGCCGTGGAGAGGAGGAGGTGTGCTGTCCTCTTCCTGCAAGCCAGCAGGAAGACATTGGCCCATACATCCAGAAGGCTGTGCATGAGATTGCCGATTATGTGACAGCCACCAGTGTGGTCCCCAGGTCCTCCGTACAATGCTACAAGAAGTTTAATGACCTCACACGGCAGGTCAAGGTGAGTGAAGGCTTCAGAAAATGCAATATCCCACCATCTGTACCACAAGCCTCACACACTGCTCAATGCACCACACCCCCATCACTCACCTACCAACAATCTCTACCTATCACCACTCACACCTCACAACCATGGCTTCACTTCACCGCTCACAATCTTACCACTGCTGCAACACTTACACCCACATCTCACACCTTGCACACACTGACAGCTATTCAACTATGGCAGGCACAACACCCAAACACATTGTACCACACTCACTGACACACTTCACCCAAACACATTGTACCACACTCACTGACACACATCACCCAAACACATTGCACCACACTCACTGACACACATCACCCAAACACATTGCACCACACTCACTGACACACTTCACCCAAACACATTACACCACACTCACTGACACACTTCACCCAAACACATTACACCACACTCACTGACACACTTCACCCAAACACATTGCAGCGCACTCACTGACACACTTCACCCAACACATTGCACCACACTCACTGACACACTTCACCCAAACACATTACACCACACTCACTGACACACACATCACACAAACACATTCCACCACACTCACTGACACACTTCACCCAAACACATTGCACCACACTCACTGACACACTTCACCCAAACACATTGCACCACACTCACTGACACAGTTCACTTTCTCTTGCAGGACAAGGTCACGCATAATCGGAGGAAGTGGTAGCAGACAGGCTGGGGGAAAGCTGCCATACAGGACCTCAGCCAACTGGAGAAACGAGTGCTGGACATCATTGTTATGGAGGCCGTGGCAATGGGCAAAATGAACCCCTTGGGGACAACAACGGTATGTTCATTCCTAATCCTTCTTTCAGATCCCACTTCTCCCTTATCCCACAATCTTTTCTCACTTTCAAGCTGCTGATAGTGAATACATGCATATCTGGCTTCCCCCACCCCCCACCACAACCCGACTCTTTGCCTTTCTGCTTTCAGATAATCAGCAACCAGCAGCAGCTCAGCCTATCCCTGAGGCGATAGAGGAGAGTGAGGGAGGAGAAGAAGAAGACACAGCGTCACTGCATCTGTCACTCGCAGACACCAGCTCAGAAACTGGCACTGCGCGTACTGTAGAGGCTTGTGTAGAAGCAGGGTCTGCACAGGGTGAGGCACCGGACACGAGTGGACTGCAGCAAGGCCATGGGGAAAAGGTAGCTCGGGGGCAAGCTCCCTGGAACGGTGAGTTCGCTATACAGAACTCAGATGAGGACCTTGATGGGGCAGCCTTCCGATGAATGGTGATGGGCCTGCACACCAAATTGCTAGGTGCAATGGCAAGCCTGCCAGAGAGCCTCTTAGCAATGTCAAGAAACATAGAGGAGTCCACCTCCAGCATTGGCCGGGGCTTTGCGCAGAGCTTGGAGTCCGAGCAGGCACCCTTCGGTTTGATGTGGTGGCTGAAAGATTGCTGGATGAAGGCATCATGACTGCTGCCAGGATAGCACTAGGCGTGGTCGCACACCAACTGCACATTAAATGAGTGATAGCCTTGAAAGAATATTTACTATCCCGGATATCTCGGATCAGGCATATTTCTCAGACGTTCACTTTCAACTGAAGTTTGAGGTCGCCGAATCCTAAAGACGCTTAACTGGGTCTAAAGGTCCAGGCTATCTCTCCCTAAAGGAAAGGAACAGAATGTTACCGTCCTCCAGATAGCGCTTTTAATAAGTTTAGCTAGACTGTAACGTCCCGGATATTATGAGGGTCCGGAAAACTCCCCTCAGACATGTACCTCTCCACCAAAGAGTGTACAGAGATTGAGTTTGCGAGTTATTGATACAGAAGACGTGAGACAATTCTAAAAATATATAGAGATTTATTAAAAGAACCGACATGCAATTTACAGTTGGTGAATCAATCAATCGCAATGTTAACAGTTCTAAAAAGACAAAAAATACGATCTTATTTTTAATAGAGAATCTTACTTTTAAATCTTATCTTTGCTACAGTATTAATGTTCTTAAAAATTTCTATACAGGATATCCATCAATATCAAAATACCTTTGATCCCCGAGGTACAAAGAGTGGAAGACCACAGAGACGCCTCTGTAGTCGTGAATTGCTTTGCCAGATTAAAGCAAGTCTACTATCTCATTTGAGACTTCAATATTTATACCCTTTTTCTGTTGTATTTCCTTTAAAGTTTCTGCTTGTGCAAGTTAATTATCCCTATTCATCTTTCTGCTGACCTCTGCAATTCTTTACTGCTACATCAGCTTGTAATATTCCAGAATCTTGTCTCATCTCCAGGTGTTCTGGGTTCACCATATAAAAACAGAGTGAAGGGCAGGTGTTCCTTATTTTAGGTCATCTTTATGGGGCAGATGTTCCTTATCTTATGTGCCATCTTTACGAAGTTTAAATTAAAACACCTTATCCAGGGTGGACCGTTGTTTTTGTTCCCAAAAGTCAGCCTCTCGGAGCCATGCACCTTCTGTTTCAATAAGGTTATTTATTCAGGGTCAACAACTTGTCCTGTTTGAATAAGGCCAGAATTATTTCATAAGATAGTGTATTTTTCTAAATAGGTTAAATAGCTTATACCTTCACAGCCTTTGCGGTTACGGAAGAGCTCAGGATTGTTATGCGGCGCCTGCAAAGCCATGTGGGTGCAGTCGATGTCGCCCTGCACCATGGGGCAGTCTCGCCGAGCTGGTTTTCTGGCACCCTCCTGCATCACGATGGTTCCTTAGAAGGGAGGATATCTTCTGAGATGTCTGCTGCAGGAGTTTGTTGAGGAGATTCTTGCTGCTGAGAAGTATCCAGAGCAAAGAAGAAAGAGATGAGAGTTAGGATGGCAATCAGAGGCTGAACACTCACACGAAAGTCTCAACCACACTGGTCTTGAAGTTGGCTAAAGGTGCAATTGCTTGTGGTACAGGGAGGGGTATGAGTGATAGCCAGTCACCCTGCTCTGCGGAGCCACCAACCTCACCATCTCCAATAATCATCGCTCTGGATGCCCCACTTATTTCCAGGGTCTCTGCCTGGGTGAGGTTCACGATGTTCATGGGGGACTTTAATCTACATATAGACTGGGCAAACCAAATTTGCAGTAATAGTGTGGAGGATGAATTCATGGAATGTATGCAAGATAGTTTTCTAGATCAGTATGTTGAGGAACCAACTCAGGAACAGGCTATTTTAGATCTAGTATTGTGCAATTAATTAATAACCTTGTAGTAAAGGGGCGTTTAGGAAGAGTGACGATAATATGATAGAATTTTATATTGAGTTTAAAAGTGATTTAGTTAAATCCAAAACTAGGGTCTTCAATCTAAACAAAGCAAACTACGTAGGTATGAGGGGCGAGTTGGCATAGGTAGATTGGGAAACTAAATTAAAAGTTATGATGGTAGACAAGCAATGGCTAGCATTTAAAGAATTAATACATAATTTACAACAAATATACATTCCTTTAAGGCACAAAAACCCCACAGGAAAAGTGGTCCAACTGTAGCTAACAAGACAAGTTAAAGATAATATTAGATCAAAGGAAGAGACTTATAATGTTGCCAAAAAGAGTAGTAAGCCTAAGGATTGCAAGGATTTTAGAATTCAGCAAAGGAGGACCAAGAAATTGATAAAGAAAGGGTAAATAGAATATGAGAGTAAACTGACGAGAGACATAAAAACAGACTGTAAAAGCTTCTATAGGTATGTAAAAAGGAAAAGATTAGCAAAAGTAAATGTGGGTCCCTTACAGGCTGAGACAGGAGAAATTATAATGGGGAATAAGGAAATGGCAGCGAAATTAAACAAATACTTTGAGCTGGATTTTATGAATGGAGATGTGTTGGAGGCGGGACTGCTGCTTGTCGGGTTTCAGTCCCGCCTCCATCAGCTTCTGGCAACCAGTGGGATTTTCCCCTGATTGACATTGTTAAGCCCACCCGGCGGGCTCAGCAGGCCAATTAGGAGGAAGTCAGTTACAGAGCACGTCAACGTATGACGTGTCATCTGTCAAGAATTTTTGAAAAAAGAAATGTCATTGTTTGACAGCTCTGTGAAGCTGTCAAACACTGACATTCTGTGTAGTTGGATGAGGTCTTGTGTTCAGGACTCATCAAACCTTTCTACTTTGCAGAAATCAGCTGGCTTTTGTATCGGAGGATCCAACAGCCAGTCTGTGATCTCTACTATGGCGATGTCAGGTACTCCGGCTCCACAGCGGCTGAAGGCTATAGGTAGAAACAAAGGTAAATGAACATTTTCTAACACTTTACACTCACCACTCCACACTTGCAGCCATCACTCACCTCTACATCGCACTTTCAGACCCCTCCGACCCGCGCAGCCCGCCTACTCAACTCCTACACCCTGGCGGGGTTCCCCCAGGTCGGCAAGCCCGCACTTCAGGATGAAAAATGGGGCTAATCCTATTTTCTGCCTGTTAACTACCTATTAATAGGCTTTAATCCCTTCCCGCCTCCAAGGAGACGGGACCCGGGGCAGGACGGCTTCCCGCCTCCTGGCAAGAGGGCACGGAGGCGGGTTGGGGGCGGGTTTGCCACCCACCCCCACATTCTGCCACTTTCCCGGCAGTCCTGCCTCCTCGGGGCTGAGAAAATCCAGCCCCTTGTGTCTGTCTTGACGGAAGAAGATGCAAAAAACTTCCCGGAAATATTGGAGAACCAAGGCTCTAGCGAGAATGAGGAACTGAAAGAAATTAGTATAAGTAAAAAAATAATACTGGCGAAATTAATGGGACTGAAAGTCAATAAATCCCCTGGACCTGATGGCTTACATCCTAGGGTTTTGAAAGAGGTGGCTATAGAGATAGTGGATGCATTGGTTTACATTTTCCAAAATTCCATAGATTCTAGAATGGTTCTCGTGGACTGGAAGGTAGCAAATGTAACTTCGCTATTCAAGAAAGGAGAGAGAGAGAAAACGGGGAACTACAGACCAGTTAGCCTGACATGGTAACAGGGCACTTAGAAAATAATAATAGTATTGGGCAGAGTCAACACGGATTTATGAAAGGGAAATCGTGTTTGATAAATCTGTTAGAGTTTTTTGAGGTTGTAACTAGCAGAATAGATAAGGGGGACCAGTGGATGTGGTGTATTTGGATTTTCAGAAGGTATTCGATAAGGTGCCACACAAGAGGTTATTAAACAAAATTAGGGATTGGGGGTAATATACTAGCATGGATTGAGGATTGGTTAACGGACAGAAAAGAGAGTAGGAATAAACAGGTCATTTTCGGGTTGGCAGGCTGTAACTAGTGGGGTACCGCAAGGATCAGTGCTTGGGCCTCAGCTATTCACAATCTACATCAATGATTTGGATGAGGGGACCAAATGCAATATATTCAAGTTTGCTGATGATACAAAGCTGGGTGGGAATGTAAGTTGTGAGGAGGATGCAAAGAGGCTTTAAGGGGATATAGATAGGCTAAGTGATTCCTGGGATAAGGGGATGGTCCAATGAGGAGAGATTGAGTAGACTAAGCCTATATTCTCTTGAGTTTAGAAGAATGAGAGGTGATCTCATTGAAACATACAAAATTCTTACAGGGCTTGTCAGGGTAGATGCAGGGAGGATGTTTCCCCTGGCTGGGGAGTCTAGAACCAGGGTTCACAGTCTCAGAATAAGGGGTCGGCCATTTAGGACTGAGATGAGGTGAAATTTCTTCACTCAGAGGGTGGTGAATCTTTGGAATTCTCTACCCCAGAGGGCTGTGGAGGCTCAGTCGTTGAGTATATTCAAGGCTGAGATAGATAGATTTTTGAATATTATGGGAATCAAGGGATATGGGGATAGTGCAGGAAAGTGGAGATGAGGTAGAGGATCAGCCATGACCTTATTGAATGACGGAGCAGGCTCGAGGGGCCGAATGGCCGATTCCTGCTCCTATTTCTTATGTTCTTATGTTGGCTACTCCTCCCTTGTTCTTAGTTCTCTCCCTTGCATTGTGCACTCCCTTCTCCTGCAGAAGAGGAAGGAAAGAGTTCTGAGCGGCTCCTACGAAGGCAAGTGCAGACATCTGGGACTTCTGCATGTAGTGCTGAGAGGAAGCAAGATGCTGGGACAATGGGAATGTATTGAGTGGGAAGTAAGTGTGGCCTGAGTGTGAATTGAGGAAGGAGTCACGAGAGGAAGTGGAGGTTGAGCAATTGAAAGCAGCTGAGAAGAGCATGTCCGTAGTGAAGGGAGTGTGTGGGTTAGGAGTGAGCAGCAGCAGCAGACCGTGCCCTTGTGATTGGTGTTGAGGGAAGTGATGCAGAGGTGGTGATTGGTCTGAATGGTGGAGGTGGGAGGAGAGTGAACTGTGAGCAGGTACAAATCAAGAGATGGGGAAAGGAGGAGTTGTACTCGCCCTTCCTGCTCTCCCGAGGTCGTTGAATCTCCTGCGGCACTGGATGCAGGTCCTCGGGGCAATGCTCCTGCTGCTAACTTCCTCGGCCACATGCAACCAGGATTTCCTGGTCAAGCTATTGGACCTCCTCTTACCACTCTGTGGGAACACACTTCCCTCCAGGCCCTCACCGCTGCAAACAACACCTCCAGGGCGACGTCTCAGATCCTGGCAGTGACATTTCCCCTCCTTCCAGTCATGTCCAGACTGCACTACAATAGCAAATATGGATGAAACCAGTTTTGCACTTGAGTGAATGCAACCTCCCTTTAAAAAGTGCATTGACCCTTTAAATAGCGGCCCGGGATCGAGCCTGAAATTGCGCGGTTTAGTTGGCAGGCAGCCTGCTTTCGACAGGATTGGCCAGCCAGCCCGCCAATCTCATTATAATAAGGCCCAGCGGTTAAAATCAGCCGAGCCCCGCTTTGTTCCCGACTTCCGTGTGCGCATCTCACTTCCTTCCCCCATGCACCGATCCTGCCTCCTTTTAAAATTAACCCCAAAGTCTCCAATACCTTAGCAGAGCAACACAAACAAGCTGGATTTACATAAGAACATAAGAAATAGGAGCAGGAGTAGGCCAATTGGCCCCTCGAGCCTGCTCCGCCATTCAATAAGATCATGGCTGATCTGATGCTAACCGCCAATCTACTATCACAGAACCATCTCCTGAACCTAACAGAATTGGACACACGAAATAGGAGCAGGATCAGGCTACACGGCCCCTGGGCCCGCTACGCTACCCACAGGGCCATGACCGATCCGAACCTAGACTCATGTCCGAATTCCTGCCCGCTCCCCGTAACCCTTAATTCCCTTTACTTCTCGGAAACTGTCTATTTCTGTTTTAAATTTATTTAATGATGTAGCTTCCACAGCTTTTTGGGGCAGCATATTCCATGGACCTACCACCCTCTGAGTGAAGTAGTTCCTTCTCATCTCAGTTTTGAAAGAGCAGCCCCTTATTCTAAGACTATGCCCCCTAGTTCTAGTTTCACCCATCATCGGGAACATCCTCCCCGCATCCACCCGATCAAGCCCCTTCACAATCTTATATGTTTCAATAAGATCGCCTCTCATTCTTCTGAACTCCAATGAGTAGAGTCCCAATCTACCCAACCTCTCCTCATATGTCCATCCCCTCATCCCCGGGAT
This sequence comes from Squalus acanthias, assembly GCA_030390025.1. NCBI lineage: Eukaryota > Metazoa > Chordata > Chondrichthyes > Squaliformes > Squalidae > Squalus > Squalus acanthias. Next base: position 102,802,474 of record CM059436.1, read on the forward strand.
TAACCGAGTGAACCTTCTTTGTACTGACTCAAGAGCAAGTATGTCTTTTCTTAAGTATGGACACCAAAACTGTATGCAGTATTCCAGGTGCGGTCTCACCAATACCTTGTACAACTGAAGCAATACCTCCCTATTTTTATATTCAATCCCCCTAGCAATGAAAGCCAACATTCCATTGGCCTTCTTAATCACTTGCTGCACCTGCATACTAACCTTTTGAGTTTCGTGCACCAGTACCCCCAGATCCCTTTGTACTTCAGTACTTTCCAGTTTCTTGCCATTAAGATAATAACTTGCTCTACTATTTTTCCTGCCAAAGTGCATAACCTCACACTTTCCAGTATTGTATTCCATCTGCCAAATCTCTGCCCACTTACTTAGCCTGTCTATGTCCCCTTGCAGATTTTTTATGTCCTCCTCACTCACTACTTTCCCTCCCATCTTAGTATCATCTGCAAACTTTGATATGTTACACTCGGTCCCCTCCTCCAAATCGTTAATATAGATTGTAAAGAGTTGGGGACCCAGCACTGACCCCTGCGGAACACCACTAGTTACTGATTGCCAGTCTGAGAATGAACCATTTATCCCAACTCTCTGCCTTCTGTTAGATAGCCAATCCTCTATCCATGCCAGAATATTACCCCCAATCCCGTGATTTTTTATCTTAAGCAATAATCTTTTGTGTGGCACCTTGTCAAATGCCTTTTGGAAGTCTAAATACACCACATCCACTGGTTCCCCTTTATCCACCCTGTATGTTACTTCCTCAAAGAACTCCAGCAAATTTGTCAAACATGACTTCCCCTTCATAAAACCATGCTGACTTTGTCCTATTAAATTATGATTATCCAAATGTCCCGTTACTGTCTCCTTAATAATGGACTCCAAAATGTTACCTACCACAGATGTTAGGCTAACCGGTCTATAGTTTCCAGCCTTCTGTCTACTGCCCTTTTTAAATAAGGGTGTTACATTAGCAGTTTTCCAGTCTGCCGGGATCTTTGCTGAGTCCAGGGAGTTTTGGAAAATTATTACCAATGCATCCACAATCCCTACCGTCACTTCCCTCAAGACCCTAGGATGTAAGCCATCAGGTCCAGGTGATTTATCCGCCTTGAGTCCCATTATTTTACCGAGTACCACTTCCTTAGTGATTTTGATCATGTTTAGCTCCTCCCCCCCTATAGCCCCCTGTTTGTCCAGTGTTGGGATATTCTTAGTGTCCTCTACTGTAAAGACTGATACAAAATATTCATTCAGTGTATTTGCCATCTCCATATTTCCCACCATTAATTTCCCGGTCTCATCCTCTAAGGGACCAACATTTACTTTAGCCACCCTTTTTCTTTTTATATAACTATAAAAACTCTTACTATCTGTTTTTATATTTTTTGCTAATTTACTTTCATAATCTATCTTCCCTTTCTTAATCAATTTTTTTGTTATTTTTTGCTGTCTTTTAAAGTTTTCCCAATCCTCTATCCTCCCACTAGATTTGGCTACCTTAAAAAAGCCCTTGTTTTTAGTCGAATATTATCCTTAATTTCTTTACTTAGCCACGGATGACTGTCTTTTCTTTTACACCCTTCTCTTCTCAGTGGAATATATATTTTTTGGAAGTTGTAAAATAACTCCTTAAATGTACACCACTGATCATGTATCATCTTACCCTTTAATCTATTTTCCAATCCACTCTACTCAATTCCGCTCGCATACCTTCATAGTCTCCTTTATTCAAGCTTAGCACGCTTGTTTGAGATCCAACCTTCTCACCCTCTAATTGAATATGGAATTCAACCATGTTATGGTCACTCATTCCAAGGGGATCCTTTACTAGGACATTTTTAATTAATCCTGTCTCGTTACACAGGACCAGATCTAAGGTTGCTTGCCCCCTGGTCGGTTCAGTTACATACTGCTCAAGAAACCCATCCCTAATACACTCAATGAACTCATCCTCAAGGCAGCCCTGCCCAATTTGATTTGTCCAATTAATATGATAGTTAAAATCCCCCATAATTAAAGATGTCCCTTATTACAAGCCTCAACTATTTCCTGATTGATACTCCGTCCAACAGAGTTGCAACTGTTCGGAGGCCTATAGACTACGCCCACTAGTGTTTTTTTCCCCTTATTATTCCTTATCTCCACCCAAACTGTTTCATTATCCTGATCTTTTGACCCAATATCATTTCTCTGTATTACAGTGATTCCTTCCTTTATTAACATAGCCACCCCACCTCCCCTTCCTTCCTGCCTGTCCTTCCTGATCGTTAAATAACCTGGTATGTTTAATTCCCAGGCATTGTCACCCTGCAGCCATGTTTCTGTAATGGCCACAAGATCATACCCATATGTAGTTATTTGTGCCATTAACTCATCTATTTTGTTACGAATGCTACGTGCATTCAGATAGAGAACTTTCAAATATGTTTTGTGACACTTAGTTCCTGCTTTTGCCCTTTTTATTACTTTACCTTTTACTCCATACCTTCTGCCCCTTCCTGACACACTCTGGTTTTTAATTTCCCCACTGCTACCTAAGTCTATGACCTTCTCTGTTGTCATTTTTATTATTTGCTCTCTAGGAACCTCCCCCCCACTAGTTAGTTTAAAGCCCTCTCTACAGCCCTAGTTATATGATCCGCTAGGACTCTGGTCCCAGCACTGGCCAAGTGAAGCCCGTCCCAATGGAACAGCTCCCTCCTGCCCCAGTACTGGTGCCAGTGTCCCAGGAAGCAAAACCCATTTCTCCCACGCCAGTCTTTGAGCCACTCATTTAACTCTCTAATTTTATTTGTCCTCGCCAAATTCGCTCGTGGCTCAGGTAATAATCCAGAGATTATTACTCTTGAGGTTCTGTTTTTTAATTTCACCCCTAGCTGCTCATACTCCTTTAACAGAACCGGCTTCCTTGTCCTATCTACGTCGTTTGTACCAACATGGACCACGACAACTGGATCCACCCCCTCCCACTGCAAGTTTCTTTCCAGCCCAGAGGAGATGTCCTTAACCCTGGCACCGGGCAGGCAACACAGCCTACGGGACTCTCGCTTTCGGCTGCAGAGAACTCTATCTATCCCCCTAATAATACTATCCCCTACCACTACAACATTTCTATTTACTCCCCCCTCTTGAATGGCCCCCCGTTCCACGGTGCTGTGGCCAGGTTGCTCATCCTCCCTGCAGTCCCTGCTCCCGTCCCCACAGGGAGTAAGAACCTCGAACCTGTTGGACAAGAGCAAGGGCTGCGGCTCCTCCAACACTACCTCCTGGATCCCTGTACCTGCCTCACTCGTAGTCACACCGTCCTGTCCCTGACCATGGGCTACATCTGAATTAATTAACTTCATAGGTGTGACCACCTCCTAAAACACAGAGTCCAGGTACTTCTCCCCCTCCCTGATGTGTCGCAGTGTCTGAAGCTCAGACTCCAGCTCATCAACACGGAGCTGGAGTTCCTGTAGCAGCAGATACTTGTCACAGATGTAATCACCGTGAGCCTCAATGGGGTCCACCGGCTCCCACATCTTGCAACAGTAACACATCACCTGCTCCATTCTATGTAATTAATTATATTTTTTTATTGTTAGTTATGGACACTCTCTGCCCGATTATAGCTGCTAGTATCCCCTTTAATTAATTGGATTTAAATTAAATCAATCCCTCTAAATTACACCAGTTAAATGGTTTACCAACAGTCACTCTGCACTAGAAAGGCCTTATTAACTACAACCCACAGAGTTAAAGTTTGAAAAGAGCACCCTACACCCCACTCACCCGAACTCACACTTACCCGAACTCAACACTCTCTGCTGACTCGCACTCAGTGCTTGCTCACACGAGCACTGGTCTTTTTATACTGTTTGTTTGTTTACAGCCAAATGAGTCACCCCTGCTGATTGATTAGAAAACTGGTTTCCACTGCCTGCTGTGCCAATTTACTCCTACTGCAGTGTAACCTTGTTTTACTCTTCTTAAACCAACAGAATCCCAAATATTTAACTTTTCCCCTTCACTTAAACTGCTTAAGTACTCTTATCAAGAATGATTTAAAGAGAACTAACAATTAAAGGACTCTCACACTTACCCAAACTCAGCACTCTCTGCTGACTCGCACTTTGCAGGGACTTTGCAAATAAATATATTGTTTTATCTGCTGCTGGTTTCTATTGGATCCCACTATGGCTGCCTCCTGCTTCCACAATCTCAAGTCGTGCTAGGAATGGCACTTGCCGCAGAATTCATGGCCCTGATATTAACGGGGAGGTAAAGGTGAAGCCACAAATGGCCAAAGAACCCGGCAAGGCCAGTGACTGGTGATCGGGGCTGGGGGAGGAGGCTGGTGATCGGGGCTGGCGGGGGGGGGGAGGCTGGTGATCGGGGCTGGGGGGAGGCTGGTGATCGGGGCTGGGGGGGGAGGCTGGTGATCGGGGCTGGGGGGGGAGGCTGGTGATCGGGGCTGGGGGGAGGAGGCTGGTGATCGGGGCTGAGCGGAGGCTGGTGATCGGGGCTGGGGGGAGGAGGCTGGTGATCGGGGCTGGGGGGGGAGGCTGGTGATCGGGGCTGGGGGGAGGAGGCTGGTGATCGGGGCTGGGGGGAGGAGGCTGGTGATCGGGGCTGGGGGGAGGAGGCTGGGGATCGGGGCTGGGGGGGGAGGCTGGTGATCAGGGCTGGGGGGAGGCTGGTGATCGGGGCTGGGGGGAGGCTGGTGATCGGGGCTGGGGGGGGAGGCTGGTGATCGGGGCGGGGGTGGGAGGCTGGTGAACGGGGTTGGGGGGAGGCTGGTGATCAGGGCTGGGGGAGGAGGCTGGTGATCGGGGCTGGGGGGAGGGAGGCTGGTGATCAGGGCTGGGGGGAGGAGGCTGGTGATCGGGGCTGGGGGGAGGAGGCTGGTGAACGGGGTTGGGGGGGAGGCTGGTGATGGGGGCTGGGGGGGAGGCTGGTGAACGGGGTTGGGGGGGAGGCTGGTGATCGGGGCTGGGGGGGAGGCTGGTGAACGGGGTTGGGGGGAGGCTGGTGATCGGGGCTGGGGGGGAGGCTGGTGATGGGGGCTGGGGGGGAGGCTGGTGATCAGGGCTGGGGGGAGTCTGGTGATCAGGGCTGGGGGGGAGGCTGGTGATGGGGGCTGGGGGGAGGCTGGTAATCGGGGCTCGGGGGGGAGGCTGGTGATGGGGGCTGGGGGAGGTCGAAGGCTTCCTTGAGCGGCCGGGAGGAGAACTCCTGCTCCTCCTGGCCCACAAGGAGTGCTGAAAGAAGTACTTACCTTGTGGAACCGGCAACTCCCGCCTCCCTTTCACTGCCAGGTTTCCCGACTCCCAGGAAACCCGTGCAGCAACAGTCAATTTGAAGTCAGGCTCCCAATTGCACTGTGGGAGCCTGATCTTAAGATGTTAATTAGTCATCCTGCCTCTGTGTCATGGCGGTAGACTGGACGCCCCATATACGCCGCTGTAAAAATGGCAGCAGGCGCGTGCACGGTGCGTTGGGGTTGTGGTCCGCGCATTTCCCTTTTCAACTGCCCGCGACCCTCTCCCGCCCATCGTAGCGGGGTTAATATCACGGTCCGTGTCAGAGCAATTCCAGTGTCTTCACCTGGTTTTGCGAGAAATTCAGTATCGCCCCATTTGAGGCGCAATTATCGGCCGTGCGCAAAGATTAGCGCCTGGCGCTAATTATCGCCTCCGACTGCAAACTTGACTTTTATCGCCCCTGGAGGTGATTGGAGCGCTAAATCAGGCGCTTCACACCCTGTCTTAAGGCGCAAAGTCCGAGGAGCGAGGCGCTAACTCAGAGCGCTGGCGAAGCTTATGTGATTTCAGTCAGCAATGGAACACAGACACGATGGCCCCGGCCAGTTCTTAAAGGGAAGGGTTGATCTTGCTTTCTATCCACATCCTGCTCATTGCAGCCTTGAATCTCGGCCTGGAGAGACCTGTACATCAAATCTGCTGGAAAGAACAATGGAGAGGACCTGAGAAAGAGCTAAGTGTGCATCCCCACAGTCTCTGCTAAATCGATACAAGGAAGGGCAAATCAAAATGAACCTGCAAAGTGCTGCTCAGTACCCAAAACTCCTTTACACAGCGTTGAATCTCTCCAGAACTCTCTCTCTCTCTCTCTCTCTCTCAGAATGCGTGGTTCAAAAATGTCGCCAACAATAAAAGGCAGGAAGCGGTCGCCTTTAAATAGCGCTCCCCCAGTCCCTTCCTGACGGCAAAACGCTCCCCTCAACCTGTCATTGCTAGCAGCAGGCGGTAAGGCAGGGGCCGCCACTCAATATCCGCTCCGGGGCGCTACCGGGGCGTTGCGCACTCGACTGACGTCACGATCTGCCGGCGCAGGAGATCGTGGCGGTAGTGTTTAGCGCCGCCGCAAAATGTCTAGTTAATTTCGCGAGCGGCACAAACATCGCCGCGCCCGGGCGCTAGTTGCTTTGCGTCCCATTAGCGCCCTCTTAAGGCGCTAACGGGAGGCGCAACCAACTGAATTTTTCCCCCATAGAGTTATACAGCACAGAAAGAGGCCCTTCGGCCCATCGTGTCCGCGCCGGCCATCAAGCCCTGTCTATTCTAATTTTCCAGCACTGGCTGCCTACAGGTTCCTACGGGTTTCCTCCGGGTGCTCCGGTTTCCTCCCACAGTCCAAAAATGTGCGGGTTAGGTTGATTTGGCTATGATAAAAAATTGACCCTTAGTGTTAGGGGGGGATTAAATATGTGGGGTTATGGGGATAGGATGGGATATGTTAGGGGGAATTAAATACGTGGGGTTACGGGGGTAGGGTGGGATGTGTGTACTGTGGGGATTAAAGCAGGGACAGGGTACTGGATTTGGATGATCAGCCATGATCGTATTGAATGGTGGAGCAGGCTCGACGGGCCGAATGGCCTACTCCTGCTCCTAGATTCTATGGGGTAGAAATTAGGTCGCGCCCCATTTGGGGCGCAAATATCGTCCGCGCGCAAATATTAGCGCCTGGCGCTAATTATCGGCACTGACAGGAAACTTCACTTTTACCGCCCCGGGAGGTGAGTGGAGCGCTAAATTAGGCGCTGCACACCTCTCTTAAGGCGCAAAGGCCTAGGAGTGAGGCGCTACCTCAGCGCACGAGCGCAGCGCAGCTGCTGCCAGTTAGCGATGGAACACAGACACACTGGCGCCAGACACTTCTTAAAGCGGGGGGGGCCACTTGCTCCCCAGCCACACCCTGCTCATTGCAGCCTTGAATCTCAGCCTGGAGAGACCTGTAATCCATTTTGCTGCCAAGCATGGAGAGGGTGAGAGAACGCGCTCATCGCTTCACCGAGCGGGCCTTGGATGCTCTGGTTGACGCAGTGGAGCGCAGACGATGCATGCTGTTCCCAGAGAGTGGCAGGAGGCCTTTGCCACGCGAGTTCAGAAGAGTGTGGAGGGAGGTGGCTCAGAGCGTCTCCTCCAGGAGCATGGTGCCCAGGACCCATGTCCAGTGCCGCAAAAAGTTCAACGACCTCACTCGGGTCGTCAGGGTGAGTGGCTTTTTCTCAATACCTCTCCATCCCTCCATCTCAACCTCACTCTATGGCCAGAGGGTCTTAAAACCCCAATGCACAACACTCATCCAACACCTATGGCCCTTTCATGAAACACACACACACATTCCACACTTTGCATACAGTAAGGGCTATTCACCTATGGGAGGCACATCAGGCAAGACCATGGCTGCATATTGTAAGGGCTATTCACCTATGGGAGGCACATCAGGCAAGACCATGGCTGTATATTGACTCAGATGCTGTCCTTTTTCTTGCAGGCTAAGCTGGCTCATAATCGGAGACAGCAGCAACGGACGGGTGGAGGGCGGCTTCAGCTGCAACCCCTCAGCGATCTGGAGGAGCGCGTCCACAGGATTGTGGCAAGCCGGGTGATCGGTCCCGTCGCCACTGGAGACGCCGACCCCGTTGTGGACAGCAATGGTAAGGTCATCACCTTTTTGTCCTCTGTCCTTCCACTTGTCCCTCACAATACCAGCCTTTGACACTTTCAATCCAACTTGCTAACTCGCTGCACTTATTCCTCCCTTACTGCCACCCTGTCCTCACGCTAAAGCCACTCTTGTACCTCCCTGCTTTCAGATGGTGATTCACCAGCTGAGGAGATGGTCCCTGAAGCTGCCACTGGGAGTGATGCTGCAGCTGAGGAGGAAGAGGAAGCCGGAGCATCAGTGCCACCCTCTCCCGAGGAAGCCCATGGCCACACTGGGAACACGCCTTCCCCGGAGGGGAGCAGGGGGGAAGGGGCTGATGATGGTGAAGTTCCAGGACCCAGCGGGCTGCAGCAACGCCATGGGGGGGGGAGGGAAGAACGGGGGAGCAGGGGGGAAGGGGCTGATGATGGTGAAGTTCCAGGACCCAGCGGGCTGCAGCAACGCCATGGGGGGGGGAGGGAAGAACGGGGGAGCAGGGGGGAAGGGGCTGATGATGGTGAAGTTCCAGGACCCAGCGGGCTGCAGCAACGCCATGGGGGGGGGGAGGGAAGAACGGGAGCCTTCTCCCCAGAGGGAGAGTATGCCAGACACTCCTAATGCAATGGACGCAGAGGAGGAGCGGATGATTGCAGAAATGAACAGCCAGGCGGTGGTCATGCACACTGAGCTCATGGGTGCAGTGGGAAGGGTGCCCGAATGCATTGAGGCACTGGCAAGGAGTGTGGAGCACTTCGCTGTAGCACAGGCGGATGCCACACTAAAGCTTACTGCTGCAATTCAGTCACTGGCTGCCAGGAACCCATCTGAGCCTGCTCTCATGCAGACTCAGATTGAGGCCACGCGAGCACTGACTGCTGCCATCCTCGATGGTTCGTGCACATGTCCCCGGGGCTGTCACCGCGCCGCAGCAGGCCAGCAATCTGTTCTCAGGCAAATTGCTCCGGATGCTGAAGTGCTGCCCCGTGGGAGTGCCAGTGTGTCGGGCGAGCAGGGAGTTGCTGTCCTCTCTCACGATGACAGCATTCCTGCTGCCAACACTGTCACTTCTCCACTGCACTTGCCACCGCCTGTAGGACAGACTGCTGCCGCCCATGCAGAGTTGGTGCAGTCTGCAGCCGGGCCCTCCAGGCCCAGAAGTGGTCGAGGCCGTCCTTCAGGGGCATCTGCAGTGTCAGGGTCTGACAAGCAGCAGCCTTCCACCAGCCTTGCTGCAGCCACTGAGGTCCCATTACGGAGGAGCAGTAGGGTTAGAAGGGGGGAAGTGCGCAAGGGAAGGAGATCACCCTCGAAGGGCAAAAAGTAGGAGGTGTGCCAAAATGCTGGTCATTTTTTTATTAAAGGCCGAGGTTCATGGCCCAACTTTTGTTTAGTGTTTTGGACATTATCTCCAGGTTGTGAGAACCAGTTATGTTATTGACTGTTTTTTTGTGTTTATTTCTATGAGTTTGTCATGAGGAATTGACACACACAGAGTTTGTACAATAAATAAGTTTCTGTATTCAAAATATACATGGCTGGTGGTTGGAATTATTGGTGCCTTGGCCGGCTTAGGGGTTGCGTGCTGGGTTGATTCGTGTTTGTAGCACTGGCAGGGGTCCTAGAAGCGGCTTGCTATTAGTCGTTGACGGACGGCCCTTGCAGTTTGACCATTGTGGGCCGCCCTCCTGCCTTGGTGCTGCTGCTGATCATCGTCCTCGGCCTGTTCCTCCTCTTCCTCCTCCTCCTCTTGTGGTGCTGCAAGGCCTGGTGGCATTGGCTGCGTCCTGAGGATTGCCATGTTGTGCAACATGCAGCACACCACTACGAATTTGGAAACTTGCTCAGGCGAGTACTGCAGGGCTCCTCCGGAATGGTCCAGACAGCGGAATCGTTGTTTGAGCACGCCGATTGTGCGCTCAATAATGTTCCTCGTTGCTTGTTGGCTTTCCTGGTACCGCAGCTCAGCAGGGGTGTTTGGCGCACGGAGCGGTGTCATCAGCCAGGTGCTCAATGCGTACCCCTTGTCCCCCAGAAGCCAACCGACTGGCTGATGCGGTGCCTCGAAAATTTCTGCCACAGTACTCTGGCGCAGGATGAAAGCATCGTGGCAGCTGCCCGGATAGTGGGCATTGACAGCGAGAATCACCTGTCTGTGGTCACAGACCAACTGCACATTCAAGGAATGGAACCCCTTTCTGTTCCGGAACTCCTCTGCATTCTCTCGCGGAGCACGCAAAGCCACATGCGTGCAGTCAATGGCGCCCTGCACCATGGGGAAGCCCGCTACCCTCGCAAAGCCCATAGCACGGTCATGCTGCTTGTCTGGGGTCATAGGGAAGGAGATGAAGTCTCGTCTCCTTGTGAAGAGGGCATTGGTGACCTGCCGGATGCAGCGATGCACCGCAAACTGGGAGATATTGGCGAGGTCCCCAACAGCAGCTTGGAATGAGCCAGTGGCGTAGAAGTTCAAGGCCACTGTGACCTTCACTGCCACCGACAGAGACGTCCTGGACCTCAGCTGAGGCTGCAGATCTGGCTGCAGCAGGTGGCAGAGCTCAGTGACCACCTCCTTGCTGAATCGCAGCCTTCGCAAACACAGCTCCTCGGACATGTGGATGTAGGAGAGCTGTTCACGATATACCCTGGGAGGGTAAGCTCTCCTGTACATGCGCCTGATGGGCCTCCTCCGTCTGGCCATCATTGCCACTCTCTGTCTGCGTCTCACTCTGCTCCGATTGAGCTGGAGCAGGACGACGCCCCCAATCATTGCAGCCCCCATCTTCTCTTTGCCAGAAAAGTAATGAGGTACAGCAACGAAAGTAGCAGCAAAGTTAGGATGCACTAGGCAAAACTACCTCACAAAGCGTTGAGTCAATGTAGAAGTCTCTCTCTCTCTCTCTCCGAATCTCTCTCTCTCTCTCAGAACGAGTGGTGCATAAATGTCGACCACAGAAAAAGACAGGAAGAGGCCCCCTTTAAATAGCGCCCCCCCCAGCCCCACACCGATTGATAACGTTCCAGTCTTCCGGTCGTTGGAAGCGCCAGGCGGTAAGGCAGGGGGCGCCACTCAATTTCCGCTCCGGGGCGCCCCAAGGGCGTTGCACCACGGAATGACGTCACAATCTGCGCGCGCAGGTGGTCGGAGCGGTAAGTTTTAGCGCCGCCGCACAATCTCAAGTTAAGTTCTCGAGCGGCGCAAACAGCGCTGCGACCGGGCGTTAGCGCCTTAACGCCCCATTAGCGCCCATTTAAGGCGCTAACGGGAGGCGCAACCAACTGAATTTTTACCCCTATGTTTCTAAACATGCAGGAATGCAAAAAAGAGCCTATAGGTGAAATACAGGGGAATGAGTGGGATATACAAGAAGGAAGGAAGACTTGCATTTCAATAGCGCCTTTCAAAACCCCAGGACGCCCCAAAATACTTGAGAGCCAATACAGTACTTTAGAAGAGTAGTCACTGTTGTAATGTAAGTAAAGTCAAACAGATTCATTTACCATTGTGACTGCAGTGGCACTGATTTCAACTGAAATGTCCAAACAGGAAAGTTATCTGGGACTAAGCTGAGAAAAGTTTGGTTGATTCTGTTGCTGTTTAGTGTGACGCTGGGAGCTTTGGAACTATACACGGTTCTCTTTGAAACAATTTACACCTGTTAATGTAACATGAACTGCTGTGAGACAAAGCAAATCATAATATGATGGATTACTTTTCATTAAAAGGCACAGGGAGCAGAAGGGAAGATTACAGCGCATGCCATGCTGAAATTTAAACACTACTGCAGGATCTGAACAAAGCGATTGAGATTACAATATCTGATTGTTGAAGGCAAGTAAATTAATTAAGAGACATTAGAATTTCAGCACGTCTCGCAAATCTACCTTTCAATATCCTACTTTATAATAAAAACAGAAAATGCTGGAAATACTCAACAGGTCAGGCAGCCTCTGTAGAGAGAGAAACAGAGTTAATGTTTCAGGTCGATGACCCTTCGTCAGAACTGGAAAAAGCAGGAGATGGAACAGGTTTTTAAGCAAGTGTAGGGGCAGGGAAAGGGAGGAGGGGAGGAAAGAACAAAAGGGAAGGTCTGTGATAGGATGGAAGGCAGGAGAGATTAAAAGACAAAAGGGATGATGGTAGCTGTCGATCATTCTGCCATTGCCATTTACACTTCATCTAGAGCCATCTTTTGTTTCTTAACTTGTCCCATTACCATCTCCTTTTGCCTTGCACCATCATCCCTTTTGTCTTTTAATCTCTCCTGCCTTCCATCCTATCACAGACCTTCCCTTTTGTTCTTTCCTCTCCTCCCCCCTTTCCCTGCCCCTACACTTGCTTAAAAACCTGTTCCATCTCCAACTTTTTCCAGTTCTGATGAAGGGTCATCAACCTGAAACGTTAACTCTGTTTCTCTCTCCACGGATGCTGCTTGACCTGCTGAGTATTTCCAGCATTTTCTGTTTTTATTTCAGATTTCCAGCATCCGCAGTATTTTGCTTTCCTACTTTATAATATTCATTTTAGAAATATGGAATAAAATATTTAAATTGTGCTAACATTTATTAACAATTATGTAAGATACGATTTTTCTTTTCACCAACGGGATTCCTTCCACATATTTCCGAGAATCATACAGCACAGAAGGAGGCCATTCGGCCCTTCGTGCCTGTGTTAGCTCTTTCCAATGAGTCCCACTCCCCTGCTCTTTGCCCAGAGACCTGCAAATTTTTATATTTGGTTGCCTAATTTATGATTTTTTTTTATCACAACAATGCCCCACAAAATTGTCAGGAGAGTGATCTTGATAGTTCTTTAGGGGGTGTGTCTATTGTTGAGCCCCACCCTCAGCCTCCAGGACTGGGCCTTTGGTGGTTTGGGGGAAGACATGTCTTTGGTGGAAATGCTGATGGAAGCTGGCCTGCCCGCCGTGGCGGGAGTGGGTGCCAGGTCATTGCCCCAAAAGCTGAAGATCATGCCCCCCCTCCCTAGTGGGAGTCTGCTGGAACAGCCATTATCTCACCAGTTTTCTCCTCTCCTTTCCTCTATCGGAGGTTAGCTCCTGTTGCGATATGGTTCATCTGTCACCCCACCAAAGTAGATGTTATTCATGAATTAGTCTTGACAGGGTATGTTGACGATTTGACCTTGGGAGTATTACAACCAAGTCCAACCCTCACCTTAGGTCAGACATGCACACTTGCAGCAGAAACCTTGGTCGATTTTTTTATATTCGTTCATGGGATGTGGGCGTCGCTGGCAAGGCCAACATTTATTGCCCATCCCTAGTTGCCCTTGAGAAGGTGGTGGTGAGCCGCCTTCTTGAACCGCTGCAGTCCGTGTGGTGAAGGTGCTCCCACAGTGCTGTTAGGGAGGGAGATCCAGGATTCTTGCCTCCCCCTAGCCTGGGGCACTGAGATTAGTTAATTCAGCAGAGAACTGGTTCAAAATGGGGACCTGAAACGTTAACTCTATTTCTGTCGTCACAGATGCTGCCTGACCTGCTGGATGTTTCCGGCATTTTTTGTTTTCATTTCAGATTTCCAGCATCCACAGTATTTAGCTTTTGTTAAAGTACTTTTGAAGTGTAGTCACTGTTGTAATGTAAGAATCGCAGCAGCCAATTTGCGCACAGCAAGGTCACAACATTGAGATAATGACCAGATAATCTGTTATTTTAGTGATGTTGCTTGAGGGATAAATATTGGCCAGGGCACCGGGAGAACACGCCTACTCTTCTTCGAGATAATGCATGGGATCTTTTACTTCCACCTGAGAGGGCAGACATCTCATCCAAAAATATTGCACCTCTGGCAGTGCAGCACTCCTTCAATACTACACTGGAGTGCCAGCCTGGATGATGTGCTCAAGACTCTGGAGTGGGACTTGAAGCTTCTGACTCAGAGATGAGAGTGCTACCCACTGAGCCACAGCTGATGGATTTTGAGCAGGTGCCTTTTATCATCCAACCTAAGAACATATTACATCCATGTAATACATTGCAACATAAAGGAGCTTAGTCAGCAAAGAACTGACACTGATTGCCACACGCATTTCAAATTCAGTTTGCTTAACCAATAGAAAGTAAGAAAGACTTGCATTTATACAGCACCTTTCACAACCTCAGGACGTCCCAAAGCATTTTACAGCCAATGAAATACTTTTTGAAGGGTAGTCACTGTTGTAATGTAGGAAACGCGGCAGTCAATTTGTGCACAGCAAGCTCCCACAAACAGCAACGTGATAATGACTGGATAATTTGTTTTTAGGTGTTGCTTGAGGGATAAATATTAGCCAGGACAACAAGGAGAACTCTCCTGCTCTTCTTCCAAATAGTGCCATGGGATCTTTTATGTTCACCTGAGAGGGAAGATGGGACCTCGATTTAAAGTCTCATCCGAAAAATGGCACCTTGGACAGTGCAGCACTCCCTCAGTACAAGGAGTGACAGCCTGGCTTATGGGGCTTAAGTCTCTGGAGTGGGACTTGAACACACAACTTTTTGACTCAGAGGCAAGAGTGCTACCCATTGGACCACTGGCTGACACGGTATAATTAACTTCATAGTAAATGTGTCGGGAGAGCACAGATATAGCACAGCATGCTTTATCCAGAGGAGGTTAATGGTTGCAACTGCTGGAAGAAGCAATAAGACCCTATATTTGATTGGAATTTAATGCTAATGTTCCAAGACAGTTTGGAGAACTAATTCAGGAGTAGGGACAAACAACTGAGTGAGGGGAGTAACGTTTCTTCCATTTTAATTTATTTGCGATCGGCTCTTTATTTTCCTTGCGATAGTCCTGTGCCACAATCCCCAGCCAGGCGTGCCAGGTGCTTTGCGCTCTGATGGCACAGGTTAGGAATTTGCTGGGATTTACAGACGGGGAGCTGTGTCCTCCTGCTCCAATGTTGTTTTGCCTTCGTGTGCCAAACTCTGCATTTAAGGTCAAGAACGGGAGGCCCATCCTACCACACACGCAGAGGAGGAAGAGTGACTGAGATACACCCAAAAACAGGTGGGTATACTCATCAGGGCCAAGGAAGATCTGCAAGGATGGTGGGGGTCAAAGGTTATATATGGTCAGAAACACCTAAAGGACAGGAATGGAAAATATTAATACATGCAGAGGAGATCATTAGCACAGCATTGAGGGCCATAGAGTTAGTGTGGTAATGAGAGGCAAGGAGAAGGGGGAGCTCAGGCAATGGAGCAGGCAAGGCCAGAGAAAGCTGGGAAAGGGGAGATGACAGTTGCTGAATATATGATAACGAGGACCTGTGTTGGTAAGTTCTATATGTGACTGAACTTAAATGGAATTAAAATTGGGAGAGGTGTAAAATGGACTGCCAACTTGCGATCACCTGCTTTACACTATCGCACAAAGCCAAGATCTACCCCGAGGAGAAGGAAAAACGCAAACTCGAGGAGAAGAAACACCACAAACTTGAGAAAAAGAAGCAACGAAAATTCTAGAAGGTTTAAAGTCCAGTTGAGGGGCCGTAGGCCAATCTTTTGCCTGGCCCTCCACTTCAAGGGAGGCGCGTTGAGGAGTTCCTGGGCTTCACCAAGGACTTCTTCCTTTTATACTCTTGAAAATCCTCAGCAGAACTCACACCAGACCTCGCGTGGGTCCATTTGAGGTCTTCTGAAGGCCCCATACCTTTACTAGAATAAGGAGAGGACCAATTACTTTCTCTGGTTGGAGTGGCTCTCGTGAGGACAAAAGACTTGTGTATCCCTGGCAAGGTGCCACTCCGCCTTCAAAGGGTGGACGAGGCTGGGCTGGGCTGGGACAGGAGTCCTGGAAATGCAAATGATCCCATCCACGAGCTTTGGAACAGAGTCTCCACCCTTAGGCGAGGGTGAGTGGTGGTTCGCTCCACCAAACATACACTGGTGCACCCAGAAATTTCCAGCAATCTTTAAGCAGAAGTGAAGCTGCAGAATGGGAGCCAGTTTAAGCCCAAATAAAATGACTGCTTTTTCCTTCAATCTTGGATTTGCAAGTTCTTTCAAAAGGAGCTGGATAAACAAACTTCACAGCCCTCGCTCACTCTGCTATGCTTCCCTCACCATGTGTGTCAACAGGTTGTCCCAGCCATTGTCATCATTCACGGTGAACAAAACCTGTGGGCTACAACAGACTAATGGGCCGACACAGTTTATTGATCTGGTGAGTCCATTAGCAGTAGAAGTATGTGATTTTGGAGAAAAGAAAATTATATGGGGCCAGAAATTCGGCACGTGTCGGGTGAGTACGCGCTGTGTACTCACCCGTAAGGCCTCCTGAAGTGACGGTTTCCTGCATGCACTGTGCATGCGCGGGAAACCGCAACTTCCGTTCCCCTGAAGGGAGGGTTCAGAGGTGAACCGCGTGCGTGGGAGAGGCTGCGCGCACGCAGCGAACTTAGTTTTTTTTCAGGTTTTTCCGGGAAGGTAAGTATGGAAGAAGTTGCGCTTTTAAAAAGGAGGCGCAAGACCCATTTTTAACAAGGTAAGTGGTTAATTAATTACAATTAAAAACAATTTTCAACAGGTTTATCTTTTTTAGATACTTTAAAGAAAGGTAAGTTTATTTTTTAGCACCGTTAAAAAGTATTTAAATTTTTTCAAAAATGTAAATTTTTGTTTAAAGTAGTTAATTTATTTAACTTATAGTTATTTTAAAAATGTGATGGTTTTTTTTTAATTTATTGAAGTTTAGGTGTTGTTTTGGGGCCAATTTCAATTAATAGATTTGACAGGTCTTCCTGTCAAATCTATGAATGAAAGATGGTCTGCTGCCATTGGCTCTCCATGGCCCACGTGATCCCAGGGGACACATTGCACTAACTACGCCCCTGGGATACACAAACACTGCGCGCCGGCAGCTGCAGGAGGCCCAGGAGCTGAAGTCCCCGTGGGCCCAGAGGTCAACGGCAGGCGCGGTAGGTAGGTGCGCGCGGGATCCTTGCACCTGCGGGAAGCCAGGGAGCCTAATTTCTGGGCCCATCTGTTTTTAATCAAGCTGAAACACGGACTCGTCTTTCATTCAACTCTGCTGCTTTTTACCCCTTCTGCCTGATATTGAAAATCGATAAGAATTCTCTGCCTGAACGTGTTTCAATGAACCAGGGTTTTACCACAGCTGTGCGGAGGTGTAGTCTTTTCTCAGTGTCAATCAACAAGACAAAAAACATTTTTATCTCATCCTGATTTTTAGAAGAGCGTGATCACCATTCAGATGGTTCCTTTGTTGTGATACCTGCAATTTCTTAGTCACCCGGGTCTGAACTCGTGGGTTCTTTACAATCTCTTAAAGGGACATTGCCCCCCAGATAAATGATCTTGCAAGATGACTTATCGGTCTCGTATCTGAAGGGGAGCACAACGATACAGTGGGGAATGTGTTGGTGCCATTGCAAAACTAGAAGCAACTGCTGCTAAAATTTGAAATAAAAACAGAAAATACTGGAAATGCTCAGCAGGTCAGGCAGCATCTGTGGAGAGAGACACAGAGTTAACGGGCAGAATTTTCATTGACCCGTGGAGGCGGATTTGGAGGCGGGTTTGGAGGCGGGTTTGGAGGCGTGTGGGGTGGGCAAATAGCAGATTCGGGGGTCCCGACCCCATCCCACCCCCAACCCGCCTCCATGCCAATTTCGCTGGAGGCGGGTACCCGACCTGTGCTGGGAGCCTCCTCCCCAAGGTGGGAAGGGGATTAGTGGCAATAAACTGCCTGTTAACAGGTAGTTAACAGGCAGTTTTTTGCCTAATCCCTATTTTAATGCCTGAAATGTGGGCTCTCCGACAGGTCCCAACCACGCCGTTTCAGCGAGGCGGACCGTGGGTCTGCAGGGGTTGGAGGGGTCGATATGTCCGGTGGGCAGGTGAGTGATGGGTGCATGTGTGCAGAGGTAAGTGTGTAAGATAAGTGTAAAGTGTGGAAAAATGTTTTACTTACCTTAACTTCCTCCTGCGGGTGTCAGCCCTTCAGTTCTCGGGAGTCAGAAATCTCACCAGCACAGAAAGCAGAATGGCCGCGGAGCTGTCAAAAGCTGCAGTCTCTGCTTTCTGTGCTGGATTGATTTCTATCCATGGATTGGAGGGTAGCTAATGTTACCCCACTATTCAAAAAGGGTGGTAGAGAAAAAACGGGGAATTACCGGTAAGCCTGACATCGGTAGTGGGGAAAATGCTAGAGTCCATTATAAAAGATGTAATAGCTGAGCACTTGAAAAACAGTGACAGGATTGGACAAAGTCAACATGGATTTACAAAAGGTAAATCATGCTTGACTAATCTATTGGAATTTTTTGAGGATGTAACTGGTAAAATAGATAAGGGAGAACCAGTGGATGTGGTGTATTTCGACTTCCAAAAGGCTTTTGATAAGGTCCCGCATAAGAGATTAGCATGTAAAGTTAAGGCACATGGGATTGGGGGCAAGGTATTGACTTGGATAGAGAACTGGTTGGCAAACAGAAAGCAAAGAGTTGCAATAAATGGGTCTTTTTCCAAGTGGCAGGCAGTGACTAGTGGGGTACCGCAGGGATCGGTCCTTGGACCCCAGCTATTCACAATATATATTAATGATCTAGACAAGGGAACTAGATGTAATATCTCCAAGTTTGCAGACAACACAAAACTGGGTGGGCGTGTGTGCTGTGAGGAGGATGCCGAGAAACTCCAGTATGATTTGGACAGGTTGTGTGATTGGGCAGAAGCGTGGCAGATGCAATATAACGTGGATAAATGCGAGGTTATCCACTTTGGTGTCAAAAACGGAAAGGCAGATTATTATCTGAATGGCAATAGATTGGGAGAAGGGGAAGTGCAACGAGACCTGGGTGTCCTTGTGCACCAGTCGCTGAAGGTAAGCATGCAGGTGCAGCAGGCGGTTAAGAAGGCAAATGGTATGTTGGCCTTCATAGCGAGAGGGTTTGAGTACAGGAACAAGGATGTCTTGCTGCAGTTGTACAGGGCCTTGGTGAGACCACACCTTGAGTACTGTGTGCAGTTTTGGTCGCCTTATCTGAGGAAGGATGTTCTTGCCATGGAAGGAGTTCAGCGAAGATTCACAAGGCTGATACCTGGGATGGCAGGAATGATGTATGAAGAAAGATTGGGTCGATTGGGCTTATACTCGCTGGAGTTTAGAAGAATGAGAGGGGATCTCATTGAAACTTATAAAATTCTGACAGGACAGGACAAACTAGATGCAGGAAGGATGTTCCCGATGGTCGGGAGGTCCAGAACCAGGGGTCACAGTCTAAGGATAAGGGGTAAGCCATTTAGGACAGAAATGAGGAGGAATTTCTTCACCCAGAGAGTGGTGAACCTGTGGAATTCTCTGCCACAGAAGGCAGTAGAGGCCAATTCATTAAATAGATTCAAGAAGGAGTTGGATTTATTTCTTAAGGCTAAAGGGATCAAGGGATATGGGGAGAAAGCAGGGACAGGGTACTGAATTTGGATGATCAGCCATGATCGCATTGAATGGCGGAGCAGGCTAGAGGGGCCGAATGGCCTACTCCTGCTCCTATCTTCTATGATTCTATGATTCTATGATTCTAACTGAGTCTAAGTACAGGGACTCACGTTAGAAATCATATTTTCAGTGTTTGCCAGCTTCACAGAGCTGTCAAACGCTGAAATTTCATCTGTCAAAAGCTCTTGACAGATGAAATTTCAATGGCTGACGTCACCTGTATCCAAGGGACCCTTTATTGGCCTGCTGAGCCCGCTGGGCGGACTTAACAAGGTCAATCAAGGGAAAATACAGTGGGTTGGCCAGAAATCGATGGAGGCGGGAATACAACCCAAAAAGTGGGAGTCATGCCTCCATCACATCCGCATTGACAAAATCCAGCCCAACGTTTCAGGTCAATGACTTTTCGTCAGAACTGGAAAAAGTTAGAGATATAACAGGTTTTAAGCAAAAGTGAGAAGTCGCACAACACCAGGTTATAGTCCAACAGTTTTATTTGAAATCACAAGCTTTCGGAGCTGCTGCCCCTTCGTCAGGTGAAGGGTGACTATAACCTGGTGTTGTGCGACTTCTCACTTTTGTCCACCCCAGTCCAACACAGGCATCTCCGCATCAGGTTTTAAGCAAGTACAGAGGCAGGGAAAGGGTGGGGGGGGGGAGGGGAGGAAAGAACAAAAGGGAAGGTCTGTGATAGGATGGAAGGCAGGAGAGTTTAAAAGACAATTTGGGGGAGAAATTCAGTATCGCCCCATTTGGGGCGCAATTATCGGCTGGGCACAAAGATTAGCGCCTGGCACTAATTATCGCCACCGACTGCAAACTTGACTTTTATCGCCCCTGGAGGTGATTGGAGCGCTAAATCAGGCGCTTCACACCTGTCTTAAGGCGCAAAGGCCGAGGAGCGAGGCGCTAACTCAGAGCGCGGGCGCAGCGCAGGTGATGTCAGTCAGCAATGGAACACACACATAATGGCACGGGCCAGTTCTTAAAGGGGATGGTTAATCTTGCTTTCCATCCACATCCTGCTCATTGCAGCCTTGAATCTCGGCCTGGAGAGACCTGCACATCAAATCTGCTGGAAAGAACAATGGAGAGTACCAGGCAAAGAGCTCAGAGTGCAGCCCCCACAGTCTCTTCTAAATCGATACAAGGAATGGCAAATCAAAATGAACCTGCAAAGTGCTGCTCAGTACCCAAAACTCCTTCACACAACGTTGAATCTCTCCAGAAGTCTCTCTCTCTCTCTCTCTCAGAATGCGTAGTTCAAAAATGGCACCAACATTAAAAGGCAGGAAGCGGTCACCTTTAAATAGCGCTCCCCCTTTCCCTTCATGACTGCAGAACGCTCCCCTCAACCTGTCGTTGCTAGCGTCAGGCGGTAAGGCAGGGGGCGCCATTCAATATCCGCTCCGGGGCGATACCGGGACGTTGCGCACTCGACTGACGTCACGATCTGCCGGCGCAGGAGATCGTGGCGGTAGTGTTTAGCGCCGCCGCAAAATGTCTAGTTAATTTCGCGAGCGGCGCAAACTTCACCGCGCCTGGGCGCTAGATGCTTTGCGCCCCATTAGTGCCCTCTTAAGGTACTAACGGGAGGCACAACCAACTGAATTTTTCCCCCAAAATATATGATAGTACAAAGCAAAAGGAGATGGTAATGGGACAAGTAATGAAACAAATGCTGAGTCTAGAGGAGGTGTAAATGGGAATAACAGAATCATCAACAGCTGCCGTCTGAAAAAATAGGGGCAGAGGTTATGGTCTGAAATTGTTGAATTTGATGTTGAGTCCAGAAGGCTGTAAAGTGCCGAATCGAAAGATGAGGTGCTGTTCCTCGAGTTTACGTTGAGGTTCATTGGAACAGTGCAAGAGGCCAAGGACGGAGAGGTCAGAGTGGGAGTGGAGCGGGGAATTAAAGTGACCGGTGATCAGAAGCTCGAGGTCACCCTTACAGACTGAGCAGAGGTGTTCCGCAAAGCGGTCACCCAATCTGCGTTTGGTCTCCCCGATGTAGAGGAGACCACATCATGAGCAGCGAATATAGTATAGTTCACCTGGAAGGGGTGTTTGGGGCCCTGGATGGTGGGATGGGAGGAGATAAAAGGGCATGTGTTGCATCTCCTGCACTTGCACGGGAAGGTGCCGTGTGAAGGGGTAGGGGTATCGGGGGTGATTGAGGAGTTGACCAGGGTGTCGCGGAGGGAGCGGTCCCTTCGGAATGCTGAAAGTGGAGGGGAGGGGAAGATGCGTTTAGTGGTGGGATCACACTGGAGGTGGCGGAAATGGTGGAGGATGATCCGTTGAATGTGGAGGCTGGTGGGGTGAAAGGTGAGGACAAGGGGAACCTTGTCGTGGTTCCGGGAGGGAGGGGAAGGGGTGAGAGCAGAAGTGCGGGAAATGGAATGGACACAGTCGAGGGCCATGTCAACCACGGTAGAGGGGAATCCTCGGTTGAGGAAAAAGGAAGACATGTCGGAAGCACTGGTATGGAAGGTGGCATCGTCAGAGTAGATGCTGCGGAGATGGAAAAACTGGGAGAATGGAATAGAGTCCTTACAGGAGGCGGGGTGGGAGGAAGTGTAGCCTAGGTAGCTGTGGGAGTCAGTGGGCTTGTAGTGAATGTTTGTCAATAGCCTATCCCCAGAAATGGAGACAGAGAAGTCGAGGAAGGGAAGGGAAGAGTCGGAGATGGACCATGTGAAGATGAGGGAAGGGTGGAAATTGGAACCAAAGTGAATGAAATTTTCCTGTTTAGGGGGAGAGCAGGAAACGGCACCGATACAGTCTTAAATGTACCGGAAAAAGAGGTGAGGGAGGGGACCTGAGTAGGACCTGTTATATCTCTAACTTTTTCCAGTTCTGATGAAGGGTCATCGACCTGAAAGGTTAACTTTGTTTCTCCCTCCACAGATTCTCTGTTTTTATTTCAGATTTACAGCATCCGCAGTATTTTGCTTTCGTGCTGCAAATTATGAAAAGGAAATCTGTGATGAAGAAGCCTATTGAGAGATTAGTCTAGTTTAGCAAATTGGGGAGGACCAGGGGAGGAGAGTTTAAACTATGTAAGAGTCGGAATAGATGGGATGTTGGGCGGTTCTTCTTTTCCCAGAGAGTAGTGAGCCTCAGGAATGCATTGCCGGCTGATGTGATGGGTTCCGACTCTCTGCATGCCTTCAAGAGGGAGCTGCACCACTTCCTGACTGGGGCAGAGATTGCATCATATAGATGGTAAGTGGCTTTATAGATAACACGCGATCCGTGTGATCTCCTGGACTGGTTTCCATCGCCTGAGGGGGTCGGAGAGGAATTTCACAGGGTGTTTTTGCCCTTATTGGCTCTGTTGTTTTTGCCTCTCCCAGGAGATTACATGGCTGCGGGTGAGGGGTGAGGTGGGTGGGTGGTAGGAATGGTCTAGTCAGGATGCTCCGGCCATCATCAGTGTGGGGCAGGCTTGTTCAGAAGTTTCCACAAAGAAAATACGGTGTTGATTTCAGTCTGAACATCCGGTGATCCGTAACAGTGCAACAGACTGTTCCTGGGAACCAATCTGCTGGAAAACTGAACAGCCATATAATGATCCCGTTCTTTGACATTATTCAAGGAGCATTAAAGTCTGCAAGCCTTGTGTGCTGGAGAATGCTCCTCACATCGTACATGGTCTTGACAGACTCCGTCAGTTAGTTTTCCTAACCAGGCTAACTAGAAATGACACACAGACACTCCCTTCAGACAACTCCCAAAAGCTGTCTGCCGATTGATTCTTCCAGAGAGGGATGGAATCAGGTGCAAGGGTACAACGTCTGTGGTGGATGCCAAACCCGATGACTTGTTTCCCAATTTTTAACTGGAGGAACTTGCAGTTCATCCAATACTGGATGTCGGACAGGCAGTCTGACAACACACAGGCAGTGGAGGGGTCGAGAGAAGTGGTGGAGAGGTAGAGCGGTGGGTCATCAGCATACCTGTGGAAGCTGACCCCGTGTCTGTGAATGATGTCGCCAAGGGGAACCATGCAGATGAGAAATAGGAGGGGGCGAAGGATAGATCCTTGGGGAACAACAGATATAACGGTGTGGATGCGGGAAATGAAGTCATTGCTGGAGATGTTCTGGCTACGATTGGATAGGTAAGAGTGGGACCAAGCGAGGGCAGTCCTACACAGCTGGACAACGGAGGAGAGGCTTTGGAGGAGGATGGTGTGGCTGACCGTGTCGAAGGCTGCAGAGCGGTTGAGATCGGTGATCGCAAAGGTGGGTGGGGGGAGTCGGAGATCGTGGGGAGGGAGTCAGTGTTCACGGGGGGTAGGTGTTGTGGGGAGTCGGAGATCGGGGAGGGTGGGGGGGGGGTCTCGTCTGATCGCGGGGTGTGTAAAGAGGTTAACTTGTTGGGTTTGGAGGGAACACTGCTGCTCCTTCTGGCCCACAAGCGGTGCTGTAAGTGCACTTAGCTCATGGCTCCGGCCCCTCTCACCTTCTTCGACCTGCCGAGATTCCTGAGGCCCGGGTAAACCCGCCTTCATGGGTTAACAATAAAAATCATGTTAAAATGGAGGCACGCAGCATCCTTAAAAGATTTTACAGACCGACCCACTTCCTGAGAGTGGGTTAGAATTATAGAATCATAGAATGATACAGCACAGAGGGAGGCCATTCAGCCCATCGTGCTTGTGCTGGTTCTTTAAAAGAGCTATCCAATTAGTCCCACTCCCTGGCTCTGCCCACACAGCACTGAACATTTTTTCCCTTCAAGTATTTATCCAATTAAAGTTACTACTGAAGCTGCTTCCACCACCCTTTCAGGCAGTGCATTCCAGATCACAACAACTCGCTGCGTAAAAACAAAATGCCCTCATGTTGCCTCTCGTTCTTTTACACAATCACCTTAAATCTGTGTCCTCTGGTTACCAACCCTTCTGCCACTGGAAACAGTTTCTTCTTATTTACTCTATAAAAACCGTTCATGATTTTGAACACCTCTATCAAATCTCCTCTTAACCTACCCTGCTCTAAGGAGAACTGCCACAGCTTCTCCAGTCTCTCCATTTAACTGAAGTCCCACATCCCTGGTATCATTCTCGTAAATCTCTTCTGCACCCTTTTCTAAGGCCTTCTCATCCTTCCTAAAGTGTGGTGCCCAGAATTGAACACAATACTCCAGCTGAGGCCTAACCAGTGTTTTGTAAAGGTTTAGCATAACTTCAGTGGCCATAAAACCGAGGCCGCGGTGACATCGGCAAGGATCTGTCGATGTCCAATTTCTAGGCCTTAGTCTTTGCAGTTTAGGAGCAATGCAATACACAGAGGCATCCAGATCTGTAATTTGGGATGAGGGAGGAATCCACTTCTTCCATATGTGATTAGAAATGGCATTCTATAGATAATAGGGACTGATTTTGTTCTCTGTCACCGCACAAAACAACAGGTGCAGACAGAGTGTAACAGTGTTAATTTGGTGTGGGTCACTTCTGCCTGGTCTCTGCCTATTTTCAGCCTCATTTAAAGTCCTGAACGGGTCCAACGCAGACATCAGAAAGACACCTGACCGAAACAGGAAGGAGTTTCATTAGTGCACGCAAAGCGGGGCGGGAACAGTCTACACATTGCTTCCCAACGTGTAGGTGTGTAGGACAAGAGCAACCTACACCAACAAAACCTGCCATCCAGTGTTGCTAGGGACTGACAGCTCAGGCAGGAGTTGATGTAAGAACTTAAGAACATAAGAAATAGGAGCAGGAGTCGGCCATTTGGCCCCTCCAGCCCGCTCCGCCATTCAATAAGATCATGGCTGATCTTCGACCTCAACTCCACTTTCCTGCACTATCTCCATACCCCTTGATTCCCCTAGAGTCCAAAAATCTATCGATCTCAGCCTTGAATATACTCAAAGACTCAGCATCCACAGCCCTTTGGGGTAGAGAATTCCAAAGATTCACAACACGACGTTAAATGGCATGAACGATCACCAGCGCTAATTAAAGGGATCATGAACAACTTACAGCTTAGTTGCTGGATTGTTTCTTCTGGCTGCTGGTGCAATTGTACATGTTTTTGGAGCTTTCCAATACTTGTCTAAAGTTTCAACAGTCTACAGAGAGTGGTCTGACTGGTGTTGAAGTACTTGTTTGTTCATTTAAAAGCTTGTGCTGAAACAAGTTGCTTCCAGATATCGAATTGAGCATGACTGGGAGAATGAAGAGAGGCCACGCAGAGCAGGACAAGCTGCTAGAAGAGGGAGGAGGAGAAGAGGGAGAAGGGCTCTCAACAGGAGATCATATCTGCCGCGGGTCTGTAGGGAGCAATTCTCTTACCTCAACTTCAGTGAGGACCAATGCTTGAGACGTCTTTGCTTCACCCTAGAGGTTGTGACGAAATCTGCCAACTGCTGCAGCCACAACTGCAACCTCAAAGTAGGGCAAGGACCACATTGCCAGTGGCTGTCAAGGTGACCATGGCTCAGAACTTTTATGCATCTGGCTGCTTCCAGGCTGCTGCTGGTGATATGAGCAACATCTCGCAGTTTACAGTACACTGCTGCATAAGGAAGGTCACTGAGGCTCTCTATACACAGAGAGACAGCTTCATCTCATTCCCTCTTGTTAGAGACAAGCAGGCGGAGTGAGCACGAGGGTTTGCTCGGATTGCAGGCTTCCCCATGGTGCAGGGTGCCATTGACCTCAGGCACATTGCCCTGCGTGCTCCTCATGTCAACTCTGCCATTTTCATGAACCAAAAGGGATTCCACTCCCTCAATGTGCAGCTGGTGTGTGACCACAGGCAGCTCATCATGCAGGTCAATGCCTATTACCCTGGCAGCAGTCACCATTCCTTCAGTCTGTGGCAGGTCTCTTGTGCCACCTGTATTTGACCCACCACATCAAGTCAAAGACTCGTTACTGGGCGACAAGGTTTATCCACTCCTGACATGGCTCATGACTGTGTTTCGGAACTCACGCACACATGTACAGCAGGCCTACAATGAGAGCCATGCTGCCATAAGGAATGTTATAGAGCACACCATCGGCATCCTCAAACAACGCTTCCGCTGCCTGGATCGCTCTGGAGGGGTCCTGTAGTACTCAGCTGAGCAGGTATCAAGATTTGTGGTAGTATGCTGCATGCTGAGGGAATAGCCCTTACCACCACCTATCAGGCGAGGAGCTGAAGAGCAGGAGCATGAGAAAAGGAGGAGGAGTAGGAGGAAGTGGAGGAGGAGGAAATGCAATAGGAAGAGGAAGGGAGGCTACAACATGGACAGCCCCTTTCTGCCCGGGCTCTACGGGATGAAATAATTAATGAGCGATACCAGTAACCTCAACCACACCTTCCCATTCACCAACAGGCCCACACTCCTTACCTTTCCTCTATCACTGACCATCACAAAGTCTTCTTTCCGACAACACAAAAATAAAAAACACCAGAAAATGCACATTCAAATGAAATTTATAAATTCAATCACTACATAATGCATACAAGAATAAACTAATCACCCTTGTGCATTCCCTTAGTGCCTGTCTTCCGTGTGCCTTTGCCTGTCTTAGTGCTGCTACGAGGTGCTTCCCCAATGGCTGCAGCATGGCTAGTGGAAGGCTGCTGACCTTCAATTGAGAAGACTGCAGATGGCCTTGAAGGATGACCTCGAGCAGCTCTGGGCCTACAAGGCCTGGCTTCAGACTACACCATCTCCGCCTGGGCTGCAGCAGTCTGGGCTGGCTGGCTGACAGACAACAGCAAGGGCACTGGCGGAGTGGCAGGGGTGGGAGGAGGAAAGCTGTCATCCTGAGAGAGGACAGCAGGTTTGTGCTCCATGGAGCCACTGCCACTCCCCTGGGGCGGCACCTCAGCAATCCTCATAATCTGTTGGAGAACAGATTGATGGACTGCTGTGAGGCTGTGAGGCCCTGGAAGCAGTTTGTCACGAAGTGCAGATTGGAACAGAGTGTTAAACTGCGAGTTTGGTGAGTGAGGGAGTAAATCTTAAAGGTTAATCTCTTACTTTTATAAATTCTAGTCTTGTGTGCTTGCAATTAGCATTTAAATTTACTGTTTCAAGTTTTAAGTTTCTTCCAGGCTTGGGCAGGGCTAAGCAAGCTCTGTGCTGGAGAGCAGGTGAGAGTAATTAATTAATTAAGTGGTCTAATCTGGTTCTGCAGCTGCCAGAGAGCTCACTTATTTAAATCTCAGCAGTATAAATAGGGGAGGCAAGAGTGCAGTTTGTCACGGAGTGCAGATCGGAACAGAGTGTTAAACTGCGAGTTTGGTGAGTGAGGGAGTGCAGGGAGAGAGCTGTTCCTTTCTTTTTCCATCTTTGTCAGCTTCCAGGAGAGCAGGAGCTAAAAAGCTGCACAAGAGGGGACAGAGAACCAGAGGTGAGTATTTCTACATTCTAGTCATTAAAGTAAAAGTAAGGTCTCTAGTTTGGAGTAAGTAGTTTTTAAAGGGAAGTAAGGTCCCTAGTGTATTTAATATTCTTTAATTTAAAGGGAGTAAATTAAGGGTAGGACATGGCAGGGCAGCTCGGCAACGTGGAGTGCTCCTCCTGTGCTATGTTGGAAGTCAGGGACACTTTAGGTGTCCAGGGCGAACACATCTGCAGGAAGTGTCTCCAGCTGCAGCTACTTGAAATCTGCGTTGCAGAGCTGGAGCTGCGGCTGGAGTCACTGTGGAGCATCCACGAAGCTGAGATCTTTGTGGATAGCACGTTTAACAAGGTGGTCACACCGCAGGTAAAGAGTGCACAGGCAGACAGGGAATGGGTGACCACCAGACAGAGTAAAAGAACTGGGAAGGTAGTGCAGGAGTCCCCTGGGTCCATCTCCCTCTCTGACAGATTTTCCGTTTTGGATACTGATGGGGGAGAGGGTTTCTCAGGGGAATGCAGCAAGAGCCAAGTCCGTGGCACTACGACTGGGTCAGCTGCACAGGAGGGGAGGAAAAAGAGTGGAAGAGCAATAGTGATAGGGGATTCTATCGTAAGGGGAACAGATAGATGTTTCTGTGGCCGCAGACGTGACTCCAGGATGGTATGTTGCCTCCCTGGTGCCAGGGTCAAGGATGTCACTGAACGGCTGCAGGGCATTCTGAAGGGGGAGGGCGAACAGTTAGAGGTCGTGGATCACATTGGTACCAACGACATGGGTAGAAAGAGGGATGAGCTCCTACAACAAGAATTTAGGGAGCTAGGTAGCAGATTAAAAAGCAGGACCTCAAAGGTTGTAATCTCTGGATTACTCCCGGTGCCACGTGCTAGTGAGTATAGGAATAGGAGGAGAGAGCAGATGAATGCGTGGCTAAAGAGTTGGTGCAGGAGGGAGGGCTTTAGTTTCCTGGATCACTGGGTCTGCTTCTGGGGAAGGTGGGACCTGTACAAGTCGGACAGGTTGCACCTGCACCGGAACGGGACCAACATCCTTGCGGGGAGGTTTTCTAGTACTGTTGGGGGGGGTTTAAACTAACTTGGCAGGGGGATTGGATACGAAATGGAGCTATAGTAGGGGGTGATGCACAGCCAAATATAGAGGAAAAAACAAGTCAGCCTGGAAGGCAGAGCAAATATGTAATGGTACAAGGGAGTATGGCAAGGCTGGATGGCATTTATTTTAATGCAAGGAGTCTTGCGAGTAAGGCAGATGAATTGAAGGTGTTGATGAACACATGGGAGTGTGATATTGTTGCTATCACAGAGACATGGTTGAGGGAGGGGCAGGACTGGCAGCTCAATATTCCGGGGTATAGAATCTTCAGGCGAGACAGAGGGGAGTTTAAAAGAGGAGGGGGTGTTGCAATATTAATCAAGGAGTCAATTACTGCTGTAAGGAGGGAAGATATCTTAGCAGGTTCCTCTAATGAGGCCATATGGGTAGAACTTAAAAACAAAAAGGGGGCAAGCACTTTGCTGGGAGTGCACTATAGGCCCCCAAACAGTCAGGGGGAGATAGAGGAACAGATATGTAGGTAAATCTCAGAGAAGTGTAGAAATAATGGGGTAATAATAGCAGGGGATTTCAACTTCCCCAATATTAACTGGGATAGTCAGAGTGTAAAAGGCTTAGAGGGAGCAGAATTCTTAAAGTGCATCCAGGAGAGCTTTTTGAGCCAGCATGTAGAAAGTCCTACAAGAGAGGGGGTGGTACTGGACCTAATTCTAGGGAATCTAGCCAGGCAAGTGGTAGAAGTGTCAGTAGGAGAGCATTTTGGTGACAGTGACCATAATTCGGTGAGATTTAAGGTAGTCATGGAAAAGGACAAAGATGGACCGGAAATAAAGGTTCTAAATTGGGGGATGGCCGATTTTAATATGATAAGGCAGGATCTGGCCAAAATAGACTGGGATCAGCTACTTGTAGGAAAATCCACATCAGAGCAATGGGAGTCTTTCAGAAAGGAAATAGACAGAGAACAATGTCAACATGTTCCCATAAAGGTCAAGGGTGGGACCAACAAGCCCAGGGAACCCTGTATGTGAAGGGATATACAAGAATGGATTAGGAAAAAAAGGGAGGCTTTTGGCAGATACAAAGGACTAAAAACAGTGGAAGCCCAGAGGAGTATAGAAAGTGCAGGGAGGTACTTAAAAAATAAATTTGGAGAGCGAAGAGGGGGCATGAAAAAACATTGGTGGGCAAAATAAAGGAAAATCCCAATTTGTTTTATAAGTATATTAAGGGCAAGAGGATAACCAGGGAAAGAGTAGGGCCCATTAGGGACCAAAGTGGCAATCTGTGTGTAGAGCCAGAAGATGTAGGTGAGGTTTTAAATGAATATTTTGCATCTGTGTTCACTATGGTGATGGACGATGTAGGCATAGAAATCAGGCAGGGGGATTGTGATATACTTGAACAAATTAGCATTCAGAGGGAGGAGGTACTAGCGGTTTTAGCGGGCTTAAAAGTGGATAAATCCCCAGGCCCAGACGAGATGTATCCCAGGCTGCTGTATGAGGCAAGGGAGGAGATTGCAGGGGCTCTGACACAAATTTTCAGAATCTCTCTTGCCACAGGGGAGGTCCCAGAGGACTGGAGGACAGCTAACGTAGTACCCTTGTTCAAGAAGGGTAGTAGGGATAAACCAGGGAATTACAGGCCAGTGAGCCAAACATCAGTGGTAGGGAAATTATTGAAAAAAATTCTGAGGGACAGAATTAATCTCCACTTGGAGAGGCAGGGATTAATCAGGGATAGTCAGCATGGCTTTGTCAGGGGGAGATCATGTCTGACTAATTGATTGAATTTTTTGAGGGGGTGACTAGGTGTGTTGATGAGGGTAGTGCAGTTGATGTAGTCTACATGGACTTCAGTAAGGCTTTTGACAAAGTCCCACATAGGAGACTGGTCAAGAAGGTAAGAGCCCATGGGATACAGGGCAATTTGGCACATTGAATCCAAAATTGGCTTAGTGGCAGGAGGCAGAGGGTGATGGTCGAAGGTTGTTTTTGTGACTGGAAGCCTGTGTCCAGTGGTGTACCGCAGGGATCGGTGCTGGGCCCTTTGCTGTTTGTAGTGTACATTAATGATTTAGATATGAATGTGGGAGGTATGATCAGTAAGTTCGCAGACAACACAAAATTGGTGGAGTGGTAAATAGCGAGGAGGGAAGCCTCAGGCTACAGGGCGATATAGACGGGATGGTTAGATGGGCAGAACAGTGGCAAATGGAATTTAACCCTGAAAAGTGTGAGGTGATGCATTTTGGGAGGACAAACAAGGCAAGGGAATACACAATGAATGGTAGGACCCTAGGAAGGACAGAGGATCAGAGGGACCTTGGTGTGCATGTACATAGATCCCTGAAGGCAGCAGGACAGGTAGATAAGGTGGTTAAAAAGGCATATTGGATACTTGCCTTCATTAGCCGAGGCATAGAATATAACGGCTGGATTTTGATACTGAGGTCGGGTTGGTTTCGTGAATCCCACATTTTGGCTTGTAAACCCGCCTCCATCGAGATGAGGCCAACCCACTGTATTTTCCCTTGATTGACCTTGTTGAGCCCGCCCAGTGGGCTCAGCAGGCCAATTAAGGGCCACCCGGCAACAGGTGACGTCACAGATTGACATTTCATCTGTCAAGAGCTTTTGACAGATGAAATGTCAGCATTTGACAGCTCTGTGAAGCTGTCAAACACTGACAATATGATTTCTAACTTCGTCCTTCCTCTCAGGCTGAGTTAGAAATCATTCCACCACAGAAAACAGAAGGCTGCAGTTTTTGACAGGTCCACGGCTTTCCTGCTTTCTGTGCCGGTGAGATATCTGACTCCCGAGAACTGAAGGACTGACACCTGCAGGAGGAAGTTAAGGTAAGTAAAACTTTTTCCCACACTAAGCACTTACCTTACACACTTACCTCTGCACACATGCACCCATCACTCACCTGCCCACCGGACATATCGACCCCTCCAACCCCTGCAGACCCACAGTCCGCCCCGATAACTTGGCGTGGTTGCCACCTGTCGGGAAGCCCACATTTCACCCTTTAAAATAGGGATTAGGCAAAAAGCTGCCTGTTAACTACCTGTTAACAGGCAGTTAATTGTCAGTAATCCCTTCCCGCCTCGGGGAGTCGGGTCTCAGCACAGGTCGGGTACCCGCCGCCAGAGAAACTGGCATGGAGGCGGGTTGGAGGCGGGATGGGGTCGGGACCCCCGAATCTGCAATTTTAACCCCCCCCCCCCCCCCCACCGCCTCCAAACCCGACTCCACGGGTCAATGAAAATCCAGCCCAAAGAGCAGGGAGGTTATGATGGAGCTGTACAAAACGCTAGTTAGGCCACAGCTGGAATACTGTGTGCAGTTCTGGTCGCCACACGATAGGAAGGATGTGATTGCATTGGAGAGGGTGCAGAGGAGATTCACCAGGATGTTACCTAGACTGGAGCGCTTCAGCTATGAAAAGAGACTGGACAGGCTGGGGTTGTTTTCCTCAGAGCAGAGAAGGCTGAGGGGGGACCTGATTGAGGTGTACAAAATTATGGGGGGCATAGATAGGGTAGATAGAAAGGAACTTTTCCCCTTAGTAGAAGGGTCAATAACCAGGGGGCATAGTTTCAAGGTAAGGGGCAGGAGGTTTAGAGGGGATTTGAGGAAAAACTTCTTCACCCAGAGGGTGGTTGGAATCTGGAACTCACTGCCTGAAAAGGTGGTAGAGGCAGGAACCCTCACAACATTCAAGAAGCATTCAGATCAGCACTTGAAATGCCATAGCATACAATGCTACGGACCAAGTGCTGGAAAATGGGATTAGAATAGACAGGGCTTGATGGCTGGCGCAGACACGATGGGCCGAAGGGCCTCTTTCTGTGTTGTATAACTCTATGGGGGAGAAATTCAGTTGGTTGCCCCTCCCGTTAGCGCCTTAAGAGTGCGCTAATGGGGCGCAAAGCAACTAGCGCCTGGGCGCAGCGATGTTTGCGCCGCTCGCGAAATTAACTAGACATTTTGCGGCGGCGTTAAACTTTACCGCCGCGATCTCCTGCGCACGTAGATCTTGACGTCATACGAGGGTGCAACGCCCTTGTGGTGCCCCGGAGCGGAAATTGAGTGGCGCCCCCATCCTTTCCGCCTGGCGCAACCAACGACCGGAAGACTGGAACGCTCCCAGTCGCTGTGGGGCTGGGGGGGCACTATTTAAAGGGGGCCTCTTCCTGTCTTTCTCTGTGGTTGACATTTTTGCACCACTCGTTCTGAGAGAGAGAGAGATAGATTCGGGAGAGAGAAAGAGAGACTTCTGCATTGAGTCAACGCTGTGTGAGGTAGTTTTGGCTACTGATCATAACTTTGCAGGTACTTTGGTTTTTGGCCTTCATAACTTTGATTGCCAAGAGACTTTGGGGGCTGCACTGATTGTGGGTGTCGTCCTGCGCCACCAGAATCGAAGGACACAGAGACGCAGAGAGAGAGTGGCAATCATGGCCAGACGGAGGAGGGCCAACAGGCCTCTGCACAGGAGACCTTACCCTCCCAGGGCATATTGCCAACAATTCACATATATTAATATGTCTGAGGAGCAGTGTTTGCAAAGGCTGCGCTTCAGCAAGGAGGTGGTCACTGAGCTCTGCCACCTGCTGCAGCCAGATCTGCAGCCTCAACTGAGGTCCAGGACGTCTCTGTCGGTGGCAGTGAAGATCACAGTGGCTCTGAACTTTTATGCCACTGGCTCATTTCAATCTGCGACTGGGGACATCGCCAATATCTCCCAGTTCGCGGTGCATTGCTGCATCCGTCAGGTCACAAATGCCCTCTTTAAAAGGAGACGAGAGTACATCTCTTTCCCCATGACCCCAGACAAGCAGCAAGAACGCGCAATGGGCTTTGCTAGGATGGCGGGCTTCCCCATGGTGCAGGGCGCCATTGACTGCACGCATGTGGCTTTGCGTGCTCCGCATGAGAATGCCGAGGATTTCCGCAACAGAAAGGGGTTCCATTCCTTGAACGTTCAGTTGGTCTGTGACCACAGACAGCTGATACTCGCTGTCAATGCCCACTATCCTGGCAGCTGCCACGATGCATTCATCCTGCGCCAGACTACTGTGGCAGAACTTTTCCAGGCACCGCATCAGCCAGTTGGTTGGCTTCTCGGGGACAAGGGATATCCACTGAGCACCTGGCCGATGACACCGCTCCGTACGCCCAACACCCCTGCTGAGCTGCGGTACAACGAGAGCCATCAAGCTACCAGGAACATCGTTGAGCACACAATCGGCGTGCTCAAACAACGGTTCCGCTGTCTGGACCATTCTGGAGGAGCCCTGCATTACTCGCCTGAGCGAGTTTCCCACTTCGTAGTTGTGTGCTGCATGCTGCATAACATGGCAGTCCTCAGGACCCAGCCAATGCCACCAGGCCTTGGAGCACCACCAGAGGAGGAGGAGGAGGAAGAGGAGGAGGAAGAGGAGGAGGATGATCATCAGCAGCACCAAGGCGGGAGGGAGGCCCACAATGTTGAAACTGGAAGGGACGTCCGTCAACGGCTGATAGCAAGCCGCTTCTAGGGCCCTGCTGAGGAAATGGCTTCTGCCATTGAGAACAACATGAATGAAACCAACCCGTAACCCCTAAGCCGGCCAAGGCACCAATGATTCCAAAGACCAAACATGTATATTTTGAATACAAAAACTTATTTATTTCACAAACTCTGTGTGTGTCATTTCCTCATGACAAACTAATAGAAAGAAACACAAAAACACAGTCATTAACATAACTAGTTCTCATAACCTGGAGATAATGTTCAAAAGTTTGACCACGAACCTTAGTCTTTAATAAAAAAATGACCAACATTTTGTCACACCTCCTACTTTTTGCCCTTCGAGGGTGATCTCCTTCCCTTGCGCACTTTCCCCCTTCCCACCCTACTGCTCCTCCGTAATGGGACCTCAGTGGCTGCAGCAAGGCTGGTGGAAGGCTGCTGATTGTCAGAACCTGAGACTGCAGATGCCCTTGAAGGACGGCCTCGATCAGCTCTGGGCCTGGAGGGCCCGGCTGCAGACTGCACCAACTCTGCATGGGCGGCAGCAGTCTGTCCTACAGGCAGTGGCAAGTGCAGTGGAGAAGTGACAGTGGTGGCAGCAGGAATGCTGTCATCTTGAGAGAGGACAGCAACTCCCTGCTCGACCGACACACTGGCACTCCCACGGGGCAGCCCTTCGGCATCTGGAGCAATCTGCTGGAGCACAGATTGCTGGCCTGTTGCGGCGCGGTGAGAGCCCTGGGGAAATGTGTACGAACCATCGAGGATGGCAGCAGTCAGTGCTCACGTGGCCTCAATCTGAGTCTGCATGAGAGCAGTCAGAGATGGGATCACGGCAGCCAGTGACTGAATTGCAGCACTAAGCTTTAGTGTGGCATCCGCCTGTGCTACAGCGAAGTGCTCCACACTCCTTGCCAGTGATTCAATGCATTCGGCACCCTTTCCACTGCAACCATGAGCTGAGTGTGCATGCCCACCGCCTGGGTGTTCATTTCTGCGATGAGCCGCTCCTCCTCTGCGTCCAGTGCAGTAGGACTCGCTGGCATACTCTCCCTCCGGGGAGAAGGCCCCCGTTCTTCCCTACCCCCATGGCGTTGCTGCAGCCCGCTGGGTCCTGGAGCTTCACCCTCATCAGACGCTTCCCCCCTGCTCCCCTCCAGGGAAGGCGTGTTCCCAGTGTGGGCATGGGCTTCCTCGGGAGAGGGTGGCACTGATGCTCCGCCTTCATCTTCCTCCTCGGCTGCAGCTTCACTCCCACTGGCAGCTTGAAGGCCCATCTCCTCAGCTGGTGAATCACCATCTGAAAGCAGGGAGGTACAAGAGTGGCTTTAGCGTCAGGACAGGGTGGCAGTAAGGGAGGAATGAGTGCAGCGAGTTAGTAAGTTGGATTGAAAGTGTCAAAGGCTGGTGTTGTGAGGGACAAGTGGAAGGACAGAGGACAAAAAGGTGATGACCTTACCATTGCTGTCCAGAACGGGGTCGGCGTCTCCAGTGGCGACGGGACCGATCACCCGGCTTGCCACAATCCTGTGGACGCGCTCCTCAAGATCGCTGAGGGGTTGCAGCTGAGGCCGCCCTCCACCCGTCCGTTGCTGCTGTCTCCTATTATGAGATAGCTTGGCCTGCAAGAAAAAGGACGGCGTCTGAGTAAATATACAGCCATGGTCTTGCCTGATGTGCCTCCCATAGGTGAATAGCCCTTACTGTATGCAGCCATGGTCTTGCCTGATGTGCCTCCCATAGGTGAATAGCCCTTACTGTATGCATAGTGTGGAATGTGCGTGTGTTTCATGAGAAGGCCATCGGTGTTGGATGAGTGTTGGGCATTGGGGTTTTAAGACCCTCTGGCCATAGAGTGAGGTTGAGATGGAGGGATGGAGAGATATTGAAAAAAAGCCACTCACCCTGACGATCCGAGTGTGGTCGTTGAACTTTTTTCAATGCATTCGGCACCCTTTCCACTGCAACCATGAGCTGAGTGTGCATGTCCACCGCCTGGGTGTATATGGGTCCTGGGCACCATGCTCCTGGAGGAGACGCTCTGAGCCACCTCCCTCCACACTCTTCTGTACTCGCGCGGCAAAGGCCTCCTGCCACTCTCAGGGAAGAGTATAGATCTTCTGCGCTCCACCGCGCCTACCACAGCATCCAAGGCCCGCTCGCTGAAGCGCTGAGCTCGTTCTCTCACCCTCTCCATAGTCCTTGGCTGGAAGATTTAGGCACAGGTCTCTCCAGGCCGAGATTCAAGGCTCCAATGAGCAGGGTGTGGCTGGAGAGCAAGATCGACCCTCCCCTTTAAGAACTGGCCAGCGCCAGTGTGTGTGTGTTCCATCGCTAACTGACAGCACCTGCGCTGCGCCCGTGCTCTGAGTTAATGCCTCGCTCCTCGGCCTTTGCGCCTTAAGGCAGGTGTGTAGCACCTGATTTAGCGCTCCAATCACCTCCAGGGGCGATAAAAGTCAAGTTTGCAGTCGGTGGCGATAATTAGCGCCAGGCGGTAAACTTTGCGCCCGGCCGATAATTGCGCCCCAAATGGAGCGATACTGAATTTCTCCCCCTATGACTCTATGATTCTAAGGATCACGGCGTTCAGTTTATAAGAGGCCAACATTGCTCCTGACCATCCTCTTTTTCAGAAAATAATTGTAAAAATTCTGTGTTGATTTTGATATCCCTTGCAAATTTCTTTTCATACCCCCTTTTTGTAGCTCTTACTGTCTGTTTTGTAACGCTTTTCTGTTCTTTTTATCTTTCATATTCACCAGGATCTGTGCTATTTTTTGCATTTTTGTATGCTTTTTCTTTTAGTTTTATGCTGTCCCTTACCTCTTTAGTTGTCCATAGCTGTTTCTTTTGCAAGTAGAGCTCTTGCACCTCAGGGGTATTCTTCTTCTTAGGCAGTCCCTCGGAACCGAGGATGACTTGCTTCCGCATTAAAAATGAGTTCTCAGGTGACTGATGAGTCCAATGCAGGACCTACAGTCTCTGTCACAGGTGGGGCAGACGGTGGGTGGGGTGCTTGGGTTGACGTGCACTCCTTGCGCTGCCTGCGCTTGGCTTCCGCTTGCTCCCGGCGAAGAGACTCGAGGTGTTCGGCGCCTTCCCGGATGTTTCTCCTCCACTTTGTGCGGTCTTGGGCCAGGGATTCCCAGGTGTCGGTGGGGATGTTGCACTTTTTCTAGGAGGCTTTGAGGGTGTCCTTGAAGCCTTTCCTCTGCCCACCTGGGGCTCTCTTGCCGTGCCGGAGCTCCGAGTAGTGCGTTTGTTTTGGGAGTCTCGTATTGGGCATGCGGACAATGTGATCCGTCCATCGGAGCTGATCGAGTGTGGTCAAAGCTACGATGCTGGGGATGTTGGCCTGAGCGAGAACACGGTCGTTGGTGCACCTATCCTGCCAATGGATTTGCAGGATCATGCGGAGGCAGCGTTGATGGTACCTCTCCAGTGCTTTGAGGTGCCTGCTGTACATGGTCCATGTCTCTGAGGCATACAGCAGGGCGGGTATCACTGCTGCTCTGTAGACCATGAGCTTAGTGCCGGGTTTGAGGTCCTGGTCTTCAAAGACTCTCTTCCTCATGCGACTGAAGGCTGCACTGGCACACTGAAGGTGGTGTTGGACTTCGTCATCGATGTCTGCCCTTGTTGACAGTAGGCTCCCGAGGTATGGAAAGTGATCCACGTTGTCCAAGGCCTTGTCATGGATTTTGATCATCGGGGGGCAGTACTGTGTGGTGGGGGCAGGTTGGTAGAGGACCTTTGTCTTACAGATGTTTAGTGTAAGGCCCATGCTCTCTACGCTTCGGTGAAGTGTTGACAATGGTTTGGAGTTCGACCTCAGAGTGTGCACAGACGCAAGCGTCGTCTGCATACTGTAATTCAATGACAGAGGATGGGACGACCTTGGATCTGGACTGGAGGCGATGGAGGTTGAACAGTTTCCCGTTTGTTCTGTAAATTAGCTCCACTCCAGCGGGGAGCTTACTGAGGGTGAGATGGAGCATTGCAGCAAGGAAGATCGAGAAGAGCGTTGGTGCGATGACACAGCCTTGCTTGACACACTGGTCCGTACGTGAATTGGGTCTGTGGTGTAACTGTTGGTCAGGATCACGGCTTGCATGTCGTCGTAAAGCAGGCGGAGGATGGTGACAAACATTTGAGGGCAGCCAAATTTGAGGAGGACACTCCATAATCCCTCACGGTTGACAGTGTTGAAGGCCTTTGTGAGATCAAAGAAGGCCATGTACAGCGGTTGGTGCTGTTCCCTGCATTTCTCTTGTAATTGGCACGCGGTGAAGATCATGTCCATTGTGCCCCTTAGTGGGCGGAATCCACATTGCGACTCTGGGAGGAGCTATTCGGCCACTGGGCGAAGGCGATTGAGGAGTCTTGCGATGACTTTCCCTGTGGCAGACAGCAGGGAAACTCCTCTGTAATTACCGCAATCGGACTTGTCACCTTTCTTGAAGATGGTCACAATTACGGCATCTCTGAGATCCCCTGGCATGCTCTCCTCCTTCCAGATAAGAGAAATGAGTTCATGAATTCGCGCCAGTAGTGCTTCTCCGCCATGTTTTAGTGCCTCGGCAGGGATTCCATCTGCTCCTGAGGCCTTGTTGTTCTTCAGTTGTTGGATGGCCTTTTCAACCTCATGCCGGGCTGGGGTTGTGCGGAGATGGTGGCGGGTAGCATGCTGCGGGATGGAGTTGAGGATACTTGCATCGAAGACAGAGTCTCGGTTAAGGAAATCTTCGAAGTGCTCCTTCCAGCGGGCACTGACTCCCTCTCTGTCCTTGATGAGTACCTCTCCGTTCTTGGCCCGCAGTGGGGTAGGACCTTGGGTGCTTGGGCCGTAGATGGTCTTGACTGCGCTAAAGAATCCACGCACGTCGTGGTTGTCGGCTAGCTGCTGGATCTCCTGCGCTTTCTCCACCCACCATCTGTTCTTTAGGTCGCGAGTTTTTTGTTGGACCTCGGCCTTCGGGAAGGAGGGAGGAGGCCATAGCCGTATGTTTGTGTGTTAGGCCATTGTAGCAGAGCCTGGTCTCTAATCATCTTAGATCCCCTTGCCATTGGACCAAGACCTTGCTCTGTCAAGCCCGTGTGGTAGCTGGTGTGAAACGGCCACTCCACGTTAAAAGAATTCACGTTCAGGCATCTTCCACCCTTTAAAAGGAAGTTCGGGACCTGGAACGTCAAGGCCCTCATGGACAACCCCAACAGTGACAGACCAGAACGCCGTACTGCTATAGTTGCCCTGGAGCTCAGACGTTTCAACATTGACATCGAGACCCAGCAGGCAGGGGAAGGCCAGCTCAAGGAGCAAGGCGGTGGTTACACCTTCTTCTGGAAAGGCAAACCTGAAGAAGAACGCTGCCTCCATGGGGTAGGCTTTGCCATAAAAAATGAACTAATTGAACGTCTCAGAAACTCCCCTTGTGGAATAAACGAATGCCTCATGACTCTACAGCTCATCCTAGCCCGGAACTAGTGCGCTACGGTCATCTGTGCGTATGCCCCAACACTGGAAGCCACAGACGAGACCAAAAAGGAATTCTACTCCAGCATCGAACAATCCCTGTCCCGAGTCCCAATGGGCGACAAGCTGATCCTCCTTGGCGACTTTAAAGCCAGAGTTGATAAGGACACAGACCTCTGGGGAGGTGTGATCGGCAGAGAGGTGGTAGAGAAAGCCAACTCCAATGGTACCCTCCTCCTGTCGAAATGCTTAGAACATGGCCTTGTCATAACCAACACCTTGTTCCGTCAGAGAGACAAGTACAAGGCTTCATGGCAACACCCTCGCTCCAAGCACTGGCATCTGCTGGACTACGCCATCGTCCGAGCGAGGGACCGCAAGAACGTCTGCATCACCTGCGCCATGACAGGAGCTGACAGAGAACTGCCTAATCTGCTCTGTCATCTCCATCAACGTAGCCCCAAAACAGCGGCGGCAACAGAAGCAATGCCGCAGGAAAATCAACGCTGGAGCACTCAAAGACCCCGCTAAGAAAGCCCTATTCAGCCTGCGCCTCACAACCAACCTGACGACTCCCAGTGAGCAAGGTAAGCATGCAGGTACAGCAGGCGGTTAAGAAGGCAAATGGTATGTTGGCCTTCGTAGCGAGAGGGTTTGAGTACAGGAACAAGGATGTCTTGCTGCAGCTGTACAGGGCCTTGGTGAGACCACACCTTGAGTATTGTGTGCAGTTTTGGTCGCCTTATCTGAGGAAGGATGTTCTTGCCATGGAGGGTGTGCAGCGAAGATTCACCAGACTGATACCTGGGATGGCAGGAATGACGTACGAGGAGAGATTGGGTCGACTGGGCTTATACTCGCTGGAGTTTAGAAGAATGAGAGGAGATCTCATTGAAACTTATAAAATTCTAACAGGGCTAGACAGACTGGATGCAGGAAGGATGTTCCCGATGGCAGGTGAGTCCAGAACAAGAGGTCACAGTCTAAATATAAGGGGTAAGCCATTTAGGACAGAGATGAGGAGGAATTTCTTCACCCAGAGAGTGGTGAACCTGTGGAATTCTCTCCCACAGAAGGCAGTTGAGGCCAAGTCAGTAAATATATTCAAGAAGGAGTTAGATATATTTCTTAAGGCTAAAGGTATCAAGGGATACGGGGTGAAGGCAGGGACAGGGTACTGAGTTTGGATGATCAGCCATGATCTCATCGAATGGCGGAGCAGGCTCGAGGGGCCGAATGGCCTACTCCTGCTCCTGTCTTCTATGTTTCTATGTTTCTATGATGCAGAGACACAGAGTGTCCACAGCACCTGGTCTGCACTCAAGGCCTCCATAATCAGCACCTCAGGGGTATAAACTGTTTCTGTATCACCTTGAATTGCTTTTTGAACATCTCTCACTGATCTTTCATTTTACCCATTAACAGATTTGCCCAGTTTACAGTTGACAGTCTCTGTCTCATCCTATTGAAGTCAGTCTTACCCAAATCTCATTCGAGTTGCTCACCTTTCCAATTATTGTTGAAGCTTCTTGTTTTATCCTGTCTTTGACACTGGGGATCTTGGTCCCACCAGATCTGCTTTGTGAACCAAGCGATATTTCTCCAGTCCCAGTTAGTGTGGTGATGATTCAACTTCTCTCTGTCCACCTTCCTGAGATACTGTTCACTCTGAGAAACTGTTACTATAAAAATGATTAATATTAATTCTAAAAGCTGTAACTGGAATACAGTGGGACTATTTTTTGTGACAATTATTTTATTTTATTTGAATCTATTTGCAATCAATGACAT
This sequence comes from Squalus acanthias, assembly GCA_030390025.1. NCBI lineage: Eukaryota > Metazoa > Chordata > Chondrichthyes > Squaliformes > Squalidae > Squalus > Squalus acanthias. Next base: position 102,844,119 of record CM059436.1, read on the forward strand.
TTGGTTGAATTACTTACTTTACTATTAAATTGTTCTTTCCTTTGCTTTGCCCTATTTATAGGGACCAGACTCATTCACAGTGTCAGCTGCCAACTCCAGCTCCTCCCACAGTAACTCCCACTGATGGTGTGTAACCAATGGCAGAAACCTGTCTCCAGGTGACATCACAAAGGAGCCTGCAGCCAATCACAACAGCAGCCAGGAACTATGTCACAGAGCAGCCCAAGCCCCGCCCACTCGAGTTACAGGGTCACATGACCAGGCTCGGCACCTGGGGTGCAATCTCACCGGGCATGAGCGCAAGTTGTACAATCAGTCCTTGTCTCCGACCCTGCTCCCATGTACTGAGACTCCAGGCAGGGAGCACAGCTCCCAAACATACCCCTTACAAATTCTCCCTCCCATCCTCCAAATGTGAGGTCCCACTATTGTATGTCCCCACATCCACCTCTTGCTTTATACACATCAAAGTCTTCTATAAGGCAACGTATCTTCCTCCTGCGATGGCAGTGAGAGGCAGTTTGAGGGAATGATGTTCAGATGAGGCAGGGATATTACAACCTTTTCTGTGTTCTGAAACCAATCTATTCCCAGGAAGGGGTGTCAGAGGCAATAGGGGGACAGACCATTAGGGGTATCAACCAGTGGGACCATTGGAGCAATAATGGGTAAAGTACTGTCCCATCAAACACTCCCAGGTCAGCTACAGCACAGTTTAGATACAGAGTAACGCTAACTCTACATTATCCCATCAAACACTCCCAGGTCAGGTACAGCACGGGTTAGGTACAGAGTAACGTTCACTCTACTCGGGAAAATGCTGGAATCCATTATTAAGGAAGTGAAATCAGTGCATTTAGAAAATCATAACATGATTAAGCAGAGTAAACATGGTGTTATGAAAAGGAAATCATGTTTAACAAATGGTTTTTGGCAGATACAAAGGATTAAAAACAGTGGAATCCCTAGAGGAGTATAGAAAGTGCAGGGGGGTACTTAAAAAATAAATTAGGAGAGTGAAGAGGGGGCATGAAAAAACACTGGCGGGCAAAATAAAGGAAAATCCCAATTTGTTTTATAAGTAAATTAAGGGCAAGAGGATAACCAGGGAAAGAGTAGGGCCCATTAGGGACCAAAGTGGCAATCTGTTTGTAGAGCCAGAAGATGTAGTGAGGTTTTAAATGAATATTTTGCATCTGTGTTCACTATGGAGAAGGACGATGTAGGCATAGAAATCAGGCAGGGGGATTGTGATATACTTGAACAAATTAGCATTCAGAGGGAGGAGGTACTAGCGTTTTAGCGGGCTTAAAAGTGGATAAATCCCCAGGCCCAGATGAGATGTATCCCAGGCTGCTGTGTGAGGCAAGGGAGGAGATTGCAGGGGCTCTGACACAAATTTTCAGAACCTCTCTGGCCACAGGGGAGGTGCCAGAGGACAGCTAACGTAGCACTATTATTCAAGAAGGGTAGTAGGGATAAATCAGGGAATTACAGGCCAGTGAGCCCAACATCAGTGGTAGGGAAATTATTGGAAAAAATTCTGAGGGACAGAATTAGTCTCCACTTGGAGAGGCAAGGATTAATCAAGGATAGTCAGCATGGCTTTGTCATGGCTTTGACTTCACCTGACAAAGGAGCAGCGCTCCGAAAGCTTGTGATTGCAAATAAAGCTGTTGGACTATAACCTGGTGTTGTGCGACTTCTCACTTTTGTCAGGGGGAGATCATGTCTGACCAATTTGATTGAACTTTTCATGGGGGTGACTAGGTGTATGGATGAGGCTAGTGCAGTTGATGTATTCTACATGGACTTCAGTAAGGCTTTTGATAAAGTCCCGCATGGGAGACTGGTCAAGACAGTAAGAGCCCATGGGATACAGGGCAATTTGGCACATTGCATCCAAAATTGGCTTACTGGCAGGAGGCAGAGGGTGATGGTCGAAGGTTGTTTTTGTGACTGGAAGCCTGTGTCCAGTGGTGCACCGCAGGAATCGGTGCTGGGTCCCTTGCTGTTTGTAGTGTACATTAATGATTTAGATATGAATGTAGGAGGTATGATCAGTAAGTTCGCAGATGACATGAAAATTGATGGAGTGGTAAATAGCGAGGAGGGAAGCCTCAGGCTACAGGACGATATAGACGGGTTGGTCAGATGGGCAGAACAGTGGCAAATGGAATTTAACCCTGAAAAGTGTGAGGTGATGCATTTTGGGAGGACTAACAAGGCAAGGGAATACACAATGAATGGTAGGACCCTAGGAAGGACAGAGGATCAGAGAGACCTTGGAGTGCATGTACATAGATCCCTGAAGGCAGCAGGACAGGTAGATAAGGTGGTTAAAAAGGCATATGGGATACTTGCCTTCATTATCCGAGGCATAGAATATAAGAGCAGGGAGGTTATGATGGAGCTGTACAAAATGCTAGTTAGGCCACAGCTGGAATACTGTGTGCAGTTCTGGTCACCACACTATAGGAAGGATGTGATTTCATTGGAGAGGGTGCAGAGGAGATTCACCAGGATGTTACCTGGGCTGGAGCGTTTCAGCTATGAAGAGAGACTGGACAGGCTGGCGTTGTTTTCCTTAGAGCAGAGAAGGCTGAGGGGGGACCTGATTGAGGTGTACAAATTTATGAGGGGCATAGATAGGGTAGATAGAAAGGAACGTTTTCCCTTAGTAGAGGGGTCTTTAACCAGGGGGCATAGTTTCAAGATAAGGGGCAGGAGGTTTAGAGGGGATTTGAGGAAAAGCTTTTTACCCAGAGGGTGGTTGGTATCTGGAACTCACTGCCTGAAAGGGTGGTAGAGGCAGGAACCCTCACATCATTCAAGGAGCATTTAGATGAGCACTTGAAACGCCATAGCATACAAGGCTACGGTCCAAGTGCTGGAAAATGGGATTAGAATAGATAGGGCTTGATGGCCAGCGCGGACACGATGGGCCGAAGGGCCTCTTTCTGCGCTGTATAACTCTATGGGGAAAAATTCAGTTGGTTGCACCTCCCGTTGGCGCCTTAAGAGGGCGCTAATGGGGCGCAAAGCAACTAGCGCCCAGGCACGGCGATGCTTGCGCCGCTCGCGAAATTAAGTAGACATTTTGTGGCGGCGCAAAACACTACCGCCACAATATCCTGCGCCGGCAGATCGTGACGTCAGTCGAGTGCGCAACGCCCCGGTAGCGCCCCAGAGCGGATATTGAGTGGCGCCCCCTGCCTTACCGCCTGCCGCTAGCAACGACAGGTTGAGGGGAGCGTTTTGCAGTCAGGAAGGGACAGGGGGAGCGCTATTTAAAGGCGACCGCTTCCTGCCTTTTTTTGTTGGTGACATTTTTGAACCACGCATTCTGAGAGAGAGAGAGAGAGAGAGAGAGACTTCTGGAGAGATTCAACGCTGTGTGAAGGAGTTTTGGGTACTGAGCAGCACTTTGCAGGTTCATTTTGATTTGCCCTTCCTTGCATCTATTTAGAAGAGACTGTGGGGGCTGCACTCTGAGCTCTTTCCCTGGTACTCTCCATTGTTCTTTCCAGCAGATTTGATGTACAGGTCTCTCCAGGCCGAGATTCAAGGCTGCAATGAGCAGGATGTGGATGGAAAGCAAGATCAACCCTCCCCTTTAAGAACTGGCGCCATTGTGTGTGTGTTCCATTGCTGACTGACATCACATGAGCTTTGCCAGCGCTCTGAGTTAGCGCTTTGCTCCTCGGCCTTTGTGCCTTAAGACAGATGTGTAGCGCCTGATTTAGCGCTCCAATCACCTCCAGGGGCGATAAAAGTCAAGTTTGCAGTCGGAGGCGATAATTAGCACCAGGCGCTAATCTTTGCGCCCGGCCGATAATTGCGCCCCAAATGGAGCAATACTGAATTTTTCCCCCAAAGACTCTATGGCTCTAAATTTATTTGTGTTTTTTGAGGATATCACTGGCAGGGTAGATAAAGGGGAACCAGTGGATGTAGTATATTTGGATTTCCAAAAGGCTTTCTATAAGGTGCCACATAAAAGGTTGCTATGCAAGATAAGGGCTCATGGGGTTGGGCGTAATATATTAGCATGGATGGATGATTGGTTAATGGACAGAAAGCAGAGAGTTGGGATAAATGGGTCATTTTCCGGTTGGCAGGCTGTAATTAGTGGGGTGCCGCAAGAATCAGTGCTTGGGCCTCAGCTGGTTATAATCTATATTAATGGCTCAGATGAATGGACCGAGTGTAATGTATCCAAGCTTGCTGATGATACAAAGCTAGGTGGGAAAGTAATCTGAGGAGAACACAAAGATTCAGCAAAGAGATATAGACACGTTAACTGAGTGGGCAAAAAGGTGGCAGATGGAGTATAATGTGGGGAAATGTGAGGTTATTCAATTTGGTAGGAAGAATAGAAAAACAGAATATTTTTTAAATGGTGAGAAACTGTTAAATGTTGGTGTTCAGAGAGATGTGGGTGTCCTCGTACAGGAAACGCAGAACATTAGCATGCAGGTACAGCAAGCAATTGGGAAGGCAAATGGCACGTTGGCCTTTATTGCAAGTGGGTTGGAGTACAAGAGCAAGGAAGTCTTACTGCAATTGTATAGGGATTTGGTGAGACCACACCTGGAGTACTGTGCACAGTTTTGGTCTCCTTAACTTAGGAAGAACATACTTTCCTTAGAGGTGGTGCAGCGAAGGTTCACTAGATTGATTCTTGGGATGAGAGGGTTGTCCTATGAAACATAGAAACATAGAAAAATAGGAGAAGGAGTAGGCCATTCGGCCCTTCGAGCCTGCTCCGCCATTCAATATGATCATGGCTGATCCTCTATCTCTTTATCATATCCCCGCTCTCTCCCAATATCCCTTGACGCCTTTTGCGTCTAGAAATCTATCTATCTCCTTCTTAAATATATTCAGTGACTTGGCCTCCACAGCCTTCTGTGGTACAGACTTCCACAGGTTCACCACCCTCTAAAGAAATTTCTCCTCATCTCAGTCCTAAATGTCCTACCCCGTATCCTGAGACTGTTACCCCTCGTTCTAGAGCCCCCAGCCAGGGGAAACATCCTCCCTACATCCAGTCTGTCTAGCCCTGTCAGAATTTTATACGTTTCAATGAGATCCTCTCTCATTCTTCTAAACTCTAGTGAATACAGGCCTAGTCGACCCAATCTCTCCTCATACGACAGTCCTGCCATCCCAGGAATCAGTCTGGTGAATCTTCGCTGCACTCCCTCTATGGCAAGTATAGCATTTCTTAGGTAAGGAGACCAAAACTGCACATAGTACTCCAGGTGTGGTCTCACCAAGGCCCTGTATTGAAGGGATAATTACATGTCCTAGCCCTTTCGGACTACCCCAGATCAGGTGTATTCCCCAGACGTTTACCCTCAACTAAAGTTAGCGGTAGCCGGATCCCATAAGACGCTTAATTGGGTCTAAAGGTCAGACTACCTCTCCCTAAAGGAAAGAAATGGTCTAAAGATGTTACCGTGCTCCAGATAGTACCTTTAATAAGTTTAACTAGACTGTAACCTTCCGGATATTATAAGGGTCCGGAATACCCCCCAGAATTCTGCAACTCCTTTGAGTGTACAGAAATTGAGTTCGCAAGATGATACAGAAATGCTCTTTGAGACTATTCTAAAAATATATAGATTTATTACAGAACCGATATTCAGTTAACATTTATTATGGCAATCGCAACTTTAATCGTTCAAAATACAAATAGCTTACATTATCTTATCAGAGATCCTTATTCTCAAATCTTAACTTCGTTACATTTCCACACTTCTACTTATTTCTTAATCCAGAGTACCCACCAAAATCAAGTAAGAGTACCTTGATCCCCGAGACTCAAAAGTTAAAAACTTAGAGAATGTCTGTTAAGTTGAGAAACGCTTGCCTTCTCAGCGACTTCTGACTTTTCTGTCTGAAAAGCTCTATTTTTATATCTTTTTTGGGTGGTTTATTCTTTGAAGTTTTCGTGTTTGTGTAAGCTAATTGTATCAAGTCATTCTTTGCTGACTTTGTTCTATTCTTTACTGGTCATGATGCGGAGATGCCGGTGTTGGACTGGGGTGGACAAAATTGAGAAGTCGCACAACACCAGGTTATAGTCCAACAGTTTTATTTGAAATCACAAGCTTTCGGAGTTACTGCTCCTTCACCCGACGAAGGAGCAGTAACTCCGAAAGCTTGTGATTTCAAATAAAACTGTTGGACTATAACCTGGTGTTGTGCGACTTCTCAATTCTATTCTTTACTGTCATTTCAGCTGTCAGCTTTTAGACTTGTGTCCTGTTTAGGTGTTTCCAAAACCATCATAAACACAATGACAGCAATGGTTTCTGTTTGATGCAATTCTTATCGAAGTTTTTCTATTGAATTTCTAATACTACTTTAACTGGTTATTTCAGATGTTGTGACTTCGTGATATTCCAAGTTCAATACAAGAACAATGTAATTGCTTGGTGTATCCATTGAAGTAATATTTTCAAAGTCATCTGTTTGTGTATTTTTTACAACTTGTAAATTAAAACTACTTCTCTAGTATCTTCATGCATTTCTGATTTACTTCACTTGGTTTTTATCAGACCTTGGGACTCCATCTTTCAAGCTTAACATTAAAACTATTTGTTCAGCAGGCATCTCTTTCACTTGATGTCATTTCTTCAAAGACTTCTGTAGGTATCACATTTACAATATGTAAATTGAAAACACTTCTCTCAGTGTTTACTTGTTTTCTAGCTAGCTCAATTGTTTGCATATTTAATCGTGTTTCCTGTCTTTAAGTTTAACATAAAACTATTTTACGACAGGTATTTCTTACTTGATGCCGTTCTTTCAAAGGCACTTGTTTTTTTTAATGTTCTGTGCACCTGTTCGACGTGTTAGATTATAACACATTTCTTCAGTCATTCCATTGTTTTGATTCCAATGTTCAGACACTCTGAAAGCAAACCTTGCTTTATCAATAGGGCTTGTTTCTTGGTCAATAACCCATTCCCATTTCAAAGCCTGTGTTCAGAGCTTTGTGTTAACAACGGATCTTATCTCATAAGCCTGTATTGTGTTTGCAGCCTGTGTCGCCGAGGCTTTCAGACTTTTAAACCCAGTATGTCATTTATTAATAATTTCAGAAATCTGTTCCTAGTATCGTGTATTTTTCGAAATCCTGGCTATTCCTTCACAGTATAACTGTAGTAAGACATCTTTGCTCCTGTACTCAAATCCTCTTGCAATGAAGGTCAACATACCATTTGCCTTCCTAACTGCTTGCTGCACCTGCATGTTTGCTTTCAGTGACTGGTGTACAAGGACACCCAGGTCCCTTTGTACATCATGCGGAGATGCCGATGTTGGACTGGGGTGGACAAAAATGAGAAGTCGCACAACACCAGGTTATAGTCCAACAGTTTTATTTAAAATTACGAGCTTTCGGAGCTCCACTCTTTCTTCAGGTACAGGTACAGTGAGGGAATCGATGACACAGTATATATACACAGAAAACAATTTGACTGCAGAGATACAATCTGTTAGGGAGGCATTACATCAAAGACACATCAGAGTACAGCTAAGACAATGAGGTGGGTCACAGGGGGTCCAACGTGTCAAATGCTGCCGTCTGCAGTTAAGCTTTTAACATTTTTTTTAAAAGCTGGAAAAACAGACAACGATGTCGAGTCACGTTCTGTAGCGTGACATGAACCCAAGATCCCTATTGAGGCCGTCCTCATGGGTGCGAAACTTGGCTATCAGTTTCTGCTCGATGATTTTGCGTTGTCGTGTGTCTCGAAGGCCGCCTTGGAGAACGCTAACCCGCAGATCCGAGGCTGAATGTCCTTGACTGCTGAAGTGTTCCCCGACTGGGAGGTAACAATCCTGCCTGGCGATTGTTGCGCGGTGTCCGTTCATACGTTGTCACAGTGTCTGCATGGTCTCGCCGATGTACCATGCCGCGGTGCATTCTTTCCTGCAACGTATGAGGTAGACAACGTTGGCCGAGTCACATGAGTATGTACCTGGTGGGTAGTGTCCTCACGTGTGATGTTGGTATCTGTGTTGATGATCTGGCATGTCTTGCAGAGGTTGGCGTGGCAGGGTTGTGTGGTGTCGTGGTCGCTGTTCTCCTGACAGCTGGGTAATTTGCTGCGAACGATGGTACTTTTGAGGTTAGGCGGCTGCTTGAAGGCGAGTAGTGGAGGCGTGGGGATGGCCTTAGCAAGGTGTTCGTCATCATCGATGACATGTTGAAGGCTGCGAAGAACATGGCGTAGTTTCTCCGCTCCGGGGAAGTACTGGACGACGTAGGGTACTCTGTTGGTTGTGTCCCGTGTTCGCCTTCTGAGGAGGTCTATGTGGTTTTTCGCTGTGGCCCGTCGGAACTGTCGATCGACGAGTCGAGCGTCATATCCCATTCTTACGAGGGCGTCTTTCAGCATCCGTAGGTGTCCATCGCGTTCCTCCTCGTCTGAGCAGATCCTGTGTATTCGCAGGGCTTGTCCATCGGGGATGGCTTCTTTAACGTGGTTAGGGTGGAAGCTGGAGAAGTGGAGCATCATGAGGTTGTCTGTGGGTTTGCGGTAGAGTGAAGTGCTGAGGTGTCCGTCTTTGATGGAGATTCGTGTGTCCAAGAATGAAACCGATTCTGAGGAGTAGTCCATGGTGAGTTTGATGGTGGGATGGAACCTGTTGATGCTATCGTGTAGTCCTTTCAGTGATCCTTCGCCATGGGTCCAAAGGAAGAAGATGTCGTCGATGTATCTGGAGTACAGCGTTGGTTGGAGGTCCTGTGCAGCGAAGAAGTCTTGCTCGAACTTGTGCATGAAGATGTTGGCGTATTGGGGTGCGAATTTGGTCCCCATGGCTGTTCCGTGTGTTTGGGTAAAAACTGGTTGTCGAAGGTGAAGACATTGTGGTCAAGGATGAAGCGGATGAGTTGTAGGATGGCGTCTGGAGATTGGCTGTTGTTGGTGTTGAGCACTGAGGCTGTCGCAACGATGCCGTCATCGTGGGGGATATTGGTGTAGGGTGTCGATACATCCATCGTGGCGAGGAGTGTTCCTGGTTCAACTGAATGCACCGCGGCATGGTACGTCGGCGAGACCATGCAGACACTGAGACAACGTATGAACGGACACCGCACAATAATCGCCAGGCAGGATTGTTACCTCCCAGTCGGGGAACACTTCAGCAGTCAAAGACATTCAGCCTCGGATATGAGGGTTAGCGTTCTCCAAGGCGGCCTTTGAGACACACGACAACGCAAAATCATCGAGCAGAAACTGATAGGCAAGTTCCGCACCCATGAGGACGGCCTCAATAGGGATCTCGGGTTCATGTCACGCTACAGAACGTGACTCAACATCGTTGTCTGTTTTTCCAGTTTTAAAAAAAAAATTAAAAGCTTAACTGCAGACGGCAGCATTTGACACGTTGGACCCCCTGTGGCCCACCTCATTGTCTTAGCTGTACTCTGATGTGTCTTTGATGTAATGCCTCCCTAACAGATTGTATCTCTGCAGACACATTGTTCTCTGTGTATATATACTGTGTAATTGATTCCCTCACTGTACTTGTACCTTTGTACATCAACATTGCCCAATCTATCACCATTTAAATAATACTCTGCCTTTCTGTTTTGCTACTGAAGTGGATAACTTCACATTTATCCATGTTATACTGCATCTGCCATGTATTTGCCCACTCACTCAACTTGTCTAAATCGCCTTGAAGCCTCTTTGCATCCTCCTCACAACTCACAATCCCACCTAGTTTTGTGTTGTCAGCAAACTTGGAAATATTACATTTGGTTCCCTCATCCAAATCATTGATATATATTGTGAATAGCTGGGGCCCAAGCACTGATCCCTGCGGTACCTCACCAGTCATAGCCTGCCACCCCAAAACAGACCCATTTATTCCTACTCTCTGTTTCCTGTCTGTTAATCAATTTTCAATCCATGCTAATATATTACCCCCAATCCCATGTGCTTTAATTTTGCACACTAACCTCTTATGTGGGACTTTATCAAAGGCCTTCTGAAAATCCAAATACACCACATCGACTGGTTCTCCCTTATCTATTCTACCAGTTACATCATCGAAAAACTCCAGTAGGTTTGTCAAACAGAATTTCTCTTTCATAAATCCATGTTGACTTTGTCTAATCCCGTTGATATTTTCTAAGTGTCCTGTTATCACATGCTTTATAATAGACTCCAGCATTTTCCCTGCTACTGATGTTAGGCTAACTGATCTGTAGTTCCCTGTTTTCTCTCCCCCTCATTTTTTAAATAGTAGAGAGATTGAATAGATTGTGCCTATACAATCTGGAGTTTAGAAGAATGAGAGGTGATCTCATTGAAACATATAAGATACTGAGGGGGATTAACAGGGTAGATGCTGAGAGGTTGTTTCCCCTGGCTGGAAATTCTAGAACTCGGCGGCATAGTCTGAGGATAAGGGGTCGGCCATTTGAGACTGAGATGAGGAGGAATTTCTTCACTCAGAGGGCTGTATCTAACACTCCCAGGGCAGGTACAGCACGGGGTTCAATACAGAGTAAAGCTCACTCTACACTGTCCCATCAAACACTCTCAGGTCAGGTACAGCACGGGTTAGATATAGAGTAAATCTCCCTCTACACTGTCCCATCAAAGACACCCAGGGCAGGTACAGCATGGGTTAGATACAGAGTAAAGCTCCCTCTACACTTCCAATCAAACACTCCCAGGTCAGGTACAGCACGGGGCTAGATACAGAGTAAAGCTCCCTCTACACTGTCCCATCAAACACTCCCAGGGCAGGTACAGCACGGGTTAGATACAGAGTAAAGCTCCCTCTACACTGTCCCATCAAACACACCCAGGGCAGGTACAGCACGGGGTTAGATACAGAGTAAAGCTCCCTCTACACTGTCCCATCAAACACTCCCAGCGCAGGTCCAGCACGGGTTAGATACAGAGTAAAGCTCCCTCTACACTGTCCCATCAAACACTCCCAGCGCAGGTACAGCACGGGTTAGATACAGAGTAAAGCTCCCTCTACGCTGTCCCATCAAACACTCCCAGGGCAGGTACAGCACGGGTTAGACACAGAGTAAAGCTCCCTCTACACTGTCCCATCAAACACTCCCAGCGCAGGTACAGCACGGGTTAGATACAGAGTAAAGCTCCCTCTACACTGTCCCATCAAACACTCCCAGGGCAGGTACAGCACGGGTTAGACACAGTATAAAGATCCCTCTCAAATTGGTTCACAAATCACAGCAAAATCAGACGCAGCCTGTGTTCAATGAAGCGTACAGCTCCGTTTACACTGCCCAGTGAAGCCCACCCACTCAGGTACTGAATTAACATTAATACAGAATGAAAATTCCCTCCACATCTGAGTGTCAGCACAACCAGGTGAGGTCCCTGCTTCTGTCCTTTTCCTTTGCCATTTTTACATGGACTTGTAGACAGATGTAGGCCAGGTGGGGAAGACCCGAATAATTCTAATAACTTTATTACACATTTCTCGATATTATAGACACTTACATATTAAATCTAAGAATCTGCAATAATAAGCAGGTTCTAAGAGGTCACATTCAGGACAAGATTATAACCTGTGAACAAACTATACCAGTAATCTGGAAGAACAGACATGGTGGGGGATATTTCCCCGGGTACTTTAGGTGCTAAAGAGTCTCCGAGGTGGTCAAGGTGGGGTCTTGAGCTGCAATGCCTGGTTCGCCCGCCTTTAGCGCAAGACGCCATCTTGGTAAAGGAGCAGAAGTGTGTGCTAGGAACGGCCGCCCCGAAGAACATTAGGGCTCTGATGACCAATTAGCTCCTAACACTGATTAAAGAGGCTGCACGCCATTTTGCGGGCTAGCGCTGCAATTAACGACCTCTCCTAACAGCGACCAGCTGAACAGGAGTAAAGATGTCGTTGGTGAGGATTGCGAGCGCTGCTTAAAGCCATGCTCAGCATTCACTGTTCACTTCCTGCTGCTGCAGATCAACTGACTACACTGCGTTTGAAGAGGACTTTTGATACACATCAGGAGACTTTCTGGGACACTTTGTCCAGACTTCACCAACACTCGATCAAAAGTTATTCCGGATATTCTCTCAGGACTTCACCTAAAGAGCGTGAGTGCTGTGCTACTGAACCTTATTGGAGACCTTATAGGAGTCAGCTGGAGAAAGGGAGTGCTTGGTCATGGGCATCTTGCTAGGGGTCCCCCTTGGCCTGGAGTAGGACTGCGAGGAGGAGATGAGGCCAGGCAGAGCAGCACCAGCTGCTGGAGGAGAGAGGAAAAGGAGGGGCAGGAGGGATCCCGTTTCATGGTGACTTGCTGCACGCTCCACACTCTGCAATCATGAGAGACCAGCCGTTACCACCAGCAATTGTGCCATAGGGTCAAGCTTCCTAACCACAGGAGGATGAAGAGGAGGAGAAGGAAGGGGAGGAGGAGGAGCAAGAAGAGGTCAAGGAGGAGCAAGAAGAGGTTGAGGAGGAGGAGGAGGAGGAGGAAGTCGAGCGGGACTAGGGGGCGCACCAGAGCACTCCAGATAGATGGCCCACACCTGGGACGGATGCTCGCCGCCATCTAATTGAAGACCATGCTTTTGGGAGACCTCCTCCACCATCAGACTTCGAGCACTGTTGCCACATGCCTTACCTTCCACGACTGAAGTCGATCATCTGCACTCAATCCTTTCAACCCCTTCCCCATGAAGAACACAATAAAAAAGACCACCAATTCCACCACTACACAATTACCACAATCACTCTTTACTGAGAGCAAAAACAAGCAATGACAACATGAGACAACCAACAGCATTTACAAATATGAAGCTATTGCCGCTGGTGCACACCCTCAGGGGCTGTGGTATAAGAGCTCTTGCCTGCTCTGGGGCTTCTACAAAGTGTAACCCCAGTGGCAGCAGCAGGCGAGGTGGAGGCTGCTGAGAATCTGAAGAGGGCAGTTCAGATGTCCTCCTGGGACACCCTCGAGAGGCTGTGGGCCGTGATGGCCCGGCCTCAGACTGCACCATCTCAGCATGGGCTTGAGCAGTCTGGGCCGCCTGACTGACAAACAGGCAACTGCAAGGACAATGGTGAAGTGGCAGGGGGAGGGAGCAGCAATGCTGACATCCGGAGAGAGGCCAGTAGGTTCCTGCTCCATGATTCCCACGCCATTACCTTGGGCGTCTGTTCAGCCAGTCCAGTGATCTGCTGGAGGACACATCTCTGGGCAGCTGAGACACTCTGCAAGCCCCTTTCAGCCGAGGAGCTGGGCTCAGCGCTAAACACGCTGCTGCTTGGCTCAGTGCTCAACAGGGGGCCCAATATCCTGTGCAGTCTGCTCTCGATTTACAGGTTGTCTGCAGAGTCACAGGCTGTCTGCACTTCTTAAAGGGGAGGTGCTCTGATTCAGAAGTACCTCATTGTTGGTGGAGTTTGAGCAACTATGTCTCAACAGGGGAGAGAGCGTACACCTCGGTTCACAGAGGCAGCACTAGAGGCCTTGGTGCAGAGGGTGTACAGGAGGAGACAGGTCCTCTACTCACAGGGGAGTAGGAGGACTTCCAGGCACACGGTAAGAAGACAGTGGGAAGGAATAGCAGAATCCGTCAGTGCCAACAGTCTTTCCCCCAGGACCTGGATCCAGTGCCGCAAGAAGTTTAATAACCTCACACGAGTGGTCAAGGTGAGTGAATGCTTCTTCAAATGTCCGATCCCCACTGCACCACTAACCTCACACACTGCTCAATGCACCACACCCCCATCACTCACCTATCAACAATCTCTAGCAAACAGAACTCATACCTCACAAACAAAGCTTCACCTCACACTCACACACTTACCATTGCTGCAAGCCTCACACCCACATCTCACAGCTTGCACACATGGTCAGCTATTCAACCATGACAGGCATGTCACCCAAAAGCATCGCACCACACTCACTGACACATTTCCCTTTCTCTTGCAGGCCTAGGTGGCTCATAACAGGAGAGAACAGGAACAAACAGGCTGGGGGACAGCACAGTGGCACAACCAGAAACCTCATGGAGAAGACGGTGCTGGAGATCATTGGAGGGGTCGTCACTGAGGCCATGGCGCAAGGGCACGGCTGAAACCATTGATGATGACGGTGTGCTCATACCTAATCCTTCTTCTCACATCCCACTTCCCCATCATCCCACATTCCCTCTTCCTCTTCCTCCTGCTCCTCCTCCATTTCTGTTCTTTCTCCTCCTCTCCCTCGTCCTCCTCCTGAGGTTGTCCCAGAATCCCTGGTGGCAAGGGCTGCGCCTTCATGATGGCCAAGTTGTGGAGCATGTAGTAGACCACCATGAAATGGGACACCTGCCCCAGCGTGTACTGGAGGGCTCCTCCTGTGCGTTCCAGGCAGTGGAACTGTTGCTTAAGCACCCCGATGGTCTGCTCGATGAGGTTCCTTGTGGCAGCATGGCTGTCATTATATGATTGTTGGCCACTTGTGTTGGGGTTGTGGAGGGGAGTCATCAGCCAGGTGCAGAGCGGATAGCCCTTGTCTCCGAGCAGCCACCCTTGGATTTGACGTGGTGACTGGAAGATTGCTGGCACACCGGACTAGCACAGGATGAAGCCATCATGACTGCTGCCAGGATACTAGGCATTTACCAACATGATGCGCTGGACGTGGTCGCACAACAACTGCATATTAAGCGAGTGGTTGCTTTTGCGGTTGTGGAATATCTCAGGGTTGGTTTGCTGTGTGTGCAGTTGATGGCGCCCTGCACCATGGGGAAACCCGCTATCCTGGAAAAGCCACATGTGAGCTTTTCCTGCTTCCCCTTGTTCAGAAAGACAATGAAGTCCCTTCTCCTGGAGTAAAGAGCCTCTGTGACCTCCCGATCCAGTGATGGACGGCGAACTGGGAGATGTTAGTTATGTCTGCAGGTCTGGTTCCAGGAGGTGGCAGAGTTCTGTGACCAACTCCATGGTGAAGTGGAGCCTCCTAATACACTGGTCCTGGCTTAGGTACAGGTAGGAGAAGTGCTCTCGGAAGACCCTAGGTAGGTAAGGCCTCCTGCTGAGAGCCCTCTTGCCCCTCCTCCTCCTCCCTCTGCGAGCAGCTTGTCCTCTTCTTCGCTGCCTCTGCTCCATCTCCCTGTCATACTCAAGCGCGAGGGGGACTGGAAGTAGAGCCCCCATGACTGGGAGCAAGTGGTGTGAGCAGAACCTTTTAAATGAGAAGCAAGGCGTTCTCCACTTGCAGCAACACTCCCTGTCACCACAGCAACTTTAAATAACTGTAGAAAGCTCCCAACAGTTGCACAAACTTAGACAGAGTCAGTAGAAATGAAAAGCCAGTCAGTTAAAGTTGCTGATGATCCCTTTGAATCGCGCTGTTGGGGGTCCGTCCTGCTGCTGAACACTTGGTCATCTGGTCGTGATGAGGAGAAGTTGTTAAATGGGGCGGTGACGTAAAAAATGTCAGATCGTGTGTCAAATCAACGTTGCACACACACTGACATCACAATCGGCCTCATCTAAATATCTGGAGCGAGCGCAGGCAACGACCGTGCTACCAACCTCCCCGAAATGGCGGCCGCTGCGAGCACCCGCCGGAAGAGGGCGAAATGAGACAGCCGCCATTTTGTCAGCAAAACGACCTTAACGGCCAGCGTTAAACCTCCAAATTTCGCTGGCATGCATATTTTTACTCTTTTTTCTTCTTTTCCTTCCCATCTCCTTTTTCTCTCTCTCTCTTTATCCAATCTTTCTTTCCCTCTCTTTCTTTCTCTCTCTGTACCTGATTTGACATTGAATTCACTCACTCTAATTCACCCTCCTTCTCAGTCCTTTCTCTATTTATTTCTCAATCCTTAAATCTCATTGGTTAAGGAGATACACTGTTGGTCCCGTCGTTCACCAAGGTCGCAGATGCCCTGCTGCCTTTGCCGCACCATTATCAGCTCACACTGTCAGCAACTTACAGGGCAAACAATCTTTGAGCTGAAGGGTGCGGGAGAAAGTCTAACTAACCATGTCGCAAGATGTTCTGCTCCAGCAAGTTCTGGCCCTATATTTAATTTCGATATATTTGCAATTAATGACATTTGGTTGAATTACTTACTTTACTATTAAATTGTTCTTTCCTGTCCTTTGCCCTATTTATAGGGACCAGACTCACTCAGTGTCAGCTGCCAACTCAAGCTCCTCCCACAGTAACTCCAACTGATGGTGTGTAACCAATGGCAGAAACCTGTCTCCAGGTGACATCACAAAGGAGCCAGCAGCCAATCACAACAGCAGCCAGGAACTATGCCACAAAGCAGCCCAAGCCCCGCCCACTTGCGTTACAAGGTCACATGACCAGGCTCAGAACCTGGGGTGCAGTCTCACTGGGCATGAGTGCAGGTTGTACAATCAGACCTGTCTCCGACCCCGCTCCCATGTACTGAGACTCCAGGTAGGGAGCACAGCCTTCTAAAAATACCCCTTATGAATTCTCCCTCCATCCTCTAAATGTGAAGTCCCACTAATCAATGCCCACAAGTCCACCTCTTGCTTTATAAACCCCAAAGTCTTATACGAGGCAATGTGCCTCCCTCCTGCTTTGGCAGAGAGAGGAAGTTGGAGAGAATGATGCTGGGATGAGGCAGAGATATTACAAACTCTTAGAAGCATAGAGTCATAACGGCGCAGAAGGAGTCTGTGCCGGCTCTCTGTAGAGCAATCCAGTCAGTCCCATTCCCCAGCTCTATCCCCGTAGCCCTGCAAGTTTATTTCCCCTTGAAAACATTGAGTGTCTCCGCTTCCACCACTTCCGTCGGCAATGAGTTCCAGGTCCTCACCACTCGCTGTGTAAAAAAGTTTTTCCTCACATCCCCTGTATGTCTTGCCCAAAACCTTCAATCTGTGTCCCCTAGTCCTTGTACCATCAATTAGTGGAACAGCTTTTCCCCGTCTAGCCTAGCCAAACCCGTCATAATCTTGTACACCTCTATCAAATCACCCCTCAACCTCCTTTGCTCTAATGAAAACAAATCCAGCTTCTCCAACCTGTACTTGTAGCTAAGATTCTCCCATCCCCAGAACCATTCTGGTAAATCTCCTCTGCACCCTCTCAAGGGCCTTCACATCCTTCCTAAAGTGTGGTGACCAGAACTGGATGCAATACTCCAGTTGTGGCCTAACCAGCGCTTTATAAAGGTTCAACATAACTTCTCTACTTTTGTACTCAATACCTCTATTTATGAAACCCAAGATCCCATACGCTTTGCTAACCACTCTCTCTAATAAAGGCAAGTATCACGTATGCCTTCTTAATCACCTTATCTAACTGTCCTGCTACCATCAGGGATGTGTGGACATGCACTCCAAGGTCCATCTGATCATCTGCACTTCTCAGTGTCTGACCATTTATTGTGTATTCCCTTGCCTTGTTAGCCCTCCCCAAGTGCATTACCTCACACTTCTCCAGATTCAATTCCATTTGCCATTGTTCTGCTCACCTGACCAGTCCATTGATATCTTCCTACAGTCTACAGCTTTCTTCTTCATTATCAACCACATGGCCAATTTCTGTAACATCTGCAAACTTATAATCATACTTCCTATATGCAAGTCCAAATCATTGATATATACCACAAAAAGCAAAGGACCCAGTACTGAGCCCTGCGGAACCCTACTGGAAACAGTCTTACAGTCACAAAAAAACCCTTCCACCATTACCCTCTGCTTCCTGTCTCCGAGCCAGTTTTGGATCCAACTTGCCACTTTGCCTTGGATCCCATGGACTTTACTTTCGTGACTAGTCTGCCATGCAGGACCTTATCAAAAGCCTTGCTAAAATCCAT
The DNA here is from genome assembly GCA_030390025.1 of Squalus acanthias. Taxonomy (NCBI): domain Eukaryota; kingdom Metazoa; phylum Chordata; class Chondrichthyes; order Squaliformes; family Squalidae; genus Squalus; species Squalus acanthias. The sequence continues at coordinate 102,861,938 of CM059436.1, forward strand.
ATAGACTACATCAAACGCACTACCCTCATCGACCCTCCTTGTTACCTTCTCAAAAAATTCAATCAAGTTAGTCAGGCATGACCTTCCCTTAACATATCCTTCCTTTAACAAATCCGTGTTGACTATCCTTGATTAATCCGTGTCTTTCTAAATGAAGATTTATCCTGTCCCTCAGAATTTTTTCCAATAATATTCCCACCACCGAGGTTAGGCTTACTGGCCTGTAATTACTCAGTCTGTCCCTTTCTCCCTTTTTAAACAAGGGTACCACATTAGCAGTCCTCCAGTCCTCCGGCACCACACCTGAAGCCAGAGAGGATTGGAATATGATGGTCAGAGCCTCTGCTATTTCCTCTCTTACTTCTCTTAACAGTATGGGATACATTTAATCCGGGCCTGGGGATTTATCCACTTTCAAAGATGCTAAACCCCTTAATACTTCCTCTTTCACTATGTTTATTTCTTCAAATATTTCACACTCCTCCTCCGATTGCAATGTCTGCATCGTCCCTCTCTTTCGTGAAAGCAGACGCAAAGTATTCATTAAGAACCATACCCATGTATTCTGCTTCCACACACAGGTTACCCTCATGATCTCTAATAGGCCCTACTCTTACTTTAGTTATTTTCTTGCTCTTAATGTATTTATAAAACATCTTTGGGTTTTCCTTGATGTTACTTGCCAAGAATTTTCCATGCCCTCTCTTTGTTTACTTAATTTCCTATTTAATTAAATCCTGGAAGAACACAATAAAAAAGACCACCAATTCCACCACTACACAATTACCATAATCACTCTTTATCGAGAGCAAAAACAAGCAATGAAAACATGAGACAACCAACAGCATTTACAAATATGAAGCTATTGCCGCTGGTGCAAACCCTCAGGGGCTGAGGTATAAGAGCTCTTGCCTGCTCTGGGGCTTCTACAAAGTGTAACCCCAGTGGCAGCAGCAGGCGAGGTGGAGGCTGCTGAGAATCTGAAGAGGGCAGTTCAGATGTCCTCCTGGGACACCCTGGAGAGGCTGTGGGCCGTGATGGCCCGGCCTCAGACTGCACCATCTCAGCATGGGCTTGAGCAGTCTGGGCCGCCTGACTGACAAACAGGCAACTGCAAGGACAATGGTGGAGTGGCGGGGGAGGGAGCAGCAATGCTGACATCTGGAGAGAGGCCAGTAGGTTCCTGCTCCATGATTCCCACGCCATTACCTTGGGCGTATGTTCAGCCAGTCCAGTGATCTGCTGGAGGACAGATCTCTGGGCAGCTGAGACACTCTGCAAGCCCCTTTCAGCCGAGGAGCCTAGAGCCACCATGGCAGCTGTCTGAGCTTCCATCACAGCACTTTGCCGTTCCATGGAAGATGCTAGTGGTGCAATGGAAGCTGTTTGCTGTTCCATGGAAGATGCTAGTGGTGCAGTGGAAGCTGTTTGCTGTTCCATGGAAGCTGCAATGACTGCAGTGGAAGCTGTGACCTCAGTCATCAGACGCTGCATGATGTTGGGCTCCACGGGTCACTGGATGGAATTGACCAGCCTCTCCATGCTGGAGAGGATGGGTTCCCGGCTCTGTGTCCAGCCCCGGGCCAAGCTGGAGGTGGACTCCTCCATCCCCCTAGCCACGACCCACAGGCTTTCAGGCAGGCTGTCCATTGCACCAAGCATTTGATGTATCTGACCCATCAGCCTTCTCCTGAAGCTTGGCCGTGCGAGGTACTACAGCAGAACTAGTTTGTGACCTTGACCCCCGACTAGGTGGCACCTGTAGTGTCCCTTCCACCCAGCGTGGCTGCTGCCCACTAGAGCCTGGAGTGTGCGACTGTGAGGATCTGTGTTCTACCCTGGCCTCATAGTTACGTGTGGTGTCATAGAAACATAGCAACATAGGAGCAGTAGGCCATTCGGCCCTTCGAGCCTGCTCCGCCATTCAATATGATCATGGCTGATCCTCTATCTCAATACCATATTCCCGCTCTCTCCCCATACCCCTTGATGCCTTTTGTGTCTAGAAATCTATCTATCTCCTTCTTAAATATATTCAGTGACTTGGCCTGCACAGCCTTCTGTAATAGAGAATTCCATAGGTTCACCACCCTCTGAGTGAAGAAATTTCTCCTCATCTCAGTCCTAAATGTCCTACCCCGTATCTTGAGACTGTGACCCCTCGTTCTAGGCCCCCCAGCCAAGGGAAACATCCTCCCTGCATCCAGTCTGTCTAGCCCTGTCAGAATTTTATACATTTCAATGAGATCCCCTCTCATTCTTCTAAACTCCAGTGAATACAGGCCTAGTCGACCCAATCACTCCTTATACGACAGTCCTGCCATCCAAGAAATCAGTCTGGTGAATCTTTGCTGCACTCCCTCTATGGCAAGTACATCCTTTCTTAGGTAAGGAGATCAAAACTGCACACAGTACTCCAGGTGTGGTCTCACCAAGGCCCTGTATAACTGTAGTAAGACACCCTTGCTCCTGTACTCAAATCCTCTTGCAATGAAGGCCATCATAGCATTTGCCTTCCTAACTGCTTGCTGCACCTGCATGTTTGCTTTCAGTGACTGGTGTACAAGGACACCCAGGTCCCTCTGTACATCAACATTTCCCAATCTAGCACCATTTAAATAATACTCTGCCTTTCTGTTTTTCCTACCGAAGTGGATAACTTCACATTTATCCACGTTATACTGCATCTGCCATGTACTTGCCCACACACTCAACTTGTCTAAATCGCCTTGAAGCCTCTTTGCATCCTCCTCACAACTCACAATCCCACCTAGTTTCGTGTCGTCAGCAAACTTGGAAATATTACATTTGGTTCCCTCATCCAAATCATTGATATATATTGTGAATAGCTGGGGCCGAAACACTGATCCCTGCGGTACCCCACTAGTCACCGCCTGCCACCCCGAAAAAGACCCATTTATTCCTACTCTATGGGGGAAAAATTCAGCTGCTTGCGCCTCCCGTTAGCGCCTTAAGAGGGCGCTAATGGGGCGTAAAGCAGCTAACGCCCGGGCGCAGCGCCGCCCACGCCTCCCGAAAAATTTAGTGGGAGGTTAGCGGCGGCGGCAGCCGGTAGCGCCCTGTGGCGCTGCGCCGCTGGCGATGACGTCATCGCCGTGCGCAGCACCCCGCTCGCGCCCCGGCCGTGATCTTCAGTCGCGCCCCCTGATTTACCGCCAGACGCTATGTCCGACGGGTTCAGGGAGGCGTACGTGCGGCCGGGGCGGCGATATTTAAAGGGGAGGTGGCAGGCGGCCATTTTTGTTGCTGGCCGCCTGCCAGCACCTGCCCCTGTTGCTGTCCCCGGCCCCCGTGAAGCCCCCCCACCGTGAAGTGCCGGCTGCGCTCCAAGAGCCCGGCACTTCTCTTGAGTGCCGGGCTCTTTTGCCGGCACTCCCGATCCCTGGGGGCCCAGCTGGGCCCCGGTTCGCGCTGCGCAGGGTCCCTCCCCTTTAAGAAGGGGAGGAAGGCCTGCAATACCGCGGCGCGACGTGCCGCAGCGCGTGGCGCTGCGGCACGTAGCGCCAGGATATTCACTCGCAGCGCCCCAAGAGGGATGCGGGGTGGTTCCAGTGGCGCCCCGCTTCCTTCTTGGGGCGCAACCACTGAAGTTCCGGCGCGGGGCCGCTAATTTTTTCGGGGCGCTAAAAGTCGCGCCCCGGCGAGGTTAGCGCCCCAAATGGGGCGCGACTCAATTTTTACCCCTATGTTTCCTGTCTGTTAACCAATTTTCAATCCATGCCAGTATATTACCCCCAATCCCATGTGTTTTAATTCTGCACACTAACTTCTTATCTGAGACTTCTGAAAATCCAAATACACCACATCCACTGGTTCTCCCTTATCTATTCTACCAGTTACATCTTCAAAAAACTCCAGTGGGTTTGGCAAACACGATTTCCCTTTCATAAATCCATGTTGACTTTGTCTAATCCTGTTGATATTTTCTAAGTGTCCTGTTATCACATCCTTTATAATAGACTCTAGCATTTTCCCTGCTACTGATGTTAGGCTAACCGGTCTTTAGTTCCCTGTTTTCTCTCTCCCTCCTTTTTTAAATAATGGGGTTACATTTGCCACCCTCTAATCTGCAGGAACTGTTCCATAATCTATAGAATTTTGGAAGATGACAACCAACGCATCCATTATTTCCATGGGTACCTCTTTTAGTACTCTGGGATGCAGATTATCAGGCCCTGGGGATTTATCAGCTTTCAGTCCCATTAATCTCTCCAGCACTATTTTTTTACTAATACTAATTTCCTTTAATTCCTCCTTCTCACTAGACCCTTGGTTCCCTAGCATTTCTGGGAAGTTATTTGTGTCCACTTCCCTGAAGACAGAACCAAAGTATTTGTTTAATTGCTCAGCCATTTCCTTGTTCCCCATTATAAATTCTCCTGTTTCTGACTGTAGGGGACCTACATTTGTCTTCACTAATCCTTTTCTTTTTAGATACTTGTAGAAGCTTTTACAATCCGCTTTTATGTTCCTTGCATGTTTAGTCTCATACTCTATTTTTCCCCTCTATGTCAATCTCTTGGTCCTTTTTTGCTGAACTCTAAACTGCTCCCAATCCTCAGGCTTGCTACTTTTTCTGGCAACTTTATATGATTCCTCTTTGGATCTAATACCATCATTAATTTCTTTTGTTAGCCATGATTGGGCCGCTTTTCCTCTTGTTTTTTTGCGCCAGAAGTGAATGTATAACTGTTGCACCCTGATACGTGCCATTGTATAAGTGTCTCTCTGAGCTGGTGCCTGTGACAGTGGCAACAATTGACGCAGTGCCATCTTCTTCACTCAAATCCTCCTCCTCTTCCTCCAGGTTGGGGGGGGGGGGTGGGGGCGGGGGGGCAAGGTGGCTCTTTTTGAGTGTATTTGCTGCTGTGTTTGTGTGTGTGATGCCTCATATGGTTGAAGAGCTGTGAGATGTGTCTGAAGTGTGAGTAGTGCCTGTGAAGGATGCAATACTGTGGGTTGTTTGAATGTCAGTGGAGATTTAGATGGTGGATGCAGTGTGTTGAGGTTTTGATTCTGGTGGTTGTGCCGTTATTGAGAAGTGTGTTTGAGAGATGGGATCTTACCTTGACCACTCGTGTCAGATCGTTAAATGTGTGGCGGCACTGGGGCCGTGTCCGGGGGGCAGGGCTCCCGGCTGTGACCCCCTCAGCGATCTCCTCCCACATCCGGTGCATTAGTTGGCCTCTATGTCCTCTTTCCACCCTGCGGGTACGGGACAGCCCTCCTCCGCTGTACCTCCTCCACCAGGACTTCCAGTGCTGCCTCTGAGAGCCTGTGAGCCCTTGCCCTCGGACCCTGAGCCACTCTGATACGTGCCGTTGTCTGTCAGCCTCAAAAATCGCTCCTAATCAATGCCTGAGTGCTAAACATGCAGGTCTCTGTTTTAGCGGTTCCAGGCACATTTAAATCATGGCGATCAGCAATTAGCCACAGAATTGCGGACTGAAACCAGACTTTTAATCAGGCGTGTCTTATTAGCACAGCACCCACTTAGTGCCTGTTTTCACCTTTTCCTCCATTAGAACAGTGACTACACTTTAAAAAAAAGTATTTCATTGGCTGTAAAGCCCTGTTAGATGTCCGGTGGTCTTCAAAGGCGCTGTAGAAGATAGGAGCAGGAGTAGGCCATTCGGCCCCTCGAGCCTGCTCCGCCATTCAATGCGATCATGGCAGATCATCCAAATTCAGTACCCTGTCCCTGCTTTTTCCCCATATCTCTTGATCCCTTTAGCCTTAAGAAATATATCTATCTCCTTCTTGAATATATTTAATGAATTGGCCTCAACTGCCTTCTGTGGTAGAGAATTCCACAGGTTCACCACTCTCTGGGTGAAGAAATTCCTCCTCATCTCAGTCCTAAATGGCTTACCCCTTATCCTTAGACTGTGACCCCTGGTTCTGGAGTCCCCCGCCATCGGGAACATCCTTCCTGCATCTAGTCTGTCAAGTCCTGCTAGAATTTTATAAGTTTCAATGAGATCCCCTCTCATTCTTCTAAACTCTAGCGAATATAAGCCTAATCGACCCAATCTCCCTTCATACGTCATTCCTGCCATCCCAGGTATCAGTCTGGTAAATCTTTGCTGCACTCCCTCCATGGCAAGAACATCCTTCCTCAGATAAGGCTACCAAAACTGCACACAATACTCAAGGTGTGGTCTCACCAAGGCCTTGTACAACTGCAGCAAGACATCCTTGCTCCTGTACTCGAATCCTCTCGCTATGAAGGCCTACATACCATTTGCCTTCTTAACCGCCTGCTGCACCTGCATGCTTACCTTCAGCGACTGCTGCACAAGGACTCCCAGATCTCGTTGCACTTCCCCTTTTCCCAATCTATTGCCATTCAGATAATAATCTGTCTTCCTGTTTTTGCCAATAAAAAAGTGGATAACCTCGCATTTATCCACATTATACTGCATCTGCCATAAGAACATAAGAATATAAGAAATAGGAGCAGGAGTAGGTCAATCGGCCCTTCGAGCCTGCTCCGCCATTCAATAAGATCATGGCTGATCTGATCCTCACCTCAAATCTAAAGAACACAAGATGTAGGAGCAGGACCCGGCCACTCAGCCCCTGGGCCCGCTACGCCACCCACAGGGCCTCGACCGATCCGAACTCAGCCTCATGTCCAATTTCCTGCCCGCTCCCCGTAACCCCTAATTCCCTTTACTTCTAGGAAACTGTCTATTTCTGTTTTAAATTTATTTAATGATGTAGCTTCCACAGCTTCCTGGGGCAGCAAATTCCACAGACCTACTACCCTCTGAGTGAAGAAGTTTCTCCTCATCTCAGTTTTGAAAGAGCAGCCACTTATTCTAAGATTATGCCCCCTAGTTCTAGTTTCACCCATCCTTGGGAACAACCTTACCGCATCCACCCGATCAAGCCCCTTCACAATCTTTTATGTTTCAATAAGATCGCCTCTCACTCTTCTGAACTCCAATGAGTAGAGTCCCAATCTACTCAACCTCTCCTCATATGTCCACCCCCTCATCCCGGGGATTAACTGAGTGAACCTTCTTTGTACTGCCTCGAGAGGAAGTATGTCTTTTCTTAAGTATGGACACCAAAACTGTATGCAGTATTCCAGGTGCGGTCTCACCAATATCTTATATAACTGCAGCAATACCTCCCTGTTTTTATAATCTATCCCCCTAGCAATAAAAGCCAACATTCCATTGGCCTTCTTGATCACCTGCTGCACCTGCATACTAACTTCTTGATTTTCTTGCACTAGGACCCCCAGATCCCTTTGTACTGCAGTACTTTCCAGTTTCTCGCCATTAAGATAATAACTTGCTCTCTGATTTTTCCTGCCAAAGTGCATAACCTCACATTTTCCAATATTGTATTGTATCTGCCAAATCTCCGCCCACTCACCCAGCCTGTCTATATCCCCTTGTAGGTTTTTTATGTCCTCCTCACTTTCTACTTTCCCTCCCATCTTTGTATCATCTGCAAACTTTGATATGTTACACTTGGTCCCCTCCTCCAAATCGTTAATATAGATTGTAAAGAGTTGTGGACCCAGCACCAACCCCTGCGGAACACCACTGGCTACTGGTTGCCAGTCCGAGAATGAACCATTTATCCCAACTCTCTGCTTCCTGTTAGATAACCAATCCTCCACCCATGCCAGAATATTACCCCAATCCAGTGATTTTTTATCTTGAGCAATAATCTTTTATGTGGCACCTTGTCGAATGCCTTCTGGAAGTCTAAATACACTATGTCCATTGGTTCCCATTTATCCACCCTGTACGTTATGTCCTCAAAGAACTCAAGCAAATTTGTCAGACATGACTTCCCTTTCATAAAGCCATGCTGACTTTATCCCATTAAATTATGTTTATTTTATATAATAATAATAACAGCCATACATCTGCCCAATCACCCAACCTGTCCAAATCATACTGAAGTTTCTCTGCATCCTCCTCACAGCACACACGCCCACCCAGCTTTGTGTCATCTGCAAACTTGGAGATATTACATCTAGTTCCCTTGTCTAGATCATTAATATATAATGTGAATAGTTGGGGTCCTAGCACCGATCCCTGCGGTACCCCACTAGTTACTGCCTGCCACTCGGAAAAAAAAACCGTTTATTCCAACTCTTTGCTTCCTGTCTGCCAACCAGTTCTCTATTCAAATCAGTACCTTACAACCAATCCCATGTGCTTTAACTTTGCACGCTAATCTCTTATGCGGGACCTTATCGAAAGCCTTCTGAAAGTCCAAATACACCACATCCACTGGTTCTCCCTTATCTATTCTACCAGTTACATCCTCAAAAAATTCCAGTAGATTAGTGAAGTATGATTTACCTTTTGTAAATCCATGTTGACTTTGTCCGATCCTGTCACTGTTTTCCAAGTGCTCTGCTATTACATCTTTTATAATGGTCTCTAGCATTTTGCCAACTACCGATGCCAGGCTTACCGGTCTATAATTCCCCATTTTTTCTCCACCACCTTTTTTAAATAGTGGGTTTACATTAGCTGCCCTCCAATCCATGGGAACTGTTCCAGAGTCTATAGAATTTTGGACGATGACCAGCAATGCATCTACTATTTCTAGGGCCACTTCCTTAAGTACCCTAGGATGTAGATTATCAGGCCCTGGGGATTTATTGGCCTTCAATCCCGTCAATTTCCCTAACACCATTTCCCTACAAATACTGATTTCATTCAATTCCTCCCTCTCATTAGACCCTATGTTCCCCGACATCTCGGAGTTTATTTGTGTCCTCCTTTGTGAAGACAGAACCAAAGTATATATTTAATTGGTCTGTCATTTCTTTGTTCTCCATTATAAATTCCCCTGATTCTGACTGCAAGGGACCTACGTTTGACTTCACCAATCTTTTTCTCCTCACATATCTATAGAAGCTTTTACAGTCAGTTTTTATGTTCCCTGCAAGCTTACTCTCATATTCTATTTTTGCCCTCTTAATTAATTCCTTTGTCCTCCTTTGCTGAATCCTAAACTGCTCCCAATCCTCAGGTTTGCTGCTTTTTCTGGCCAATTTATATGTCCTCTCCTTGGAGGGGCCGTCACTGAGGCCATGGCGCAAAGGCGAGGCTGAAACCACTGATGATGATGGGAACGGTAGCATAGTGGTTATGTTACTGGACTAGTAATTCAGAGGCCTGGACTAATGATCCAGAGACGTGAGTTCAAATCCCACCACGGCAGCTGGGGAATTTAAATTCAGTGAATTAAATAAATCTGGAATAAAAAACTAGTGTCAGTAATGGTGACCATGAAACTATCGGATTGTCGTAAAAACCCACCTGGTTCACTAATGTCCTTCAGGGAAGGAAATCTGCCGTCCTTACCCGGTCTGGCCTATATGTGACTCCAGACCCACAGCAATGTGGTTGACTCTTAACTGCCCTCTGAAATGGCCTAGCAAGACACTCAGTTGTACACAACCACTACAAAGCATAATAATAAGAATGAAACCGGACGGACCACCCGGCATCGACCTCGGCACCGGCTACAGACAGGACAACGGCACACCCAGCCCAGTCGACCCTGCAAAGTCCTCCTCACCAACATCTGGGGACTTGTGCTAAAATTGGGAGAGCTGTCACACAGACTTGTCAAGTAACAGCCTGACACAGTCATACTCACAGAACATACCTTTCAGCCAATGTCCCAAATTCCTCCATCACCATCCCTGGGTTTGTCCTGTCCCACCACAGGACAGACCCACCAGGGGTGGTGGTACAGTGGTATACAGTCAGGAAGGAGTGGCCCTGGGAGTCCTCAACATTGACTCAGGACCCCATGAAGTCTCATGGCTTCAGATCAAGCATGGGCAAGGAAACCTCCTGCTGATTACCACCTACCGCCCTCCCTCAGCTGATGAATCAGTACTCCTCCACGTTTAACACCACTTAGAAGAAGCACTGAGAGTAGCAAGGGCACAGAATGTACTCTGGGTGGAGGACTTCAATGTCCATCACCAAGAATGACTCGGTAGCACCACTACTGACCGAGCCCTGAAGGACATAACTGCCAGTCTGGACCTGCGACAGGTGGTGAGAGAACCAACACGAGGGAAAAACCTACTTGACCTCGTCCTCACCAATCTACCTTGACAGTATTGGTAGCAGTGACCACCGCACAGTCATTGTGGAGATGAAGTCCCATCTTCACACTGAGGACACCCTCTATCGTGTTGTGTGGCACTACCACCGTGCTAAATGGGATAGATTCAGAACAGATCTAGCAGCTCAAAACTGGGCATCCATGAGGCGCTGTGGGCCATCAGCAGCAGTAGAATTGTATTCCACCACAATCTATCCCTCACTCTACCATTATCATCAAGCCAGGGGACCAACCTTGGTTCAATAAGGAGTGCAGAAGAGCATGCCAGGAGCAACACCAGGCGTACCTAAAAATGCGGTGCCAACCTGGGGAAGCTGCAACACAGGACTACATGCATGCTCAAAAGTGGAAGCAGCATGCTATAGACAGAGCTAAGCGATCCCACAATCAACGGATCAGATCAAAGCTCTGCAGTCCTGCCACATCCAGTCGTGAATGGTGGTGGACAATTAAACAACTAACGGGAGGAGGGAGCTCCATGAATATCCCCATCCTCAATGATGGTGGAGCCCAGCACGTGAGTGCAAAAGACAAGGCTGAAGCGTTTGCAACCATCTTCAGTCAGAAGTGCTGAGTGGATGATCCATATCGACCAGCTCATGAGGTCCCCACCATCACAGATGCCAGTCTTCAGCCAATTTGATTCACTCCACGTGATATCAAGAAATGGCTGACCGAGTGTGGCATCAAGGAACCCTAGTAAAACTGAAGTCAATGGGAATCGGTGGGGAAAACTCTCTACTGGCTGGAGTCATACCTAGCACAAAGCAAGATGGTTGTGGTGGTTGGAAGTCAATCATCACAGCCCCAGGACATCGCTGCAGGAGTTCCTCAGGGCAGTGTCCTAGGCCCAACCATCTTCAGTTGCTTCATCAATGACCTTCCCTCCAACATAAGGTCAGAAATGGGGATGTTCGCTGAAGACGGCACAGTATTCATTGCCATTCGTAACTCCTCAGATAATGAAGCAGCATATGCCCGCATGCAACAAGACCTGGACGACATTCAGGCTTGGGCTGATAAGTGGCAGGTAACATTTGCACCACACAAGTGCCAGGCAATGAGTATCTCCAACATGTGAGAGTCTAACCACCTCCCCTTGACATTCAACGGCATTACCATCGCCGAATCCCCCACCATAAACATCCTGAGGGTCACCATTGACCAGAAACTTAACTAGACCAGCCACATAAATGCTGTACCAACAAGAGCAGGTCAGAGGCTGAGTATTCTGTGGTGAGTGTCTCACCTCCTGACTCCCCAAAGCCTTTCCACCATCTACAAGGCACAAGTAAGGAGTGTGATGGAATACTCTCCACTTGCCTGGATGAGTGCAGCTCCAACAACACTCAAGAAGCTTGACACCATCCAGGATAAAGCAGCCCGCTTGATTGGCACCCCATCCACCACCTTAAACATTCACTCCCTCCACCACCGGCGCACCGTGGCTGTAGTATGTACCATCTACAAGATGCACTGCAGCAACTCGCCAAGGCTTCTTCGGCAGCAACTCCCAAACCCGCAACCTCTTCCACCTAGAAGGACAAGGGCAGCAGGCGCATGGGAACACCATCACCTCCAAGTTCCCCTCCAAGTCACACACAATCCTGACTTGGAAATATATCGCCGTTCCTTCATCGTCGTTGGGTCAAAATCCTGGCACTCCTTCCCTAACAGCACTGTGGGAGTACCTTCACCACACGGACTGCAGCGGTTCGAGAAGGCAGCTCACCACCACCTTCTCAAGGGCAACTAGGGATGGGCAATAAATGCTGGCCTTGCCAGCAATGCCCGGAGCCCACGAACGAATAAAAAAAAAATGCTCATACCTAATACTTCTTCTCACATCCCACTTCCCAATCATCCCACAATCTCTTCTCACTTACAAGCCACTGATGGTATACACATGGAAATCTTGCTTTCCCCCATCTCCTCAGCACAACCCGACCTTTGTGCCTTTCTCCTTTCAGATACTCAAGAACTGCCAGCAGCCCAGCCTTTGCAACAAGAAGTAGAGGAGGAGAGTGATGGAGAAGAAGCACCATCGCATGATAGGACACTTCCAGGCACCAGCTCAGAAAATGGCGCTGCGTGTATTTTAGAGGTGAGTCACGGGCACCATTGGGCTGCAGCCAGGCCAGGGGGAAAGGGTAGCGCAGGTGCCAGCTCCCCGGAGGGCAAGTTCACACAAGTTCTGCTGCACACGACTCAGATGATGACCTCGATGGGGTGGCCTTCAGAAGAAGGGTGATGACCATGCACACAGAAGTGCTTGGTACAATGGCAGACCTGCCAGAGAGCCTCTTGTCACTGTCAAGGAGCGTGGAGGAGTCCAGCTTCAACATTGCATGGGGGCTGTGTGCGGAGCTTGGAGCCCATGATTTCTAGGATGGGCAACTCCATTAGCACACTTGTGGACCCAACCATGATGCTGGGTGTGATGGGTGTGATGGGCAATGTCACAGCTTCCATTGCTGCACAAGCGGAAGTGACCCAACGTCTGAGTGCTGCAGTGGAAGCTCAGACTGCTCTCATACAGGCTCAGCTTGCTGCCAAGTGAGCTCAGACTTCTGCCATCGTGGCTGAGTTTACGAGTGTGTCACAGCAGTCCAGCAATCTGTCCCCCAACAGATGGCTAGTAATGCTGAGGCGCTGCCCCGGGGGTGTGGCAGTGGTTCCATGGAGCAAGAACCTGCTGTCCTCTTTCAAGATGACAGTATGCCTACTCCCACCCCTGCCACTCTGCCAGTGCCCTTGCTGTTGCCTGTCAGTCAGCCAGCCCAGACTGCTACAGCCCAGTCTAAAGCCGGGTCTACTAGGCCCAGAGCTGCTCGAGGTCATCCTGCAAGGCCATCTGCAGTCTCCCCCACTGAAAGTCAGCCGCCTTCCACCAGCCATGGTGCAGCTATTGGGGTAGCACTGTGTAGAAGCACTAGAGTAGGAAAAGGAACATAGAGGAACGGTAAGGTGGGGAAGTGTTGAGCAACGGGGATCTGGGGTTTCAGTCATGGGAATCGGAGTCTGATGATGTGCCTGGAACGAGGATTTGCAGGCTACCTCCTCCCTCCCTCCTCTTATTCCTCCTCCTCCTCCTCTTCCTCCTGAGGTGGTCCCGGACCTCGTGGTGGCAAGGGCTGCACCCTCATGATGGCCAGGTTGTGGAGGTTGCAGCAGACCACCAGGAATTGGGACGAGTGGTGGGGTTGCGGAGGAGAGTCATCAGCCAGGTGCAGAGCGGATAGCCCTTATGGCCAACCACCACCCTCGGGCTCAACATGGTGGCTGGAAGATGGCTGACACAGCAGACTGGCGCAGGATGAAAGCATCATGACTGCTGCCAGGATAGCGGGCATTCACCATCATGATGTGCCGGGCGTGGTCGCACAACAACTGCACATTAAGAGAATGGTAGCCTTTGCAGTTCTGGTACATCTCAGCATTGATATGTGGTGTATGCAAAGTCATGTGTGCGCAGTCAATGGCGTCCTGCACCATGTGAAGCCCAATGTGCTGGCAGAGTGATGTATGGCTCCTTCTGATTCTCTGTGTTCAGAGAGAAGACAATGAAATCCCTTCTCCTAGAGTATAGAGCCTCTGTGAGCTCCCGGATGCAGCAATGGATGGTGAATTGAGAGATGTTTGCTTTGTCGTCTGCTCCAGCATGGAAGGATCTGCTGGTGAAAAAATTGAGGCCACGGTCACCTTGAAGGTCACTGACAGCGCCGTCATCACCCTGCTCTGAGGCTGCAGGTCTGGTTATAAGATGCGGCAGAGATCTGTGACCACCTCTTGGTGAAGCGGAGCCTCCGAACACACTGCTCCTGGCTTAGGTGCAGGTAGGAGATGTGCTCCCTGAAGACTCTAGGTGGGTAACGTCTGCTGAGAGCCCCCCTCCCCCTCCATTCCTCCCTCTGTGAGCAGCTTGTCTTTGCCTGCCTCTGCTCCATCTCCCTGTCATGCTGCAGCACGAGGGGGGCTGCAACTAGAGCCCCCAGGACTAGGAACAAGTGATGTAGTCAGAGGCTTTCCTTTAAGAGCCATTGCCTTCCCAATGTCCAGCCGCACTCCCTGCACACTTCCCCAACTTTTTCAATGTCTTACACCAAGGCCCTACTCCAACAAACTGTACAGGAACCAGTACAAAGGCACAAAGCAACTTACCTCAAAGTTGCATTGTGTCGCTTTAAGTAGCGCTGGTGGGGTCTCTCGTTCAGCTGTGTGTGTTTAGGAGAGGGTGCACAGTGGAGAGGCGATGCCCAAAATGGCAGGTTGTGCATCAAATCAGCGTTACATGATTGACGTCACGATTAGTCTCATTTGATTTCTGCCGGTGCACGCACAACCCGTCCACGCTATCGCCCTTCCCAAGATGGCAACCAGCGTGGACCACGCCAGAAATGGGCGGAAGCAAGGTGGCCGCCATTTTGTGCTTCAAACCGACCATAACAGCCAGCGCTAAGGTGCTGAACTTCACGGCCTAGATAACGTCGCACAGACTCAGTTGAGAATTATATAATTTACAAGATGATTCAATGGGTTAATGTGTTATGTATTCGTTAAATTTAACCAGAACACGTTGACATCATCATCATGTTAGCAAGACGTTACTAAGATTATAAAAGGTCCAACATACAAAAGCTGAGGGAATTTGAAAGATACGAGCTTGAGGCAGTCAAGGAACAACAAGAGGTCAACGCTGCTCCCAATAGGAACAAGTCATGTTTCTATTGTGTCCATTGCCTTAGCTAGTAAGACTGTCAGCAATCCGTCTAGTACAAGGCAAAGCCCAGTTAACAAGATAAAACACTAATAGGGAGGGAATTCCAGAGCTTACGGCCTAGACAGCTGAAGGCACGACCACCAATGGTGGGGCGAAGGGAGTGGGGGGATGCACAAGAGGCAAGAATTGGAGGAACGCAGAGATCTCGGTGGGTTGTGGGCTGGAGGAGATCACAGAGATAGGGAGCGGCGAGGCTAGGGAAGGATTTGAACACAAAGATTAGAATTTTAAAATCGATCTGTTGCTGGACTGGGAGCCAGTGTAGGTCAGCGAGCACAGGGGTGATGGATGAACAGGACTTGGTGCGAGTTAAGACATGGGCTGAGGGTTTCAGCAGCTGATAGGCTGAGGTTGGGGCAGAGATAGGTGATATTACAAAGGTGGAGGTACGTGGTCTTGTTGATGGAGAGGATATTATCGAATCATCGAATCATACAGCACAAAAGGAGGACATTCGGCCCATCGTGCCTGTGCCGGCTCTTTGAAAGAGCGATCCAATAAGTCCCTCTCTCTCCCCTGCTCTTTCCCCAGAGCCCTGTGATTTTTCCTTTTCAAGTATTTAACCAATTCTCTTTTGAAAGTTATTATTGAATCTGCTTCCACCATCCTTTCATGCAGTGCATTCCAGATCACAACAACTCACTGCGTAAAAATTTCTCCTCATCTCCCTCTGGTTCTTTTCCAATTACTTTAAATCTGTGTCCTCTGGTTACTGACCCTCCTGCCAGTGGAAACAGTTTCTCCCTGTTAATCTATTAAAACACTTGAAAACTTTGAACCCCTTGATTAAATCTCCCCTTAACCTTCTCTGCTCTAAAGACAACAATCACAGCTTCTCTAATCTCTCGACACAACTGAAGTCCCTCATCCCTGGAACCATCTCCTCGCACCCTCTACAAGGCCTTGACATCCTTCCTAAAGTGTGATGCCCAGAATTGGACACAATACTCCAGCTGGGGCCTAACCAGTGATTTATAAAGGTTTAGCATAACATTCCTGGCTTTTGTACTTTATGCATCTATTTATAAAGCCAAGGATCCCATTTGCTTTTTTAACAAGCCTTATCAACTTGTCCTGCCACCTTCAATGATTTGTGTCTGTTAACCCCCAGGTGTGTCTGTTCCTGCTCCCCCTTAAAATTGTACATTTAGTTTATATTGTCTCTCCTCATTCTTCCCACCAAAATGCATCACTTCACACTTCTCTGTATTAAATTTTATCTGCCGTGTGTCTGCCCCTTTCACCAGTCTGTCTATGTCCTCCTGAAGTCTGCTAATATCCTCCTCACTGTTTACTACATGTCGGAGTTTTGTGTCATCTGCAAACTTTGAAATTATGCCCCCTGTACCCAAGTGCAGGTCATTAATATATATCAAAAGGAGCAGTGGTCCCAATACTGACCCCTGGGGAACACCACTGTAAACTTCCCTCCAGTCTGAACAACAACTATTCACTATTACTCTCTGTTTTCTGTCCCTTAGCAAATTTCTTATCCATGCTGCCACTGTCCCTTTAATCCAATGGGCTTTAATTTTGCTAAAAAGTCTATTCTGTGGCACTTTATCAAACGCCCTCTCCATTACTTCATCAAAGAACTCCATCTAGTCAGTCAAACACGCTTTGCCTTTAACAAATCCGTGCTAACTTTCATTTATTTACCCAGGTCTTTCCAAGTGACAATTAATTTTGTCCTGTTCCACTGTCTCTAAAAGTTTCCCTGCCACCGACGTTAGGCTGACTGGCCTGTAGTTACAGGGTTTATCCATCTCCCTTTGTTCAACAGGGGTGTAACATTGAAACCCCTCCAGTCCTCTGGCACCACTCCCGTATCTAAGAAGGATTGGAAGATTGTGACCAGAGCCTCTGCTATCTCCACCCTTACTTCCCTCTGCAACCTAGGATGCATCCCATCTGGACCGGGTGACGTTTCTACTTTGAGTGCTGTCAACCTTTTAAGTACCTCCTCTTTATCTATTTTTATCCAATTTCTCTACTGCCTCCTCCTTTACTGCTACATTGGCAGCATCCTTATGATTTGTGAAGACAGATGCAAAATACTCATTAAGTACCTCAGTGAAGTCCTCGGCCTCCAGAAGAATATTTCCTTTTAGGTCGCTTCTCGGCCCCACTCTTCCCTTGACTATCCTTTTCCTATTTAGATGTTTATAAAAGGCTTTAGTTTTCCCTTTTGTGTTAGCCACTAATCTTTTATCATTCATTCTTTGCCCCTCTTATTTCCTTTTTCAGTTCTCCTCTGCACTTTCTGTATTCTGCTTGATTCTCTATGCTGGCACATTGGATCCAAAATTGGCTTAGTGGCAGGAGGCAAAGGGTGATGGTCAAAGGTTGTTTTTGTGACTGGAAGCCTGTGTCCAGTGGTGTACCGCAGGGATCGGTGCTGGGTCCTTTGCTGTTTGTAGTGTACATTAATGATTTAGATATGAATGTAGGAGGTATGATCAGTAAGTTCGCAGATGACACGAAAATTGGTGGAGTGGTAAATAGCGAGGAGGGAAGCCTCAGGCTACAGGACGATATAGACGGGTTGGTCAGATGGGCATAACAGTGGCAAATGGAATTTAACCCTGAAAAGTGTGAGGTGATGCATTTTGGGAGGACTAACAAGGCAAGGGAATACACAATGAATTGTAGGACCCTAGGAAGGACAGAGAATCAGAGGGACCTTGGTGTGCATGTACATAGATCCCTGAAGGCAGCAGGACAGGTAGATAAGGTGGTTAAGAAGGCATATGGGATACTTGCCTTCATTAGCCAAGGCATAGAATGTTTATATTCTGTGAACTTTTGTAGATTGACTCATTGTAACTTACCTGAAGAAGGGGCGATCGATAGCTCCGAAAGCTTGTAATTTTAAATAAATCTGTTGGACTATAATCTGGTGTTGTGCGACTTCTCATTTTAGAAAATAAGAGCAGGGAGGTTATGATGGAGCTGTACAAAATGCTAGTTAGGCCACAGCTGGAATACTTTGTGCAGTTCTGGTCGCCACACTATAGGAAGGATGTGATTGCATTGGAGAGGGTGCAGAGGAGATTCACCAGGATGTTACCTGGGCTGGAGCGCTTCAGCTATGAAAAGAGACTGGACAGGCTGGGGTTGTTTTCCTTAGAGCAGAGAAGGCTGAGGGGGGACCTGATTGAGGTGTACAAAATTATGAGGGGCATAGATAGGGTAGATAGAAAGGAACTTTTCCGCTTAGTAGCGGGGTCAATAACCAGGGGGCATAGTTTCAAGGTAAGGGGCAGGAGGTTTTGAGGGGAATGAGGAAAAACTTTTTCACCCAGAGGGTGGTTGGAATCTGGAACTCACTGACTGAAAGGGTGGTAGAGGCAGGAACCCTCACAACATTCAAGAAGCATTTAGATGAGCACTTGAAATGCCATAGCATACAAGGCTACGGACCAAGTGCTGGAAAATGGGATTAGAATAGACAGGGCTTGATGGCCGGCGCAGACACGATGGGCCGAAGGGCCTCTTTCTGTGCTGTATAACTCTATGACTCTATGGGGGAAAAATTCAGCTGGTTGCGCCTCCCGTTAGCGCCTTAAGAGGGCGCTAATGGGGCGCAAAGCAACTAGCGCCCAGGCGCGGCGATGTTTGCGCCGCTCGCGAAATTAACTAGACATTTTGCGGCGGCGCTAAACACTACCGCCACGATCTCCTGTGCCGGCAGATCGTGACGTCAGTCGAGTGCGCAACGCCCCGGTATCGCTCCGGAGCAGATATTGAGTGGCGCCCCCTGTCTTACCGCCTGACGCTAGCAAGGACAGGTTGAGGGGAGCGTTTTGCAGTCATGAAGGGACTGGGGGAGCGCTATTTAAAGGCGACCGCTTCCTGCCTTTTATTGTTGGTGCCATTTTTGAACCACGCATTCTGAGAGAGAGAGAGAGAGAGAGAGAGAGAGAGACTTCTGGAGAGATTCAATGTTGTGTGAAGGAGTTTTGGGTACTGAGCAGCACTTTGCAGGTTCATTTTGATTTGCCATTCCTTGTATCGATTTAGAAGAGACTGTGGGGGATGCACTCTAAGCTCTCTCCCTGGTACTCTCCATTGTTCTTTCCAGCAGATTTGATGTACAGGTCTCTCCAGGCCGAGATTCAAGGCTGCAATGAGCAGGATGTGGATGGAAAGCAAGATTAACCATCCCCTTTAAGAACTGGCCCGCGCCACTGTGTCTGTGTTCCATTGCTGACTGACATCACATGAGCTTCGCCAGCGCTCTGAGTTAGCGCCTAGCGCCTTTGCACCTTAAGACAGGTGTGAAGCGCCTGATTTAGCGCTGCAATCACCTCCAGGGGCGATAAAAGTCAAGTTTGCAGTCGGTGGCGATAATTAGCGCCAGGCGCTAATCTTTGCGCCCGGCCGATAATTGCGCCCCAAATAGGGCGATACTGAATTTCTCCCCCTATGACTCTATGAATCTGACATTTACCATAAGCTTCCTTTTTCTGTTTCATTTTAATCTCGGTGGGGGAGATGTTTGGCTAACCCCCAAAAACGGGCACGGCAATTAATCCAGTGCCTGTTCATTGCGTATTAAATTGGCCCCAGAAAGCTAAGTCTAGTAATTAATGGTGCAAGTACACATTTAACAATGTGATAATTGTTCATGATTGTCAATCAACTTATTTGGCTCAGAAAGTGAACAATTAAAAGTGTAGAGACCCATTCCTTCAGGTAGTGAATTGTTGGAGATTTAAAAATGTCACATTTTAGGGACTAGAAATTGGATAATGCCCGAAAATGGGCAGGGGGCATTGGCCAGTGCTTTTTGACCCAACCGTTGAAAGTAGTGCAGGCAGCACGCAAAATTCATGCTGCCTGCTTATTTACATGATTGCAACGCTGATCTCAGTGCTAAACACACTCCTGATTGGCTTAGCACTCAATGGGGGGCCAATATCGGGTGCAGTCTACTGGCTAGTAATGTATTGCCGAGGCTCTCTGCACTACTTAAAGGGGAAGTGCTTTGTTGCAGAAGCACTTCATTGTCAGTCTAAACAAAGCTATGGCCCAACAACCAAAGGAAAGGGCGAGAAGACTTGTCGATGTGGCACTGGAGGCCTTGGTCCTGGGGGACCAAAGACGCCCTGAGGTCCTCTACCTGTGGTGGGGGCTGGAGGCCATCAAGGCTGAACAGAAAAAGGATCTGGGAGGAGATTGCTCACGTTGTCATTATGACGAGTGTTGTCTCCAAGACCTGAATCCAGTTTTGCAAAAAGTTTAATGACCTCACACGAGTGGTCAAGGTGAGTGAATGCATCTTCAAATGCCAGATTCCACCATCTGCACCACAAGCTGATAGGTTTAGATGAGGAAAGATGGGAGGAGGCTTGAGAGGAGCATAAACACCGGCATGGACTGGTTGGGCCGAATGGCCTGTTTCTGTGTCGTATATCCGATGTAATCCCATGTAAGCCTCACACACTGCTCAATGCACCACACCCCCATCACTCACCTACCAACAATCTCTAGTGATCACCACTCACACCTCACAATCAAGGTTTCACTTCACCCTCACACTCTTACCATTGCCGCAACACTCACACCCACATCTCACACCTTGCACACACTGCCAGCTATTCAACTATGGTAGGCACATCACCGAAACACATTGAACCGCACTCAGTGACACACTCCACTTCATCTTACAGGCTAAGGTGGCTCATAACTGCCAGGAGCACCAGCTAATGGATGGAGGGTAAGGAAGAATTGAGAACCTCACGGACCTGGAGGAAGCAGTGCTCGCTATAATTGGAGGGGCCGTCACTGAGTCTATGACGAGCGGGGAAGTGGAAAGCATTGCTGCTGATGATGGTATGCTCATACTTAATCCTTCTTCTCACATCCCACTTGCCTCTCAGCCCACAATCTCTTCTCACTTACAAGCTGCTGATGATGCATCCACAGATATCTTGCTTTCCCCCCTCCCCTCACTGCAACCCGACCCTTGTGCTTTTCTCCTTTCAGATACCCAAGACTGCCAGCAGCCCAGCCTGCCCTGAAGTTCTGGAGGAGTAGAGTGATGGAGGAGAAGAAGAAGACACAGTGGCAATGCATCTGACACTGGCAGAAACCAGCTCAGAAAATGGCACTACGCGCACCTTAGAGGGTAGTATAGAGGCGGGATCTGCACATGGTGAGTCACCGGGCACGAGTGGGCTGCAGCCAGGCCAGGGGGAAAGGGTAGCTCAGGTGCCAGCTCCCCGGAGGGCGAGTTCACACACGAGTTCTGCTCCACAGGACTCAGATGATGACATCGATGGGGTGGCCCTCAGAAGAAGGGTGATGGGCAAGCATACAGAAATGCTAGGTGCAATGGGAAGCCTGCCAGAGAGCCTCTTGTCAGTGTCAAGGAACATGGAGGAGTCCGGCTCCAACATTGGACGGGGTTCTGCTCAGAGCTTGGACCCCATGATTTCTAGATGGGAGTGATGGACAAGTCCATGACAGAACTTATGGATTCAAACGTGATGCTGGGTGTGATGGGCGATCTCACAGATTCCATTGCAGCACAGGCGAAAGTGACCCAATGGGCTGGATTTTGTCAGTGTGGGCGGGCTGGGGCGTGTCAGGTGGAAATCGTGT
Organism: Squalus acanthias; assembly: GCA_030390025.1. Lineage (NCBI taxonomy): Eukaryota > Metazoa > Chordata > Chondrichthyes > Squaliformes > Squalidae > Squalus > Squalus acanthias. The sequence continues at coordinate 102,883,473 of CM059436.1, forward strand.
CAGGACCCCAACTCCTAAGTTAAGTGTTGAAAAAGTGGGATTTTCCCCTAATTGGGCAATTGATTTCCTGCATGTGGGAACACCTGGTCCAATGAGTCTTTTCATACAGAAAGTCACCTCCGATGACATCATCAATGCTGTTGGATTTAAGGCCTGCAAGCAGCCTTGATTCTTCTGGAGACTGGAAACGATTTGGACATTGTATGAAGGACTTCATTTACCAACCATGTCCACCAGCAAGCAAAAATGTGCACCTCGCTTTGATGAGCCCTCCCTCCAAGCTCTGGTGCAGGGAGCAAGATCTAATAAGGAGGTGCTCTTCACTTCCTCAGGGAGAAAAAAGCCACCACAACAGACTAAAGCTGTATGGCTGCAAGTGGCCCAGGAGGTCAATGACATCTCTATTTGCCGCAGAACCTGGCTGCAATGCAGGAAGAGGTTTCATGACCTTCTCCGCACAGGAAAAGTGAGTATGACTTTCTCATCACCCTCAATCTGATCCTCATCGCCTTTCCTCACCAGCACTCTGCTTTGCCAACCTCTTCCTCCACATCCCACTTGACACTGACATCCCTGCACCCTTACCCATTCCCTCTCTCTCTATGGTCACAATCACTTAACTATTCGACCATGCAGCCCTCACACTCCCTATCACTGTGATGCAATGACAACAACTTACAACACACAGGGAGGGCCCTTTGTCTCCTTTTAAGCATCTATGCTATGGATTCTCTACACTCACTCCTTCATTCTCACTCAAACTCCACTTGTGTCCCTCATTGCAGGAAAAGAGAGCCCACAATAAGAGGGAAAGAGCGAGGACAGGAGGAGGGCCACCCTCAGTAGCCCAGCTCACCACCTCGGAGGAGGCAGCCCTGGAAATTGCCGTGATCGAGGAGGATTCCCAAGTGGGGGACGGACAGGCGTGAGTGACTGATAATGATTCTGATGCTCTAACAGATTGACTTATGATCATCTGCACAATTCAATGTGCATGTAACCTTTACCTCACATCTCTAACTCTTTCCTTTACTCCCCCACAGGACCATCGAAAGCCCCCGTCCCCACTGTCCAGGAGGAACAGCCTGAGCTTCCAGACTCCTGAGAGGAAGCTGCAACCTCTGAGGGCGCAGCGTCAGCAGAATTCAGCGCACCCTGCACCAACGCAGAAACTCACACCTCGGTGGGACCTTCGCGAGATAGAGTAGTGTTGGCACCTGGTGTATCACAGCTCACAAGTGAGCATCAGCAGATGGTGGAGACAGGGACAGCAGTGGAGAGTCCTCGTCGCAGTGGAGAGGACGCTCCCAGCTCGGGTCCGCTGCATGTCGACCCTGTGCCTCCGGGTCCATCCAGAAGGAGAGCGGTGCTGGAACTCCAGGAACGGGTGCAGGAGTCTCTGGCAGGTTTTGTCTCCAGGGTCGCTGCGAGTGTGGAGCGAATGGAGGAATCCATCGCTAACATGAGCAGAGCCTTTGTGGAGGCGTTGGCGCATGAACGCATCACCACGGAAAGGATGGCAACCTCCTTGGAAAGGATGGCTACCTCCATGGTAAGGCTGGCTACCGTAGAGGAGGGGATGGCTATGGTAGAGGAGAGGATGGCTATGTCCATGGAGGAGCTTAGTCGCCAGGGTATGGAAAACATGGTAATTGTTCAGAATAGACTGACATCTCTTGAGGAGCGATGGTCAGCTATTGAGCATACAAACCAGACCTTCATGCAAGTCCTCTGGAGTAGGACTTCCAGTGCAGAAACGGGTCCTCATGGGCCCCCCTGCAGTGCAGCAAGGTGCTGTCCAGCCACTTGCTAGCTCTGAAGTGGGGCTGACCCATGAGAGGGATGTTGGTGGCAGACAACAAGGAAGTGGGGGCTCCTCTCCAAGCGCTCACACGACCATGCCACTGCAGAGCCCTCGGTCAGAGCCCCACCAGAGTCCCCACCCAACTGAGATCGGCGTCTCAACCCCTGCACAGCCGCAGGAGCAGCAGACTGTTGCCGAGCCCTCACAGGCTCGCAACCCCAGAGGACGCCCACCAAAGGTGTCGAGACAGGAGCAGCAAGAAAGTGAGCAAGGGGCCTCCACATCTGCTGAAGCTACAGGGGAAGCACCACGTAGGAGCACGCGTAAGAGGAAGATAATGCACAAGTAGCCACAAGGGTAGTCACTTGGGTGTAATGTTGTGTTTAATTTTGAAAAGCCATCAGTTGCTTATTGTCATAAAAAATTCTGATGGCAAACTGTTGCAGTTGTGGCGTGTGTCATTTCGCTAATGGGACTTCCACATTGAGGGCTTAGGGCGACTTGCAATTGTTAGTATGGTGGTCAGATTGATAGGAATCCACAGGTTCTTGGCCATTGTCGATGGTCTGATAAGAAGGTGCGAGGCAAAAGTGTTTGATTGTGCAGGCTAAGCAAATCTGGCCAAGATGAGTGCGTCCCTTGCATCCCGGGCAGCAATGTGGTCGCGCGCTGGCGCCTTCTGGCCTGTGCAGCTTCAGGTGGATGAGCAGCAGCTTGGCGCTCCTGTTGTTGCTGCTGCTGCTGTTGTTCATGGTTCTGCTGCTGCCACGGCTGGTCTTCGTTCGAATCTGATGTCCAGGAGGAAAGGAAATAAATGGTTCCCATGCTTCTGGTATATGCCTCAGTTGAGGAAGCGCTCAGTCAAGGTGGCGAGAGGGGTTTCCCAGGAGGTCACACTGGAGATGGGTGTCAGGCTCCAACTTCCACAACAATGAGTAGGCCTGCTAAATGTTCCCCCAGATCTGAGACAACAAAGTTCTGCCACCTGCAAATGATGATTGCTGAAAACTCCTTTTTAATGGTGGAGCTGCAGCTGTTAGTAAGCATTCCACTTGTGAGGCCGCCAGGATTCACTGACATGTTCCAGAGGAGACATGCAGGACATTGGAAAAGTGGTAAAATCAGAAAGGCCTCTCAATATGGGATTATAGAGGCACTTAACTGGTTAAGGGCCTATCCCGCCTCTTGGAGGCGGGATGGAAACAGGGTCAGAAAACACGCATTTGGGAAAATTGCTCGGAGGTGGGATGGAGGCGGGATCGGGCCCGCCCACTATTTTTTGCGATTTTATCACCTCACACGCCTCCAATCCCGCCTCCTCGGGCCTGGCAAAATCGAGCCCAATGTCTCAGTACTGCAGTGGAAGCGCAGACTGGTGCCATTGTGGCTGGGTTTAAAAATGTGGAAAGGGGCTTGCAGGGTGTCTCATCATTCCTAGCCATCTGTTGGAGTACAGATTGATGGACTGCTGTGAAACCCTGCACTTCCGACAGCTGTCCAGCAATCAGTGCTCCAACAGATGGCTCGGAATGATGAGGTTATGCACTGGAGGAGTAACAGTGGCTCCGCGGAGCAAGAACCTATTGTCTTGTCTCAGGATGACAGCATTCCTACTCCCACCACTGCCAGTCCACAGTGCCCGTGCCAGAAGCTATCAGCCAGCCAGCCCAGACTGCTGCCGCCCATGCCGAGGTGGTGTAGTCTACAGCCAGGCCTTCTCGGCCCAGAGCTGCTCAAGGTCATCCTGCAAGGACATCTGCAGTCTCCCCCACTGAAAATCAACAGCCTTCCACCAGCCATGTTGCAGCCACTGGGGTAGCACTGCGTAGAAGCACGAGAGTAGGATAGGCACATGAAAGAGAGACACTATGGGAATGAACAACAGTGATTAGTTGACTTTGTTCTTTTGATTTGAATTTACTAAATTTATAAATTATGTCTGGAATGTGTGTTTTGTGGTGGCTCTCATTTTAGCTTTGTGCCCAGGAGGACGCTGTGATGTTCTGTGACAGAGGGATGGTAAGATGGGGAAGTGGTGAGCAACGGGGATCTGGGGTTTCATTCACTGGAACCAGAGTCTGATGAGGCGCTGTCAGACAGCCCGTCCAGAACGGGGATGTGCTGCCTGCCTCCTTCCTTCCTCCTCCTCTTCCTCCTCCTCCTCTTCCTCCTCCTGCTCCTGAGGTGGTCCCGGAACCATGCTGGAAAGGGCTGCGCATTCACGATGGCCAAATTATGGAGCATGCAGCAGACCACCATGAAATGGGACACCCGCTCCGGCGAGTACTGGAGGGCTCCTCCCGAGCAGTCAAAGCAGCAGAACCGTTGCTCGAGCTCCCCGATTGCCTGCTCGTGGTAGCATGGCTCTCATTATATGATTGCTGGCCACGAGTGGTGGGGTTGCGGAGGGGAGTCATCAGCCAGGTGCAGAGCGGATAGACTTTGTCTCTGAGCAACCACACTCGGGTTTGACGTGGTGGCTGGAAGATTGCTGGCACACCGGACTGGCACAAAATGAAAGGCATCATAACTGCTGCCAGGATAGCGGGCATTCACCATCATGGTGCGCTGGGAGTGGTCGCACAACAGCTGCACATTAAGAGAGTGGTAGCCTTTGCGGTTACGGTACATCTCAGGATTGGTATATGGAGCTCGCAAAGCCACGTGTGTGCAGTCATTGGTGCCCTGCACCATAGGAAAGCCCACTATCCTGGCAAAGCCACATGCGCACTCGTCCTGCTTCTCCCTGTTCAAAGAGTAGACAATGAAGTCCCTTCTGGAGTAAAGAGCCTCTGTGGCCGGTGAATTGAGAGATGTTAGCTATGTTTCGTGCTCAAGACTGGAAGTATCCTCTTACGAAAAAATTTGGGGCCAAGGTTACCTTGAGGGCCACTGGGAGAGCTGTCATCGCCCTGCTCTGAGGCTGCAGGTCTGGTTGCAGGAGGTGGCAGAGTTCTGTGACCACCTCCTTGGTGAAGTGGAGCCTCCTAATACACTGCTCCTGGCTTAGGTACAGGTAGGAGCAGTGCTCCCTGAAGACCCTAGGTGGGTAAGGCCTCCTGCTGAGAGCCCTCCTCCCCCTCCTCCTCCCTGTGCGAGCACCTTGCCCTCTTCTTCATCAATGCCTCCGCTCCATCTCCCTGTCATACTCAAGCGTGAGGGGGACTGGAAGTCGAGCCTCCATGATTGGGAGAAAGTGGAGTGAGCAGAACCCTTTAAATGAGAAGCAAGGCGTTCTCCTCTTGCAGCAAAACTCACTGTCACCACAGCGAGTTTAAATAACTTTAGAAAGCTCCAAACGGTTGCACAAAATTAGAGAGAGTCAGTAGAAATCAAAAAGCCAGTCAGCTGCAAGTTGTTGATGATCCCTTTGAATCGCACTGTTGGGGTCCGTCCTGCTGCTGAACGCTTGGTCATCTGGTTGTGATGAGGAGAAGTTGTTAAATGGGGCGGTGACGTAAAAAATGGCAGATCGTGCGTCAAATCAACGTTGCACACACACTGACATCGCAATTGGCCTCATCTAAATATCTGGAGCGAGCGCAGGCAACAACCGCGCTACCAACCACCCCGAAATGGCGGTCGCTGCGGGACCCACCGGAAGAGGGCGGAAGCGAGGCAGCCGCCATCTTTGCAGCAAAACCGACCTTAACGGCCGGCGCTAAACCTCTGAATTTCATGGCCGAAATCTTTTAAATCTTTTTTCTTAATTTTCCTTCCCGTCTCTTTTTTCTCTCTCTCTTTATCCAATCTTTCTTTCCCTCTCTTTATTCCTCTCTCTGTCCCTGATTTGACATTGAATTAACCCATTCTAATTCACCCTCCTTCTCAGTCCTTTCTCTATTTATTTCTCAATCCTTAAATCTCATTGGTTAAGGAGATACACTGTTGGTCCTGTCATTCACCAATGTCCCAGATGCCCTGCTGCCTTTGCCGCACCATTATCAGCTCACACTGTCAGCAACTTACAGGGCAAACAATCTTTGAGCTGAAGGGTGTGGGAGAAAGTCTAACTAACCATGTCGCAAGATGCTCTGCTCCAGAAAATCCTGGCCATATAATTAATTTCAATATATTTGCAATTAATGACATTTGTTTGAATTACTTACTTTACTATTAAATTGTTCTTTTCTTTCCTTTGCCCTGTTTATAGGGACCAGACTCACTCAGTGTCAGCTGCCAACTCCAACTCCTCCCACAGTAACTCCCATTGATGGTGTGTAACCAATGGCAGAAACCTGTCTCCAGGTGACATCACAAAGGAGCCAGCAGCCAATCACAACAGCAGCCAGGAACTATGTCACAAAGCAGCCCAAGCCCCGCCCACTCGAGGTACAGGGTCACATGACCAGGCTGGGCTCCTGGGGTGCAGTCTCACTGGGAATGAGCGCAGGTTGTACAATCAGTCCTGTCTCCGACCCCGCTCCCATGTACTGAGACTCCAGGCAGGGAGCACAGCCTCCTAAACATACCCCTTATGAATTCTCCCTCCCATCCTCTAAATGGGAGCTCTCTCTATTCAATGCCCCCATGTTCAACTCTTGCTTTATACACCCCACCATCTTCATTCTCTTTAAATCAGGCAGTGTAACTCCCCCCTGCTTTGGCAGTGAGAGGCAGTTTGAGGGTATGATGTTGGGATAGGGCAGGTATATTACAACCTTGTCTGTGTTCTGAAACCAATCTATTCCCTGCAACAGATGGGGTGTCAAACACATTAAGTAGAGGGATCATCGGGGTTAGCAGGTGGTGGGAACATTGGAGCAATTATTCAAAAGGACATCATGGGCAATAATGGGTAGCTCCTCTACATTGTACCAAATAATACTCCCAGGTCAGTAACAGCACAGGTAAGATACACAATAAAGTTCCCTCCAGAGCATCCCATCCAACACTCACAGCGCAGGTACAGCATGGATTAGGTACAGTGCAAAATTCTCTCTAAATTGGTTCACCAAGCAATGCCAACTCATATACAAAATGCATTCAATGCAGCGTACAGCTCCCTTGACTTTATCCAGTGTTCTTGCTCAGGCCAACATCCCCAGCATCGAAGCTTTGACCACGCTCGATCAGCTCCGATGGACGGGTCACATTGTCCGCATGCCCGATACGAGACTCCCAAAACAAGCGCTCTACTCGGAGCTCCGGCATGGCAAGAGAGCCACAGGTGGGCAGCAGAAACGCTTCAAGGACACCCTCAAAGCCTCCTTGAAAAAGTGTAACATCCCCACCGACACCTGGGAATCCCTGGCCCAAGACCGCACAAAGTGGAGGAGAAGCATCCGGGAAGGCGCCGAACACCTCGAGTCTCTTCGCCAGGAGCAAGCGGAAGCCAAGCGCAGGCAGCGCAAGGAGCGCACGTCAACCCAAGCACCCCACCCACCCGCCCCTTCAAACACCGTCTGCCCCACCTGTGACAGAGACTGTAGGTCCCGCATTGGACTCATCAGTCACCTGAGAACTCATTTTTACTTTGGAAGCAAGTCATCCTCGGTTCCGAGGGACTGCCTAAGAAGAAGAAGAAGGTCCGATGAAGCACACCAGCTCAGGTACACCATGGGATGAATACAGAATAAAAATCTCTCTACATGTTAGTGTCAAGCACTCACAGGTGAGGTATGGGCAAGGTTTATATATGAGTTAAGCTCCGGTCAACTTGCTGCATCAAAGCCAAGCCTTATGGCAGGTGTTCGAGCAGCTCCCAGTAGCTGGTTAGACTCTCTCCGCGGCAAAATCCTAGACTGAAGAGATTCTCAGTCGAGTGCCTCGCCTTTCCAATCATTGCTGAAGCTTCTTGTTTTATCCTGTCTTTGACACTGGGGGTCTTGGTCCCACCAGATCTGCTTTGTGAACCAAGCGATATTTCTCCAGTCCCAGTTAGTGTGGTGATGATTCGACTTCTCTCTGTCCACCTTCCTGAGATACTGTTCACTCTGAGAAACTGTACTATAAAAATGATTAATATTAATTCTAAAAGCTGTAACTGGAATACAGTGGGACTATTTTTTGTGATTATTATTATATTTAATTTCAACATATATGCAATTAATGACAATTGGTTGAATTACTTACTTTACTATTAAATTGTTCTTTCCTTTCCTTTGCCCTGTTTATAGGGACCAGACTCATTCACAGTATCAGCTGCCAACTCCAGCTCCTCCCACAGTAACTCCCACTGATGGTGTGTAACCAATGGCAGAAACCTGTCTCCAGGTGACATCACAAAGGAGCCAGCAGCCAATCACAACAGCAGCCAGGAACTATGTCACAAAGCAGCCCAAGCCCCACCCACTCGAGGTACAGGGTCACATGACCAGGCTGGGCTCCTGGGGTGCAGTCTCACTGGGCATGAGTGCAGGTTGTACAATCAGACCTCTCTCTGACCCTACTCCCACCTACTGAGACTCCAGGCAGGGAGCACAGCCTCCAAAACATACCCCTTATGAATTCTCCCTCCCATCCTTTAAATATGAGCTCTCTCTATTCAATGCCCCCATGTTCAACTCTTGCTTTATACACCCCACCATCTTCATTTTCTTTAAATCAGGCAGTGTAACTCCCCCCTGCTTTGGCAGGGAGAGGCAGTTTGAGGGTATGATGTTGGGATAGGGCAGGTATATTACAACCTTGTCTGTGTTCTGAAACCAATCTATTCCCTGCAACAGATGGGGTGTCAAACGCATTAAGTAGAGGGATCATCGGGGTTAGCAGGTGGTGGGAACATTGGAGCAATTATTCAAAAGGACATCACAGGCAATAATGGGTAGCTCCCTCTACATTGTACCAAATAATACTCCCAGGTCAGTAACAGCACAGGTAAGATACACAATAAAGTTCCCTCCAAAGCGTCCCATCCAATACTCTCAGCGCAGGTACAGCATGGATTAGATACAGTGTAAAATTCTCTCTAAATTGGTTCAGCAAGCAATGCCAACTCATATACAGAATGCGCTCAATGCAGTGCACAACTCCATGACGCTATCCAATGAAGCACACCAGTTCAGGTACACAATGGGATGAATACAGAATAAAAATCCCTCTACATGTTAGTGTCAAGCACTCCCAGGTGAGGTATGGGCAAGGTTTATACACGAGTTAAGCTCCGGTCAACTTGCTGCATCAAACGCTGAGACTTATGGCATCTGTCGAGCAGCTCCCAGTAGCTGGTTAGACACTCTCCGCGGCAAAATCCTGGACTGAAGAGATTCTCAGTCGAGTTCCTCACCTTTCCAATCATTGTTGAAGCTTCTTGTTTTATCACGTCTTTGACACTGGGGGTCTTGGTCCCATCAGATCTGCTTTGTGAGTCAAGCGATATTTCTCCAGTCCCAGTTAGTGTGGTGATGATTCGACTTCTCTCTGTCCACCTTCCTGAGATTCTGTTCACTCTGAGAAACTGTTACTATAAAAATGATTAATATTAATTCTAGAATCTGTAACTGGAATACAGTGGGACTATTTTTATGACTATGATTATATTTAATTTCAATATATTTGCAATTAATGACATTTGGTTGAATTACTTACTTTACTATTAAATTGTTCTTTCCTTTCCTTTGCCCTATAGTAGGGACCAGACTCATTCACAGTGTCAGCTGCCAACTCCAGCTCCTCCCACAGTAACTCCTACTGATGGTGTGTAACCAATGGCAGAAACCTGTCTCCAGGTGACATCACAAAGGAGCCAGCAGCCAATCACAACAGCAGCCAGGAACTACGTCACAAAGCAGCCCAAGCCCCGCCCACTCAAGGTACAGGGTCACATGACCAGGCTCAGGATCTGGGGTGCAGTCTCACTGGGAATGAGCGCAGGTTGTACAATCAGTCCCGTCTCCGACCCCGCTGCCATGTACTGAGACTCCAGGCAGGGAGCACAGCCTCCTAAACATACCCCTTATGAATTCTCCCTCCAATCCTCTAAATGTGAGCTCTCTCTATTCAATGCCCTCATGTTCAACTCTTGCTCTATCCAACCCAAAGTCTTATATCAGGCAGTGTGTCTCCCTCCTACTTTGGCAGTGAGAGGCAGTTTGAGAGAATGATGTTGGGCTGAGGCAGGGATATTACAAACTCTTCTGTGTTCTGAAACCAATCTATTCCCTGTAACAGGAAGGTGTGTCAGAGGCAACAGGTGGAAGGATCATTAGGAGTTTCAACCAGCGGGACCATTGGAGCAATAAATCAAGGAGGCATCATGGGCAATAATGGATAAAGCACTGTCCCATCAAACACTCCCAGGTCAGATACAGCACGGAGTTAGATACAGAGTAAGGCTCCCTCTACACTGTCCCATCAAACACACACAGGTCAGGTACAGCACGGGTTAGATACAGAGTAAAGCTCCCTCTACACTGTCCCATCAAACACTCCCAGGGCAGGTACAGCACGGGTTAGATACAGAGTAAAGCTCCCTCTACACTGTCCCATCAAACACTCCCAGGGCAGGTACAGCACGGGTTAGATACAGAGTAAAGCTCCCTCTACACTGTCCCATCAAACTCTCCCTGGTCAGGTACAGCACAGGTTAGATACAGAGTAAAGCACCCTCTACACTGTCCCATCAAACACTCCCTGGTCAGGTACAGCACGGGTTAGTTAGAGTAAAGCTCCCTCTACACTGTCCCATCAAACACTCCCAGGGCAGGTACAGCACGGGTTAGATACAGAGTAAAGCTCCCTCTACACTGTCCCATCAAACACTCCCAGGGCATGTACAGCACGGGTTAGATACAGAGTAAAGCTCCCTCTACACTGTCCCATCAAACACTCCCAGGGCATGTACAGCACGGGTTAGACACAGTATAAAGCTCCCTCTACACTGTCCCATCAAACACTCCCAGGGCAGGTACAGCACGGGTTAGATACAGAGTAAAGCTCCCTCTACACTGTCCCATCAAAGACTCCCAGGGCAGGTACAGCACGGGTTAGATACAGAGTAAAGCTCCCTCTACACTGTCCCATCAAAGACTCCCAGGGCAGGCACAGCACGGGTTAGATACAGAGTAAAGCTCCCTCTACACTGTCCCATCAAACACTCCCAGGGCATGTACAGCACGGGTTAGATACAGAGTAAAGCTCCCTCTACACTGTCCCATCAAACACTCCCAGGGCATGTACAGCACGGGTTAGACACAGTATAAAGCTCCCTCTACACTGTCCCATCAAACACTCCCAGGGCAGGTACAGCACGGGTTAGATACAGAGTAAAGCTCCCTCTACACTGTCCCATCAAAGACTCCCAGGGCAGGTACAGCACGGGTTAGATACAGAGTAAAGCTCCCTCTACACTGTCCCATCAAAGACTCCCAGGGCAGGCACAGCACGGGTTAGATACAGAGTAAAGCTCCCTCTACACTGTCCCATCAAACACTCCCAGGGCATGTACAGCACGGGTTAGACACAGTATAAAGCTCCCTCTACACTGTCCCATCAAACACTCCCAGGGCATGTACAGCACGGGTTAGATACAGAGTAAAGCTCCCTCTACACTGTCCCATCAAAGACTCCCAGGGCAGGTACAGCACGGGTTAGATACAGAGTATAGCTCCCTCTACACTGTCCCATCAAACACTCCCAGGTCAAGTGCAGCACAGCTTAGATACAAAGTAAAGCTCCCTCTACACTGTCCCATCAAACACTTCCAGGTCAGGTACAGCACGGGTTAGATACAGAGTAAAGCTCCCTCTACACTGTCCCATCAAACACTCCCAGGTCAAGTGCAGCACAGCTTAGATACAGAGTAAAGCTCACTCTTTTGGTTCACAAAACACAGGCAACTGAGACGCAGCCTGTGTTCAATGAAGCGTACAGCTCCCTTGACATTACCCAATGAAGCCCACCCGCTCAGGTACAGCATGGCATTAATGCAGAATGAAAATCCTTCCGCATCTAAGTGTCCGCACAACCAGGTGAGGTCCGTGCTTCTGTCCCTTTCCTTTGACCTTTTTATATGATATTGTAGACAGAGGTAGGCCAGACAGGGAAGACCCGAATAATTCTAATAACTATATTACACATTTCTCAATATTATAGAAACTTACATATTAAAACTGACAATCTGCAATAATAAGCAGGTTCTAAGAGGTCACATTCAGGAAAAGATTAGAACCTGTGAACAAACTATAACAGTAATCTGCAAGAACAGACATTGTGGGGGATATTCTCCCCGGGTACTTTAGGCGCTAAAGAGTCTCCGGGGTGGTCAAGGTGGGGTCTTGAGCTGCAATGCCTGTTTCGCCCGCCTTTAAATTAAATTGGCTCCAAACACTGATTAAAGAGGCTGTGCGCCATTTTGCTGGCTAGTGCTTGAATTAACGACCTCTCCTAAGAGCGACCAGCTGAACAGGAGTAAAGAAGTCGTTGGTGAGGATTGCGAGCGCTACTTAAAGCCATGCTCAGCATTCACTGTTCACTTGCTGCTGCAGGTCGACTGACTACACTGCGATGAAGAGGACTTTTGAAACACATTGGGAGAATTTCTGGGACACTTTGTCAAGACTTCACCAACACTCGATCAACAGTTATTCCGGATATTCTCTCAGGACTTCACCTAAAGAGAGTGAGTGCTGTGCTACTGAACCTTAATGGAGACCTTATAGGAGTCACCAGGAGAAAGGGAGTGCTTGGTGATGGGGATCTTGCTAGGGGTCCCCCTTGGTCTGGAGGAGGACTGGGAGGAGGAGATGAGGCCAGGCAGAGCAACACCAGCTGCTGGAGGAGAGAGGGAGAGGAGGGACAGGAGGGCGAGGAGGGATCCCGATTGTCATAGAGTCATAGAATCATAGAGTTATACAGCACAGAAAGAGCCCCTTCGGCCCATCGTGTCCGCGCCGGCCATCAAGCCCTGTCTATTCTAATCCCATTTTCCAGCACTTGGTCCGTAGCTTTGTATGCTATGGCGTTTCAAGTGCTCATCTAAATGCTTCTTGAATGTTGTGAGGGTTCCTGCCTCTACCGCCCTTTCAGGCAGTGAGTTCCAGATTCCAACCACCCTCTGGGTGAAAAAGTTTTTCCTCGAATCCCCTCTAAACCTCCTGCCCCTTACCTTGAAACTATGCCCCCTGGTTATTGACCCCTCTACTAAGGGGAAAAGTTCCTTTCTATCTACCCTACCTATGCCCCTCATAATTTTGTACACCTCAATCAGGTCCCCCCTCAGCCATCTCTGCTCAAAGGAAAACAACCCTAGCCTGTCCAGTCTCTCTTCATAAATGAATCGCTGCAGCCCAGGTAACATCCTGGTGAATCTCCTCTGCACCCTCTCCAATGCAATCACATCCCTCCTATAGTGTGGCGACCAGAACTGCACACAGTATTCCAGCTGTGGCCTCACTAACGTTTTGTACAGCTCCATCAAAACCTCCCTGCTCTTATATTCTATGCCTCGACTAATGAAGGCAAGTATCCCATATGCCTTTTTAACCACCTTATCTACCTGTCCTGCTGCCTTCAGGGATCTATGTGATTGATGGTGACTTGCTGTATGCTCCACACTCTGGCGCTCATGAGAGACCAGCCGTTACCACCAGCAATTGTGCCATAGGGTCAAGCTCAGGAACTACAGGAGGAAGAAGAGGTTGAGGAGGTGGAGGAGGAAGTCATGGGGGACCAGGGTATAGATGGCCTGCACACGGGAGGGATGCTCACTGCCATCTAATTGAAGAACGCTTCACCATCAGACTCTGGAGCACTTTGGCCACTTGCCTTACCTTCCACGATTGAGGACCATCAAGAAGTCGATCATCTGCACTCAATCCTTTCAACCCCTTCCCCATGAAGAACACAATAAAAAAGACCACCAATTCCACCACTACACAATTACCACAATCACTCTTTATCTAGAGCAAAAACAAGCAATGAAAACATGAGACAACCAACAGCATTTACAAATATGAAGCTATTGCCGCTGGTGCAAACCCTCAGGGGCTGTGGTATAAGAGCTCTTGCCTGCTCTGGGGCTTCTACAAAGTGTAACCCCAGTGGCAGCAGCAGGCGAGGTGGAGGCTGCTGAGAATCTGAAGAGGGCAGTTCAGATGTCCTCCTGGGACACCCTCGAGAGGCTGTGGGCCGTGATGGCCCGGCCTCAGACTGCACCATCTTAGCATGGGCTTGAGCAGTCTGGGCCGCCTGACTGACAAACAGGCAACTGCAAGGACAATGGTGGAGTGGCGGGGGAGGGAGCAGCAATGCTGGCATCTGGAGAGAGGCCAGTAGGTTCCTGCTCCATGATCCCACACCATTACCTTGGGCGTCTGTTCAACCAGTCCAGTGATCTGCTGGAGGACAGATCTCTGGGCAGCTGAGACACTCTGCAAGCCCCTTTCAACCGAGGAGCCCAGAGACACCATGGCAGCTGTCTGAGCTTCCATTGCAGCACTTTGCCGTTCCATGGAAGATGCTAGTGGTGCAATGGAAGCTGTTTGCTGTTCCGTGGAAGATGCTAGTGGTGCAATGGAAGCTGTTTGCTGTTCCATGGAAGCTGCACTGACTGCAGTGGAAGCTGTGACCTCAGTCATCAGACGCTGCATGATGTTGGGCTCCACGGGTCACTGGATGGAATTGACCAGCCTCTCCACGCTGGAGAGGAAGGGTTCCAGGCTCTACGTCAAGCCACGGGACAAGCTGGAGGTGGACTCCTCTATCCCCCTAACAATGACCCATAAGCTTTAAGGCAGGCTGTCAATAAGAACATAAGAACATAAGAAATTGGAGCAGGAGTAGACCACACGGCCTCTCGAGCCTGCTCCTCCATTTAATAAGATCATGGCTGATCATCCAACTCAACTCCACTTCCCCGCCCGATCTCCATATCCTTTGATTCCCCTAGAGTCCAAAAATCTAACGATCTCTATCTTGAATATAATCAAAGACTCAGCATCCTCAGCCCTCTGGGGCAGAAAATTCCAAAGATTCACGACCCTCTGAGTGAAGAAATTCCTCCTCATCTCAGTCTTAAATGGCCTACTCCTTATCCTGAGACTATGCCCCCTAGTTCTAGACACTCCAGCCAGGGGAAACAACCTCTCAGCATCCACCCTGTCAATCCCCTTCAGAATCTTGTATGTTTCAACGAGATCACCTCTCATTCTTCTAAACTCCAGAGAGTATAGGCCCATTCTACACAATCTCTCATCATAGGACAGCCCTCTCATCCCAGGAATCAATCTAGTGAACCATAGTTGCTCCGCCTCCAAGGCAAGTATATCCTTCCTTAGATAAGGAGACCAAAACTGTACAAAGTACTCCAGGTTTGGTCTCACTGTATAATTGTAGCAAGACTTCTTACTCTTGTACTCCAACCCCCTTGCAATAAAGGCCAACATGCCATTTGCCTTCCTTATTGCTTGCTGTACCTGCATGCTAGCTTTCAGTGTTTCTTGCACAAGCACACGCACTGAACACCAACATTTAAAGGTTTCTCACCATTTATAAAATATTCTGTTTTTCTATTCTTCCTTCCAAAGTGAATAACCTCACATTTCCCTACATTAGACTCCATCTGCCACCTTATTGCCCACTCACTTAGTCTATATATATCCCTTTGCAGACTCTTTGGGCTCAATTTTCACCGGCCCGTGGAGGCGGGTTTGGAGGCGGGAGTGGTGTGAAAATAGCAGATTCGGGGGTCCCGAACCCATCCCGCCCCCTACCCGCCTCCATGCCAGTTTCCCAGGAGGCGGGTACCCGACCTGTGCTGGGAGCCGCCTCCCCGAGGCGGGAAGGGGATTAGTGCCAATAAACTGTCTGTTAACTCCTTTTCCATTCTGCCTGTCTTTTCAAAACATCAAGTACCCTAGAACATTTAGTTCCCAGCCTTGGCCACCTTACAACCATAGAAACATAAAAACATAGAAGATAGGAGCAGGAGTAGGCCATTCGGCCCCTCGAGCCTGCTCTGCCATTTAATGAGATCAAGGCTGATCATCCAAATTCAGTACCCTGTCCCTGCTTTCTCCCCATATCCCTTGATCCCTTTAGCCTTAAGAAATATATCTAACTCCTTCTTGAATATATTTAATGAATTGGCCTCAACTGCCTTCTGTGGTAGAGAATTCCACAGGTTCACCACTCTCTGGGTGAAGAAATTCCTCCTCATCTCAGTCCTAAATGGCTTACCCCTTATCCTTAGACTGTGACCTCTGGTTCTGGACTCCCCCGCCATCAGGAACATCCTTCCTGCATCTAGTCTGTCTAGTCCTTTTAGAATTTTATAAGTTTCAATGAGATCCCCTCTCATTCTTCGAAACTCTAGCGAATATAAGCCTAATCGAACCAATCTCTCTTCATACATCATTCCTGCCATCCCAGGTATCAGTCTGGTAAATCTTCGCTGCACTCCCTCCATGGCAAGAACATCCTTCCTCAGATAAGATGACCAAAACTGCACACAATACTCAAGGTGTGGTCTCACCAAGGCCTTGTACAACTGCAGCAAGACATCCTTTCTCCTGTACTCGAATCCTCTCGCTATGAAGGTCAACATACCATTTGCCTTCTTCACCGCCTGCTGCACCTGCATGCTTACCTTCAACGACTGGTGCACAAGGACTCCCAGATCTTGTTGCACTTCCCCTTTTCCCAATCTATTGCCGTTCAGATAATAATCTGTCTTCCTGTTTTTGCCACCAAAGTGGATAACCTCGCATTTATCCACATTATACTGCATCTGCCATGCATCTGCCCAATCACCCAACCTGTCCAAATCATACTGGAGTTTTTCTGCATCCTCCTCACAGCACACACGCCCACCCAGCTTTGTGTCGTCTGCAAACTTAGAGATATTACATCAGGCCATCTTAGACTGGGTATTATGTAATGAGAAAGGATTAATTAGCAATCTTGTGTGAGGCCCCTTGGGTCGGAGCGATCATAATATGATAGAATTCTTCATTAAAATGGAGAGTGAACTAGTTGACTCGGAGACTAGGGTCCTGAATTTAAATAAAGGAAACTGCGATGGTATGAGGCGCGAATTGGGTAGGATTGATTGGGGAATGTTACTCAAAGGGCTTACCATGGATAGGCAATGGCAAACATTCAAAGATCGCATGGATGAACTGCAGAATTTGTTCATCCCAGTTTGGCATAAAAATGGAACAAAAAAGGTGACTCAACCGTGGCTAACATGGGAAATTAGGAATAGCATAAGATCCAAGGAGAGGACATATAAATTGGCCAGAAAAAGCAGTAAACCTGAGGATTGGGAGCAGTTTAGGATTCAGCAAAGGAGGACAAAGGGATTAATTAAGAGGGGGAAAATAGAGTATGAGAGTAAACTTTCAGGGAACATAAAAACTGACTGTAAAAGCTTTTATAGATATGTGAAGAGAAAAAGATTGGTGAAGTCAAGCGTAGGTCCCTTGCAGTCAGAATCAGGGGAATTTATAATGGGGAACAAAGAAATGACAGACCAATTAAATACATACTTTGGTTCTGTCTTCACAAAGGAGGACACAAATAACCTCCCACAGATGTCGGGGAACATAGGGTCTAATGAGAGGGAGGAACTGAAAGAAATCAGTATTTGTAGGGAAATGGTGTTAGCGAAATTGACGGGATTGAAGGCCGATAAATCCCCAGGGCCTGATAATCTACATCCCAGGGTACTTAAGGAAGTGGCCCTAGAAATAGTAGATGCATTGCTGGTCATCTACCAAAATTCGATAGATTCTGTAACAGTACACATGGATTGGAGGGTAGCTAATGTTACCCCTCTTTTCAAAAAAGGTGGTAGAGAGAAAATGGGGAATTATATATTGTGAATAGCTGGGGACCTAGCACCGATCCCTGCGGTACCCCACTAGTCACTGCCTGCCACTCGAAAAAAGACTCGTTTATTCCAACTCTTTGCTTCCTGTCTGTCAACCAGTTCTCTATCCAAATCATTACCTTACCCCCAATCCCATGTGCTTTAACTTTGCACGCTAATCTCTTATGCGGGACCTTATCGAAAGCCTACTGAAAGTCCAAATACACCACATCCACTGTTCCCTTATCTATTCTACCAGTTACATCCTCAAAAAATTCCAGTAGATTAGTCAGGCATGATTTACCTTTTGTAAATCCATGTTGACTTTGTCCGATCCTGTCACTGTTTTCCAAGTGCTCTGCTATTACATCTTTTATAATGGACTCTAGCATTTTCCCCACTACCGATGTCAGGCTTACCGGTCTATAATTCCCCGTTTTTTCTCTACCACCTTTTTTAAATAGCGGGGTTACATTAGCTACCCTCCAATCCATGGGAACTGTTCCAGAGTCTATAGAATTTTGAAAGATGACCAGCAATGCATCTACTATTTCTAGGGCCACTTCCTTAAGTACCCTAGGATGTAGGCCCTGGGGATTTATCGGCCTTCAATCCCGTCAATTTCCCTAACACCATTTCCCTACAAATACTGATTTCATTCAATTCCTCCCTCTCATTAGACCCTATGTTCCCCAACATCTCTGGGAGTTTATTTGTGTCCTCCTTTGTGAAGACAGAACCAAAGTATGTATTTAATTGGCCTGCCATTTCTTTGTTCTCCATTATAAATTCCCCTGATTCTGACTGCAAGGGACCTACGCTTGACTTCACCAATCTTTTTCTCTTCACATAGCTATGGAAGCTTTTACAGTCAGTTTTTATGTTCCCTGAAAGCTTACTCTCATATTCTATTTCCCCCCTCTTAATTAATCCCTTTGTCCTCCTTTGCTGAATCCTAAACTGCTCCCAATCCTCAGGTTTGCTGTTAGATCAAACCCATTTATCTCTATTTGTGCCATTAGTTCATCTATCTTTTTACGAATGCTTCGTGCATTCACATAATGAGTCTATAATTTAATTTTTTTACCATTATTCCCTTCTTTGGCCTTATTCTCTGCTGCACTGCTACCGTTAAACTCTTTGTCCCTTCCTGTCACACTCTTCTTATTTTTACCCAAATCGCTACACTGCTCTATTGCCTTGACCTTTCTCTGTAGATTTCTAAATTTCCCCTCACATGACCCCCAGCCCCGCTTGAACCAAGCATTTGGTGTGTCCGACCCATCAGCCTTCTTCTGAAGCTTGGCAGTGCGAGGTCCTCATCTGACTCGTCCACAGCAGAACTAGTTTGTGACCTTGACCCCCGGCAACTTGGTGTCCCTTCCACCCGGTGTCACTGCTGCCCACTAGTGCTTGGTACGCGCGGCTCTGAGGATCCATGTTCTACCCTAGCCTCTAAGTTACGTGTGGTGTCGATCTCTGAGCTGGTGCCTGCGACAAGTGATAGCGATTGACACGGTGCCATCTTCCTCGCTCTCCTCCTCTTCTTCCTCCGGGGGGCAAGGTGGCTCTTCTTGGCAGGTGTGGTTGTGTGTGCAATCCCTTGTGTCAAGCTTGTTGGCTTTTCACTTGAAAAATTAACATTTTTCACAGGGGGTACAACATGTAAGCTGATAACATTCAGCTCTACGTCACCACCACCTTTCTTGACCCTTCCACTGCCTCTGTTTTCCGACATCCAGTCTGGGATGAGCAGAATTTCCTCCAGTTAAACATTGAGAAGATTGAAGCTGTTGGCCCGAAAATTAAACCTAATACGCGAGAGTACGCACTGTGTACTCTCGCGTATTAGATCCCGAATTGCTGGTTTCCTGCATGCACTGCGCATGCGCGGGAAACTGGCACTTCGTGAATTGAAAAGGGGGCGGTTCCTAAGTGAACCGCGTGCGCGCTACAGGCTGCGCGCACGCAGTGCACTTAATTATTTTTTCAGCTTTGAACGCGCAGGTAAGTGGTGAAGATTTTACACATAAAGAAAGGACCCCCTTTTAACAAGGTAAGTAGTTAATTAAGTGTTATTTTAAATTTTTTTCAACAGGTTTATCTTTTTTAGAGACTTTAAAGAAAGGTAAGTTTATTTTTATAACTTTTAAAAAGATTTTAAATTTTTTCAAAAATTTAATTTTTTGTTTAAAGTGGTTAATTTATTTAACTATACTTATTTTATTAATGTGATGGCTTTTTTTTAAAATTTAATTGAGGTTTAGCTGTTCTTTTGGGGGTGTGTAGTATTCATAGCTTTGATAGGTCTTCCTGTCAAAACTATGAATGAAAGATGGTGTGCTGCCATTGGCTCTAACTGAATCACGTGATCCCAGAGCTCGCACAAACTAATTGCGTCTCTGGGTCACGCAAGCACTGCACGGTTCCAAGAGAGAGAGCCTTTCAAACTAAAGTTCGTGTGGGCCCGGAGCAAAAAGGTATCGCGGGGAATCCTTACCCCCGCGGGAACCCTCACAGTTTAATTTCTGGGCCATTGTCTTTGGCCCCTGCCACAAACTCCATTAACGGACAGAAAACAGGGAGTAGCAATAAACGGACCATTTTCGAGTTGGCAGGCTATAACTAGTTGGGTACCGCAAGGATCAGTGCTTGGGCCTCAGCTATTCACAATCTATATCAATGACTCAGATGAGTGGACTGAGTGTAATGTATCCAAGTTTGCTGACGATGCAAAGCTAGATGAGAAAGTAAGCTGTGAGGAGGACACAAAGAGTCTGCAAAGGGGTATAGACAGGTTAAGTGAGTGGACAAGAACGTGGCAGATGGAATATAATATGGAGAAATGTTAAGTTACCCAATTTGGTAGGCAAAATAGAAAATCAGAACATTTTTAAAAGGTGAGAGATTGGGAAATGTTGGTATTCAGTGGGACCTTGGTGTCCTAGTGCACAAATCACAGAAAGTTAACATGCAGGTACAGCAATCAGTTAGGAAAACAAATGGTATGTTTGCCTTTATTACAAAGGGATTGAAGTATAAGAGTAAAGACGTCTTACTGCAATTATATAGTGCCCTGGTGAGACCACACCTGGAGTATTGTGTACAGTTTTGGTCTCATAAGAACATAAGAACTAGGAGCAGGAGTAGGCCATTTGGCCCCTCGAGCCTGCTCCGCCATTCAATAAGATCATGGCTGATCTGATCTTGGCCTCAACTTCAATTCCCTCCCACTCCCCATAACCCATGACTCCCCTGTAGCTCAAATATCTGTCTATCTCCACCTTGAATATATTCAATGACTCAGCCTCCACAGCTCTCTGGGGTAGAGAATTCCAAAGATTCACGACCCTCTGAGAGAAGAAATTCCTCCTCATCTCCATTTTAAATGGGCGACCCCTTATCCTGAAACTGTGCCCCCGAGTTCTAGATTCCCCCATGAGGGGAAACATCCTCCCTGGATCTACCCTGTCAAGCCCCCTTAGAATCTTATATGTTTCAATAAGATCACCTCTCATTCTTCTAAACTCCAATGAGTATAGGCCCAACCTGCTCAACCTTTCCTCATAAGTCAAACCCCTCAACTCAGGAATCAACCTAGTGAACCTTCTCTGAACTGCCTCCAATGCAAGTATAGCCCTCCTTAAATAAGGAGACCAAAACTGCACGCAGTACTCCAGGTGTGGTCTCACCAGTGCCCTGTAAAGTTGTAGCAAGGCTTCCCTACTTTTATACTCCATCCCCCTTTCAATAAAGGCCAACGTTCCATTTGCCTTCCTAATTACTTGCTGTACCTGCATGCTAACTTTTTGTGTTTCATGAACGAGGATCCCCAGATCCCTCTGTACTGCAGCATTATGTACTCTCTCTCCAGTTAAATAATAATTAGCTTTTTTATTTTTCCTACCAAAGTGGATAACCTCACATTTTTCCACATTATATTCCCTCTGCCAAACTTTTACCCACTCACTTAACCTATCTATATCCCTTTGCAGACTCTTTGTGTCCTCCTCACAACTTGCTTTCGCACCTATCTTTGTATCATCAGCAAATTTGGCTTCAGTACACATGGTCCCTTCATCCAAGTCATTAATATAGATTGTAAATAGTTGACGCCCCAGCACTGAGCCCTGTGGCACCCCACTAGTTACAGTTTGCCAACCGGAAAATGACCCATTTATCCCGACTCTTTGTTTTCTGTTAGTTAACCTATCCTCTATCCATGCTATTAAGAACATAAGAAATAGGAGCAGGAGTCAGCCATATGGCCCTTCGAGCCTGCTCCGCCATTCAATGAGATCATGGCTGATCTTCTGCCTCAACTCCATTCACCGGCCCTATCGCCATATCCCTTGATGCCCTTAATAGTCAGAATCTATCGACTTCTGTTTTGAATATACCCAATGACTGAGCCTCCACAGCCCTCTGGGGTAGAGAATTCCAAAGATTCACCACCCTCTGTGTGAAGAAATGTCTTCTCATCTCAGTCCTGAATGGCCTACCCTTTATCCTGAGGCTGTGGCCCCTGGTTCTAGACTCCCCAGCCAATGGAAGCATTCTCCCAGCATCCACCCTATCAAGCCCTGTAATAATTTTGTATGCTTCAATGAGATCCCCTCTCATTCTTCTGAATTCAAGAGAATACAGGCCTAGTTTACTCAATCTCTTCTCATATCACAATCCCGCCATCCCAGGAATCAATCTCGTGAACCTTCGTTCACTCCCTCTATGGCAAGTATATCCTTCCTTAGGTAAGGAGACCAAAATTGTACACAGTACTCCAGGTGTGGTCTCACCAAGGCCCTATATAATTGGAATAAGACTTCTTTACTCCTGTACTCAAATCCTCTTGCAATGAAGGCCAGCATACCATTTGCCTTCCTAATGGCTTGCTGCACCTGCAACATTCACTTTCAGTGACTCATGTACAAGGACACCCAGGACCCTTTGAGCATCTGCATTCCCCAATCTTTCACCATTTAGGAAATACTTTGCCTTTCTGTTTTTTCTACCAAAATGGATAACGTCACATTTATCCACATTATATTCCATCTGCCATGTTCTCGCCCACTCACTGAGCCTGTCGAGATCCCCTTGAAGCCTCTTCACATCCTCTTCACAACTCACACTGCCACCTAGCTTCGTATCATCAGCAAATTTGGAAATGTTGCATTTAGTCCCCTCATCCAAATCATTGATATAGATTGTGAATAGCTGGGGCCCAAACACCGATCCTTGCGGTACCCCACTAGTCACAGCCTGCCATCCTGAAAAAGACCCGTTTATCCCTACTCTTTGTTTTCTGTCTGTTAACCAATTCTCAATTCATGCTCGAATATATACCCCCAATTCCATGTGCCCAAATTTTGTTCACCAACCTCTTGTGTGGGACCTTATCGAAGGCCTTCTGAAAATCCAATACACCACATTTACCGGTTCCCCTTTGTCTACTCCACTAGTTACATCCTCAAAGAACTCCAATAGGTTTGTCAAACAGGACTTCCCTTTCATAAACCAATGTTGACTCTGCCAAATCTTACTATTAGTTTCTAAGTGTCAGTTATTGAATCCTTTATAATAGATTCCAGCATTTTCCCAACTACTTTTGTGAGGTTAGCAGGTCTGTAGTTCCCCGTTTTCTCTCTCCCTCCTTTCTTAAATATCGGGGTTACATTTGCTATCCTCCAATCTGCAGGAAACATTCCAGAATCTATAGAATTTTGGAAGATGACAACTAATGCATCCACCATCCCAATGGCCACCTCTTTCAAAACCCTAGGATGTAGATCATCCGGTCCTTGGGATTTATCGACTTTTAGTCTAATTAATTTTGCTGGCACTGTTTTTTTACTAATAATAATTTCTTTAAGTTCCCCCAACCCCGTGAGGTCTTATCTTGTGCCGTAACCTTTTATGTGGCACTTTAACGAATGCCTTCTGGAAATCCAAATACACCACATCTACTGGTTCCCCTTTATCCACCCTGCTCGTTACATCCTCAAAGAACTCTAGTAAATTTGTCAATCACGATTTCCCTTTCATAAAAAGATGTTGACTCAGCTTGATTGTATTATGATTTTCTAAATGTTGTGCTATTACTTCCTTAATAATGGATTCCAGCATTTTTCCCAATGTCAGATGTTAGGCTAACTGGCCTATAGTTTCCTGCTTTTTACCTCCCTCCTTTCTTGAATAGGGGCATTACATTTGCGGTTTTCCAATCCGCTGGGGCCTCTCCAGAATCCAGGGAATGTTGGAAGATTACAACCAACGCATCCACTATCTCCGCAGCCTTTTCTTTTAAGACCCTAGGATGTAGGCCATCAGGTCCAGGGGACTTGTCAGCCTTTACCTAATGAAGGATATATTTGCCTTAGAGGGAGTGCAATAAAGATTTACTAGACTGACTCCTGAGATGGGGGATTGTCCTATGAGGAGAGATTGAGTTGACTAGGCCTATATTCCCTAGAGTTTAGAAGAATGAGAGGTGATCTCATTGAAACATAAAATTCGTCAGGGGCTTGACAGGGTAGATGGAGGGAGGATGTTTCCCCTGGCTGGGGAGTCTAGAACCAGGGGTCACAGTCTCAGAATAAGGGGTTGGTCATTTAGGACTGAGATGAGGAGAAATTTCTTCACTCAAAGGGTTGTGAATCTTTGGAATTCTCTACCACAGAGGGCTGTGGATGCTAAGGGTATCAAGGGATACGGGGATCGGGCGGGAAAGTGGAGTTTACTTAGAAGATCAACCATGATCTTATTGAATGGTGCAGCAGGCTCGAAGGGCCGAATGGCCGACTCCTGCTCCTATTTCTTTTGCTCTGTGCCAATTTCTGTTTCATTATGCTCCTGTGACACACCTTGGGATGCTTCACTACACTAATGGCACTATGTAAATTCAAGTTCTTGTTGTTGGATTAGGGACTGTCAGTATTGACCAATCAGTTGGAAGGTGGTACTGGAGCCTTTGAGAACCATCAGATCAGTTGCAGGGTGGGACCGAAAAGTTGATCGAACTAATCAAGCCATGGAAGGGCAGCACTGGAGGCTGTGAAGACCAGATATGACTTTCTCTCACTGTTGTTTGCATATGAACTGGAGATAGAAAGGTTTGTAAGATGAACTGAAAACTGCAAGGTTTCTGAGCATCATAGTTAAAGGCTGGGAAATGCCTTGGAGCTGCTCCCCTGGTCCACCGGCGTAACTTCATGGCCAGTGCGGTGGAAACCCCATTTAATAGAGTTAAGCTGGGGGAGTGGGAGAGGCCCCAAGGGATGTCAGGCCAATAGCGCTTTTCCCAAAGAATGTGGGGGCTAAATTCAATGGCTCCCAAAAACGGACGCGGGGATCACGATGCGCAACTAACCCATGCCCATTGCTTCTGACGCAGGCAGCACGTAAAATTTGTCCTGCCTACTTATTGAAATGAGTGCAGCGTTGAGGAAGTGCTAAATGCAGGGGGCACAAGTTTGAGCAAGGCTAACACCACTTAAAGCTAGCCTGCACTAATTAAAGCCAGCCTGCACCTCTTAAAGGGGAGGTGCATTCTGGCTGGAGCAGGTGCTGGATGTGGCTGAGGAAGTGAGTCTGAACTGCAAGAACACTGACTAATGGAGCTACAGGGGAGAGAGTGTGCTCCAAGGTTCTCAGATGCTGCACTGCAGGCCTTGTTGGAGAAGGTGGACAGGAGGAGAGAGGTCCTCTATTCACAGGGAGCCAGGCGGCCCTCCAGGCAACCTCTCAGAAGACAGTGGCAGCAGATAGCCATGACGGTCAATGCCAGAAATCAAGCCCCGAGGATCTGGATACAGTGTCACAAAAAAGTTCGATGACCTTACACGATTGGTCAAAGTCAGTGAATTCATCTTCAAATGCCATATCCCACCATCTGCACCACAAGCCTCACACACTGCTCAATGCACCGCACCCCATAACTCACCTACCAACAATATTGTAAAATAGAGCTTATCTGTATGATTTTATAATATTTTAAATGTAATGCTCTTCTTAAAATTACTATGATATATAATAATGTATGTTAGAAGCATAAAACATCTGTTACAATATGTATAACCTTAGTTTAAAAGGCACAAGGCTGAGAAGCAAAGCATGATGATAAATTATGCCAACTTGATATAATTCTGTAAAATGGTCTGTTAAGTAAACAAGGAGATAGTGGGGAACAAGAAATTCAGCAACATTGCAAAAGAAGTTAGGGGTCTGGAGACAGTCACCATTCCCTATCTTCTCAAAAATGCAGAACCGGCTAAACAATGAGCTGATTAAAAAGCAAAAAGACATCTGTGAGAACTTAGTGTGAAGGTTGTTCTCAGATAAGGATAGCTTGAGATGCAAGAAATGGAAAGTGAGAGAGTGACTGAAATAACAGATATCAGAGAGTTAATGAAGGCCACGTAGGCACAGGGGAGAAAAAGGTATAAATGAACAGTTATTGAACACTGAAGGCAGCACAAAACCAGTGGCCGACAAGTTTCAGTCAACAGAACACAGCAAGAGTTAAAGAGACCGCGCCACAGTCACCTGGAAGGCACGCCGGGGTTTCGAGGAACAGACTGCGACTATCATCTTGTTATCTATTACTTCTTTGTACTGGATGTAAAGTACTTAATAAAACTGTTTTACTTATACACAATATACCTGTACCCAGAGTGGTTTGTTATATTCACGGACAAATTAATGCAGAGCGTTTAAAAGCTACAATGGGCGACCGCGGCAGGACGTGACTATTAACTGAAACCAGGTTTATTGTGCATAAGGCAGGTGCTTGGGTTATCATCTGATCAACGGAAATCCTTGTGGAGAGTTAGGTTACCTGACAGTTGTGTCTCTTTAAAGTACACCAAGATGTCGAGTGAGGATTTTTGGGTAGAATGTAAAACAAAGTGAATGAAGAAATGCGACGAGTCACAGTTACAGACATTAGTAGTAGAATGTTTAGCAAAGGGTGAGAGAGTACCCTTAGAGGATGCGGTTGCATTCATTGAGAAACAAGTCAAGGATAAGAAATGTAAGCCAGGTAAAGCAATGCAACTAATGGCCTATGCAGCAATGTATTGTGCTGAACAAGATAAAGAGACCTTCCTAGCGATGGAAGATGACAAAGTAAGGTTGGAAGACAACCAGGAGAAGTTAGGAAAAATTCCAGCTGAGGCTGATAGAAGAGAATCTAAAATTGACGGGCGAAAAGTTAAATTGGGAAAGTGAGGGAGTAAAGTTAAGAAGTAAGAATGAAGCTCTTCAGAACCAAGTTGAGGTTTTTCAGAGCCAGACTGGTGCCTCAGCAGCGATAATACAGTGACAGAGTATTAATACAGTCCATGCCGTATCCGCCATACAGAATCACGAGGAAGCCAGGTGTCAGAATTGCAGGCTAACCAATCTGAAAACTCGGCAAAGAAAGGGAAAAACAGTCATTTGGAAAGCCAGGGCAAGTTGCTGAGAGGCCGATTAAAAAAAAGGAAAAAAAAGAGAGAGAAACCTAAAGTTTTACCGACATGGAAGTTATTAACGTCTGTGCCGAGACAAATAAAACACAGGATTGCTGAGTGAAGGGAACCTTAAAAAAAATGCTGGAATTTCAGTTTGTGTGAAAGTGAGTGTTTTGTCAGAAAGTTTTCCTGACTATGAATGTTTAAGAAGTTACAGTATTCCTTTTCACTGAAAGTCTGTCTTCAAAACAAAAAGTGTCTGTTATGTGTGTTTAAGCTCCACCCACTTCTCTGTGTTAAAAGCGTTTAACCCTTTTGTCTTGTCTTGGATTTTGGAAGTTTTAAGAATGTGCGAATAAGATTGTGGCCCCAGAATTAGAAAAAAACAACTTTGAACTACAATTTAAGTTAAGCTGGTTTGTAAAAAATGAGAAGAACAACAAAAGGTTTGTTTAACAAAAGATTAAGTTTCAGTCTAAGATTTAACCTTGGAGTCGTGGTTGCCATGGTGAAACTTTCCAAAGCAGTTTGATTTGATTTGTTTAAATGTGGAAAAAACTAATGGCCCAGAAATTGATCTCGCTCTGTTCCCGCGGGGGTAAGGCTTCCCCGCGATCTCTCACTCCGTGTGTGCTTTTTCAGATCCAGCTCGCACGAACTTGATGTTCCAGACATCAGCTGGGCAGTGCTTGCGTATCCCACCGGCGTAGTGAATTCGTGCGAGCTGTGGGATCACGTGACTCAGTTAGAGCCAATGGCAGCACACCATCTTCCATTCATAAGTTTCACATACGTGCTGTGAAAGCTATGAATCTTACACCCCCCCAAAATAACAGCTAAACCTCAATTAAATTTAAAAAAAAAACCATCACATTAATAAAATAAGTATAGTTAAATAAATTAACCATTTTAAATAAAAAATTAAATTTTTGAAAAAATTTAAAATCTTTTAAAAAGTTATAAAAATAAACTTACCTGTCTTTAAAGTCTCTAAAAAAGATATACCTGTTAAAAAAAATTCAAAAAAATACTTAATTCACTACTTACCTTGTTAAAAGTGGGTCTTACTCCTCCTTTTTCCATTTCTAAAATCTTCCGTACTTACCTGCGCGTCCAAAGCACGAAGTGCACAGCGTGCGCGCAGCCTGTAGCGCGCACGCGATGCACCGAGGAACCGCCCCCTTTTCAAAAGACCAAGTGCCGGTTTTCAGCGCATGCGCAGGGCATGCAGAAAACCGGCAATTGGAGAGAGAATACGCGAGAGTACGCAGTGCGCACTCTCACGTCGCGGGATGAATTTTTGGCCCAATGTTTCTCCAGTTGTATTCAATGTTTTTACAGTCATTTGGAAAGGCATCTGAAGAAAGGACAGTAAGAAATATGATGTAATTTACTGTTTTCTGAAAGCATGTGCTATTTTGTTTTATTTATCTGTTCTGTTTGTGCTTAGTTAAAGTGTGAAAACACAACTGTCTTTTTCGATCGGGAAAGTTTTTTTAATTTACATGAAGTGACGCAATTGCGGGGAGGTTTGCTAGTACTGTTGGGGGGTTTTAAACTAACTTGGCAGGGGGATGGGATACGGAGTGGAGCTATAGTAGGGGGTGATGCACAGCCAAATATAGAGGAAAAAACAAGTCAGCCTGGAAGGCAGAGCAAATATGTAACAGCACAAGGGAGAATGGCATTTATTTTAATGCAAGGAGTTTTGCGAGTAAGGCAGATGAATTGAAGGTGTTGATGAACACATGGGAGTATGATATTGTTGCTATCACAGAGACATGGTTGAGGGAGGGGCAGGACTGGCAGCTCAATATTCCGGGGTATAGAATCTTCAGGCGAGAGAGCAGGGGGTGTAAAAGAGGAGGGGGTGTCGCAATATTAATCAAAGAGTCAATTACTGCTGTAAGGAGGGATGATATCTTAGCAGGTTCCTCTAATGAGGCCATATGGGTAGAATTTAAAAACAAAAAGGGGGCAAGCACTTTGCTGGGAGTGTTCTATAGGCCCCCAAACAGTCAGGGGGAGATAGAGGAACAGATATGTAGGCAAATCTCAGAGAAGTGTAGAAATAATAGGGTAATAATAGTAGGGGATTTCAAATTCCCCAATATTAACTGGGATAGCCAGAGTGTGAAAGGCTTAGAGGGTGCGGAATTCTTACAGTGCATCCAGGAGAGCTTTTTGAGCCAGCATGTAGAAAGTCCTACAAGAGAGGGGGCGGTACTGGACCTACTTCTAGGGAATGTAGCCGGGCAAGTGGTAGAAGTGTCAGTAGGAGAGCATTTTGGTGACAGTGACCATAATTCGGTGAGATTTAAGGTAGTCATGGAAAAGGACAAAGATGGACCAGAGATAAAGGTTCTAAATTGGGGGAAGGCCGATTTTAATATGATAAGGCAGGATCTGGCCAAAGTGGACTGGGATCAGCTATTTGTAGGAAAATCCACATCAGAGCAGTGGGAGTCTTTCAGAAAGGAAATAGAGAGAGTACAACGGCAACAAGTTCCCGTAAAGGTCAAGGGTGGGAGCAACAAGCCCAGGTAACCCTGGATGTCAAGGGATATACGAGAATGGATTAGGAAAAAAAGGGAGGCTTTTGGCAGATGCAAAGGACTAAAAACAGTGGAAGCCCCAGAGGAGTATAGAAAGTGCAGGGGGGTACTTAAAAAATAAATTTGGAGAGCGAAGAGGGGACATGAAATAACACTGGCGGGCAAAATAAAGGAAAATCCCAAGGTGTTTTATAAGTATATTAAGGGCAAGAGGATAACTAGGGAAAGAGTAGGGCCCATTAGGGACCAAAGTGGCAATCTGTGTGTAGAGCCAGAAGATGTAGGTGGGGTTTTAAATGAATATTTTGCATCTGTGTTCACTATGGAGAAGGATGAAGTAGGCATAGAAATCAGGCAGGGGGATTGTGATATACTTGAACAAATCAGTATTGAGAGGCAGGAGGTACTAGCGGATTTAGCAGGCTTAAAAGTGAATAAATCCCCAGGCCCAGATGAGATGTATCCCAGGCTGCTGTGTGAGGCAAGGGAGGAGATTGCAGGGGCTCTGACACAAATTTTCAGAACCTCTCTGGCCACAGGGGAGGTCATGATGCGGAGATGCCGGTGTTGGACTGGGGTGGACAAAATTGAGAGGTCGCACAACACCAGGTTATAGTCCAACAGTTTTATTTGAAATCACAAGCTTTCGGAGAGGTGCCAGAGGACTGGAGGACAGCTAACGTAGTACCATTATTCAAGAAGGGTAGTAAGGATAAACCAGGGAATTACAGGCCAGTGAGCCTAACATTCGTGGTAGGGAAATTATTGGAAAAACTTCTGAGGGACAGAATTAGTCTCCACTTGGAGAGGCAAGGATTAATCAAGGATAGTCAGCATGGCTTTGTCAGGGGGAGATCATGTCTGACCAATTTGATTGAATTTTTTGAGTGGGTGACTAGGTGTGTGGCTGAGGGTAGTGCAGTTGATGTGGTCTACATGGACTTCAGTAAGGCTTTTGATAAAGTCCCGCATGGGAGACTGGTCTAGAAGGTAAAAGCCCATGGGATCCAGGGCAACTTGGCACATTGGATCCAAAGTTGGCTTAGTGGCAGGAGGCAGAGGGTGATGGTCGAAGGTTGTTTTTGTGACTGGAAGCCTGTGTCCATGGTGTACCGCAGGGATCGGTGCTGGGTCCTTTGCTGTTTGTAGTGTACATTAATGATTTAGATATGAATGTAGGAGGTATGATCAGTAAGTTTGCAGATGACATGAAAATTGGTGGGGTGGTAAATAGCGAGGAGGGAAGCCTCAGGCTACAAGACGATATAGACGGGTTGGTCAGATGGGCAGAACAGTGGCAAATGGAATTTAACCCTGAAAAGTGTGAAGTGATGCATTTTGGGAGGACTAACAAGGCAAGAGAATACACAATGAATGGTAGGACCCTAGGAAGGACAGAGGATCAGAGGGACCTTGGTGTGCATGTACATAGATCCCAGAAGGCAGCAGGACAGGTAGATAAGGTGGTTAAGAAGGCATATGGGATACTTGCCTTCATTAGTCGAGGCATAGAAGATAAGAGCAGGGAGGTTATGATGGAGCTGTACAAAACCCTAGTTAGGCCACAGCTGGAATACTGTGTGCAGTTCTGTTCGCCACACTATAGGAAGGATGTGATTGCATTGGAGAGGGTGCAGAGGAGATTCACCAGGATGTTACCTGGGCTGGAGCGCTTCAGCTATGAAGAGAGACTGGACAGGCTGGCGTTGTTTTCCTTAGAGCAGAGAAGGCTGAGGGGGAACCTGATTGAGGTGTACAAAATTATGAGGGGCATAGATAGGGTAGATAGAAAGGAACTTTTCCCCTTAGTAGAGGGGTCAATAACCAGGGGGCATAGTTTCAAGGTAAGGGGCAGGAGGTTTAGAGGGGATTTTAGGAAAAACTTTTTCTCCCAGAGGGTGGTTGGAATCTCGAACTCACTGCCTGAAAGGGTGGTAGAGGCAGGAACCCTCACAACATTGAAGAAGCATTTAGATGAGCACTTGAAACGCCATAGCATACAAGGCTACGGACCAAGTGCTGGAAAATGGGATTAGAATAGACAGGGCTTGATGGCCGGCGCGGACACGATGGGCCAAAGGGCCTCTTTCTGTGCTGTTTCACTCTATATATGACTCTAATTGCGTGCACCTGACAATGTTTCGCTCCACCTTCTTAAAAACCTGCAAAGGAGTTAACCCTTTCCACTGACAGCTGTTTAAGTTCACCAAGCAACAACTTTAGTATGAAATTTAAATATATTGGACATTATTACAGTTAATTTCTTAATTTTAAGTTAATATTTCCCCACAGTGACAGAAGGAAAATTATGATTTGATAAATTAACCACTTGGGCTCTAAGCAGAGCCACAATGGATTCTCTTCTTTCTTTTGTTATATGGAAGTTACCTTGTAAACTAATTGCAGCACTTCTGTCTCTAATGTTAAAGCACTGTGTAAGCCACCTAGCCTGAGAATCACTTGTTTCTGAAATTGGAATTGATAAGTTAACTTGATAGAAATGAAATTGAACATTGACAAAACCTGTCAGTTCAACAATACTGCTGTTTGGATTTGGGATAATTATGAAATAACAAAATGGACTCAGGCACCTTATGTTGAGTTACTTTGGGGAAAATAGAAGATCCTCTAAAATAATGATAATAAAATGTGTTAATAACTTAGACCAAGTGAGAATGTTTGATCTATGTTTTCTATCTTAAATATTGTACTGGACAGTAAAGTTCCTCCAGGGCTCATGAATGAGATATGAATGGTAATTAATGGGATATGTAAAATGGAGAGAGGAAGTGATTGAGGGTGTGAGATAGAAACAGGAGAATTACACCATCAAATGGGAATTTTCCAAACTTTCTAGTGAAAGTCAGGAATGTGTAGTTACAAATAGTAAATAGATAGCTTTCTCTTGGAGACATTTGTGTCCCTGCCTATAATGAACCTTTTTAAGAAAACTGAATTTGATAGACTGGCCACTACCCAAGACATTGGGACCATGCAGAGGAAGATGAGCAAAGATCTCCAGATGATTGCAATCTTTTGATACCTGAAAGCCCAAGAGTGGCTTGTAACGGGTGGCACGATATTGAGATACCAATATGAGTGTGCAAATGTGATTTGTTACGTATGAAGCAATTACCATCCGGAAATGCATGGTGAATCTGTACTGAAGAACGGGTCTCAGACATGCTCAGTTACTTGACAACAGCAAGACATGAAATGGTTAATGTGGCTCAGGAGAGTGAGACAACTTTTAAAGCATTGACACATACTCCATCGAGAAACGATCTAATTAATGAATCAGAATAGAGTTAAACACACTGGTACCTGTTAGAGGATTGAAATTGCAGTTGAAGAATTTGGATTGAGACAATTGAGGATAAGGAGAAATCATGTTTAGTAAGAATTATCCACAAGATGGATACGAGTAAAAGAGAGATCTGGAGAATCTTTTAAGTCCATGATTTGTTGATTAGATGTTAAACTATCGTGTCACTTGAAATGATTGTAAGAATGAATTTAACTGTAACTGTAATAATTGTGTTTTGTAGATAACAGAGCGTGGGAAAAACCAGTACGAATCCAGTATGAGGTAGTTTTGGTGGTGCCTCCTGTGTCACTACTACCGCAACTACCATGCTTTACGGGTCTAACAGGACCTGTCCCATCAATCAACACATTTTACATAATATCGAAACCTATGCTCAAGTGAAACTGACAGTAAATGAGACAATTAATGATGAGCTGCACAATTATGTGGCACAATTCGGATACTACATTCCCCTGTTGTCTGAGGGCTTCAGTGAGCTCGTGATGCGACTGAACTCCTCCCTAAAGCATTTTTATGTTTTGGAGCAAGACAACTCGAGAATAGATATTGAAATTTACAGCATAGGGGACGGC
This sequence comes from Squalus acanthias, assembly GCA_030390025.1. Classification (NCBI taxonomy): domain Eukaryota; kingdom Metazoa; phylum Chordata; class Chondrichthyes; order Squaliformes; family Squalidae; genus Squalus; species Squalus acanthias. The sequence continues at coordinate 102,916,932 of CM059436.1, forward strand.
TCACACTGGTGGGATATTGGGCTGAATACATCAGCACACCCTTAGGTTCATATTATTTCACACGCTCTGGTAGTTCTCCAACTTGTAATGATAGAGTATTTGATATATGTAACCCGTGTAGTAAGACTTTGAATTATATAAGATCAGAAGTTTGATTAAGATCTACTCAGTTAAACGCGAATGCCACAAGGTAGGGAGTCAAAAATTGTTAGGACTAATTATACAAATTCCGAGTCTAATGAATCGAACCAGACCTAACCCTCTGTTTAGAGTAGAAAATATAGGAGTTGCCAAAAGAAATACCATTCGTCAATTCCTCACAGCACCACAATGGTTGGTCCGATTAGAAGAACTAACATGGATTGAACCAAACTTACAAGGATGTAGTACAAATGAGGACACCCTCATTTGCCCATACAATTAATACGATCACTCAAAAGATACCTGTGGTTTTGATTAGAATAAGGCGGGTCTAAAGTGTACCATGGAAGTGACAGGCCCATCAGATGTGAGAACCAGAACGGCCTATGTACGGGAGGGAAGGTATTGTTTTACCACATTAGAAACCTATTATCGTCACGGATTACTTCAATGTTTAATTAACCCGGGAACCAATTGCATTACTCCTACCAAAACCACGGTCATAGGAGGAAAACCCCTCCTTGCAATGGCCACACCTGATCAGCAGGTATTACAAGTAGAAGATAAATCTGGAGGACTATGTCACTAAATTTGGATATGATGTCCCTGAACTACCTGAAGCATTAATAAAATTAATGAACTAGGTGAACGCCTCCCAATGCCATTACTATACGCTGGAGCAAGGGAATAAAGATGCACCCAAGGAAATTCCAGGTATAGAAGATTTGACACATTGGTGGGATATAGGGACAGACATAGAAATTCCCCCTTGGATTAGAATAATTTCACACGTACCGGTCATACCCAACTTATATGCTTACTGCTCTACACCTGCTATTTAAGGCACCTAATGTGCAAGACAAGATCACAATTACACAGAATCACAGCACAGAACCTCTTGGAACTAAGCAAACGTGGAAGAGCAAACCCATATAATAGAGTTTATAAAATTGAGGGGTCGGCAAAACTGCCTTGCCATCAAGGTAGAGATATTGTAGAATAGAGCTTATCTGTAGGATTTTATAATATTTTAAATGTAGTGCTTTTCTTAAAATTACTATGATATATAATAATGTATGTTAGAAGCATAAAACATCTGTTACAATATGTATAACCTTAGTTAAAAAGACACAAGACTGAGAAGCAAAGCATGATGATAAATTATGCCAACTTGATATAATTCTGTAAAATGGTCTGTTAAGTAAACAAGGAGATAGTGGGGAACAAGAAATTCAGCAACATTGCAAAAGAAGTTAGGGGTCTGGAGACAGTCACCATTCCCTATCTTCTCAAAAATGCAGAACCGGCTAAACAATGAGCTGATTAAAAAGCAAAAAGACATCTGTGAGAACTTAGTGTGAAGGTTGTTCTCAGATAAGGATAGCTTGAGATGCAAGAAATGGAAAGTGAGAGAGCGAGTGAAATAAGAGATACCAGAGAGTTAATGAAGGCCACGTAGGCACAAGGGAGAAAAAGGTATAAATGAACAGTTATTGAACACTGAAGGCAGCACGAAACCAGAGGATGAGTAGCTTCAGTCAACAGAACACAGCAAGAGTTAAAGAGACCACGCCACAGTCACCCGGAAGGCACGCCAGGGTTTCGAGGAACAGACTGCGACTATCATCTTGTTATCTATTACTTCTTTGTACTGGATGTAAAGTACTTAATAAACCTGTTTTACTTATACACAATATACCTGTACCCAGAGTGGTTTGTTATAGTCATGGACAAATTAATTCAGTGCGTTTAAAAGCTACAATCTCTATCAAACAGGACTAATACCTCACATTCATAGCTTCAACTCACCCTCATGCACTTACCACTGCTGCAAACCTCACACCCACATCTCACAGTTTGCACACACTGCCAACTATTCAACCATGACAGGCACATCCCCAAAACACATTACACCACACTCACTGACACACTCCCCTCTTTCTTGCAGGACAAATTGGCGCATAAACGATGGCAGCTGGAGCTAATCGATGGGAGACAGGCATGGCTGCATGACTTTACCCTGATGGAGGAGACGGTGGTGACCATCATTGGAGCACCCATCGCTGAGCCCATGGTAACCGCCGGGGCTGAAACAATCCAAGATGACAGTATCCACATAGCTAACCCTCCTTCTCACATCCCACTTTCCCCTCATACCACAATCTCTTCTGATTTACAAACTGCAGATGGTGTAAGTATGCACCTTTTCCTTTCCCCCCCCACCCCTCCCCTCACCGCAACCCTACCCTTGTGCCTTTCTCCTTTCAGATAGCCAAGAACTACAACCTGGCCAGGCAGTGGTGGAGGAGCAACAGGTGGAAGAGGGAGAAGGCAGTGATGCTGAAGACACAGCAATGTCACTCGATTTCACACTCGCAACCACCAGCTCATTTACTGACACTCCGCGTAGTTTAGAGGAGAGATTAGACGCGGGATCTGCATGTGGTGAGACACCGGGCATGAGTGGGCTGCAACCAGGGCGGGGGGCAAGGATATCACAGGTGCCAGCTCACCGGAGGGCGAGGTCGAACAGGACTCAGATGAGCACTTTGCTGGGGCAGGTTACAGAAGAAGGCTGATGGGTTTGCACAAGGAAATGCTTGGTGCATTGGCAGACCTGCCAGAAAGCCTGAGTGCAATGTCAAGGAGCATGGAGGAGTCCAGCCCCAACCTTGCACAGGGCTTTGGGCAGAGCTTGGAGCCCATTCTTTCCAGCAGGGAAGTGATGGCCAACTCCATTAGCACACTTTTAGACCCAACCATGATGTAGGATCTGATGGCCGATGTCTCAGCTTCCATTGCAGCACAAGCAGAAGCCACCCAATGTCTGGATGCTGCAGTGGAAGCTCAGACTGCTGCCACACAAGCTCAGTCTGCTGCCATCGTGGCTACACTTACCAGTGTTGAAAGGAGCTTGCAGGGTGTCACAGCAGTCCAGCAATCTGTCCTCCAACAGATTACCAGGAAGGCTGAGGCGCCGCCGTGGAGGAGTGGCAGTGGCTCCATGGAGCACAAACCTGCTGTCCTCTCTCAGGATGACAGCATTCGTGCTCCCAACACTTTCACTCCACCAGTGCCCTTGCTGTTGCCCATCAGCCAGCCCAGACTGCTGCCGTCCATGCCGAGGTGGTGCAGTCTACAGCCGGGCCTTCTTGGACAAGAGCTGCTCGAGGTCGTCCTCCAAGGCCATCTGCAGTGTCCCCCACTGAAACTCAGCAGCCTTCCACCAGCCATGCTGCAGCCACTGGGGTAGCACTGCATAGGAGCACTAGGATAGGCAAAGGCACACGCAAGACAGTCACTAAGGGAATGCACAAAGGTGATTAGTTTACATCTGTATACAATATGGCATTTAATTTATAAATTTGGCTTGGAATGTTTATTTTGTGATGGCCTTTATTTTTGCGTTGTGGCCAAGCAGACGCTGTGATGGTCAGTGACAGAGGGACGGTAAGGTGTGGGACTGTTGGTGAATGGGGAATTGGGGTTGCGTTTATGGTATCGCAGCCGGATGAGTCGCTCACGGACCGTCCAGCCAGAAAGGAGCTGTCTGGGTTGCCTCTTCTGCTTCCTCCTCCACCTCTTCCTCCTCAGCTGGTCGCCATATAGCTGGAGCCAAGGGCTGTACCCTCATGATGGCGAGATTATGCCACATGCAGCAGACCACGAATCCCAACACCCGCACTGCCGAGTACTCCAGGGCTCCTCCAGAGCAGTCCAGGCAGCGGAAGCGTTGCTTCAGCACGCCAATGGCATGCTCAATGATGTTTCATGTGGCACCATGGCTCTCGTTGTATGAATGCTGCCCACGAATGCGTGGATTGCACACCGGAGTCATGAGCCATGTTGATAACGGATAGCCCTTGCCGCCCAGTAGCCACCCTCTGGTTTGTCATGGTGGCTCAAATAGCAGACTGGCGCAGAATGGAGGCATCATGACTGCTGCCAGGACACCGGGCACTGACCTGCATGATTCACTGTCGATACTCGCACACCAGCTGGACATTGAGGGAGTGGTACATCTCAGATTTAAGATGCAGCACCTGCAAAGTGATGCGCGTGCAGTCAATGGCACCCTGCACCATGGGGAAGCCTGCAATCATCACAAAGCCGTTCTCTGGCCAGAGAGAATGAAATGTATTCAGCTCTCTTGGAATACAGAACCTCAGTTACCTCCCTTATGCAACAGTGCACGGCAAACTGGCTGAAACGTTTGTAACCATCTTCAGCCAGAAGTGCCAAGTGGATGATCCATATCGGCCTACTCCCGAGGTCCCCACCATCACAGAAGCCAGTCTTCAGCCAATTCGATTCACTCCATGTGATATCAAGAAACGGCACAGCGCACTGGATACAGCAAAGGCTGTGGGCCCCGACAACATCCCGACTATCGTGCTGAAGACTTGTGCTCCAGAACTAGCCGTGCCTCCAGCCAGGCTGTTCCAGTACAGCAACAACACTGGCATCTATCCGACAATGTGGAAAACTGCCTAGGTATGGCCTGTCCACAAAAAGCAGGACAAATCCAATCCGACCAATTACCACCCCATCAGTCTACTCTTAATCATCAGCAAAGTGATGGAAGGTGTCATCGACAGTGCTATCAAGCGGCACTTACTCACTAATAACCTGCTCACTGATGCCCAGTTTGGGTTCTGCCAAGACCACTCTGCTCCCGACCTCATTACAGCCTTGGTCCAAACATGGACAAAGGACCTGAATTCCAGAGGTGAGGTGAGAGTGACTGCCCTTGACATCAAGGCAGCGTTTGACCGAGTGTGGCATCAAGGAGCCCTAGTAAAACTGAAGTCAATGGGAATTGGGGGGAAAACTCTCCACTGGCTGGAGTCATACCTAGCACAAAGGAAGATGGTTGTGGTGGTTGAAGGTCAATCATCACAGCCCCAGGACATCACTGCAGGAGTTCCTCAGGGCAGTGTCCTAGGCCCAACCATCTTCAGCTGCTTCATCAATGACCTTCCCTCCAACATAAGGTCAGAAATGGGGATGTTCACTGCTGACTGCACAGTGTTCAATGAAGCAGTCCATGCCCGCATGCAACAAGACCTGGACGACATTCAGGCTTGGGCTGATAAGTGGCAGGTAACATTCATGCCACAGAATTGCCAGGCAATGACTATCTCCAACAAGCGAGAGTCTAACCACACCCCTTGACATTCAATGGCATTACCATCACCGAATCCCCCACCATCAACATCCTGGGGGTCACCATTGACCAGAAACTTAACTGGACCAGCCACATAAATACTGTGGCAACAAGAGTAGCCCAGAGGCTGGGTATTCTGCAGTGAGTGTCTCACCTCCTGACTCCGCAAAACCTTTCCACCATCTACAAGGCACAAGTAAGGAGTGTGATGGAATACTCTCCACTTGCCTGGATGAGTGCAGCTCCAACAACACTCAAGAAGCTCGACATCATACAGGACAAAGCAGCCCGCTTGATTGGCACTCAATTCACCACCTTAAACATTCACTCCCTCCACCACTGGCGTACCGTGGCTGCAGTGTGTACCATCTACAAGATGCACTGCAGCAACTCACCAAGGCTTCTTCGGCAGCACCTCCCAAACCCACGACCTCTTCCACCTAGAAGGACAAGGGCAGCAGGTGCATGGGAACACCATCACCTCCAAGTTCCCCTCCAAGTCACACACCATCCTGACTTAGAAGTATATCGCCGATTCTTCATCGTCACTGGGTCAAAATCCTGGAATTCCCTCCCTAACAGCACTGTGGGAGTACCTTCACCACACGGGCTGCAGCAGTTCAAGAAGGCGGCTCACCACCACCTTCTCAAGGGCAATTAGGGATGAGCAATAAATGCGGGCCTTGCCAGTGATGCCCATATCCCTAAATGATTTTTTTTTAAACTGGGAGATGTTGCTAAATCCCCATCTCCAGCCTGGAAGGAACCGGACGCTTAAATGTTCATGGCCACGGTCACCTTGATAGCCACTCGCAATGTGGTCCTCGCCCTGCTCTGAGGTTCAGGTTGTATTGTATCCTGGGTGGATACGGCCTCCTGCTGAGAGCACTTCTCCCCCTCCTCCTCCTCCCTCTTCCAGCAGCTTGTCCTGCTCTGTGTCGCCTCTGCTCATTCTCCCCGTCATGCTGTAGGCCAAGGGGAAGGCGCACTACTGCACCCATGTCTGGGAGCAACTGGTTTGTGCAGAATCCTTGAAGTCAGGACAGAATCCTTCAGCACCTGCCACACCACTCCCTGTAGACTTTAGCAACTTGAAATAATTGTATTAGTCACCAAACACTTGTCGAATCATAGCAACAGCCAGGAGAAATCAATCAGCAACTAACCTGCGTGTAGTTGATGATCCCTTTAACTAGCGCTGGTGGGGGTCCTTCCTGCTGCTGAACGCGTATCCAGCTGTGCGAGGTTAAGAGAGGGCGTTAGCTGGAGCGTTGAGCTCCAAAATGGCAACACTGGCGTTAAATCAGCTTTTTACGCTGATTGACATCACGATATCTCCAAGTTTGCAGATGACACAAAGTTGGGTGGGAGTGTGTGCTCCGAGGAGGATACTGAGAAACTCCAGGATGATTTGGACAGGTTGGGTGAGTGGGCAGAAGCGTGTCAGATGCAATATAACATGGATAAATGCGAGGTTATCCACTTTGGTGTCAAAAACAGGAAGGCAGACTATTATCTGAATGGCAATAGATTGGGTGAAGGGGAAGTGCAACGAGACCTGGGTGTCCTTGTGCACCAGTCGCTGAAGGTAAGCATGCAGGTGCAGCAGGCGGTGAAGAAGGCAAATGGTATGTTGGCCTTCATAGAGAAAGGGGTTGAGTATAGGAACAGGGATGTCCTGCTGCAGTTGTACAGGGCCTTGGTGAGACCACACCTTGAGTACTGTGTGCAGTTTTGGTCGCCTTATCTGAGGAAGGATGTTCTTGCCATGGAAGGAGTTCAGCGAAGATTCACAAGGCTGATACCTGGGATGGCAGGAATGACGTATGAAGAGAGATTGGGTCGATTGGACTTATACTCGCTGGAGTTTAGAAGAATGAGAGGGGATCTCATTGAAATTTGCGGCCTGTAAATATCACAAATTAAATGGTGAGATCCAGCTTTGAAAAACTTTAAATTTTCTCCCGAAAGATCAATTTGTGATGTGTGACGTGGAGTGTTGGCCTATTTCTGTGTGCGAGTGCATCATCCATCTAGGTTCTGTAACTTTGAAAGCTGTTTACTGTGCTTTTAAATGAAGGTCCCTTTGTAGCTTTGCAGTAACTGGAGATTGAGAGAGCCCATCACTGTCTGTGTGAGAAGATCCACAGGGGTATGTGAGGAATGGCAGTGACAATCAATAAGATTATAATAAATAGAAACAGAAAATGCTGGAAACACTCAGCAGGCCAGGCAGCATCTATGGAGAGAGAAACAGAGTTAAAGTTTCAGCTCGAAGACCCTTCGTCAGAACTGGAAAAAGTTAGAGATGTAGCAGGTTTTAACAATAACAACAACTTGTATTTATAAAGCACCTTTAACATAGTAAAACGTCCCAAGGCACTTCACAGGATTATTATAAGACAAAAAATTGACACGAGCCACATAAGGAGAAATTAGGGCAGATTCTTGGTCCAAGAGGTAGGTTTTAAGGAGCGTCTTAAAGGAGAAAAGAGAGGTAGCGAGGTGGAGAGGTTTAGGCAGGGAATTCCAGAGCTTAGGGCCCAGGCAACAGAAGGCACGGCCACCAATGGTGGAGCGATTATAATCAGGGATGCGCAAGAGGGCAGAATTAGAGGAGCGCAGATATCTCGGGGGGTTGTGGGGCTGGAGGAGATTACAGAGATAGGGAGGGGCGAGGCCATGGAGGGATTTGAAAACAAGGATGGGAATTTTGAAATTGAGGCGTTGCTTAACCGGGAGCCAATGTAGGTCAGCGAGCACAGGGGTGATGGACGAACGGGACTTGGTGCGGATACAGAGTACACTTTAAGCAAGTACAGAGGCAGGGAAAGGGGGGATGGGAGGAAAAGAACAAAAGGGAAGGTCTGTGATAAGGTGGAAGGCAGGAGAGATTAAATGACAAAAGGGATGATGGTGCAAGGCAAAAGGGGGTGGTACTTGGACAAGTAAAGAAACTAAAGATGGGTCTACAGGTACTGTAAATGGTAAGAGCAGAATCATTCCCAGCATCTGCAGTCTGAAAAAATAGGAGTAGAGGTTATGATCTGAAATTGTTGAACTCAATATTGAGTCCGGAAGGTTGTAAAGTGCCAATTGAAAGATGAGGTGCTGTTTCTCAAGCTTACATTTAATTCTTATGTTCATTGGAACAGTGTAAAAGGCCGAGGATGGAGAGGTCAGAGTGGGAGTGAAGCGGGGAATTAAAGTGACAGGCGACTGGAAGCTCAGGGTCACACTTGTGGACTAAACGGCGGTGTTCCGCAAAGCGGTCAACAATCTGCGTTTGGTCTCCCCAGTGTAGAGGAGACCGCATCGTGAGCAGCGAATACAGTATACTAAATGAAAGAAGTACAAGTAAATCGCTGTTTCACCTGGAAGGGGTGTTTGGGGCCCTGGACCGTGGGAAGGGAGGAGGTAAAAGGGCAGGTGTTGCATCTCCTGCGCTTGCACGGGAAGGTGCCGGGCGAAGGGGAAGGGGTGTTGGGGGTGATTGAGGAGTGGACCAGGGTGTTGCGGAGGGAGCGGTCCCTTCGGAATGCTGAAAGGGGAGGGGAGGGGAAGATGTGTTTGGTGGTGGGATCATGCTGGAGGTGGTAGAATTAATAGAAACATAGAAACATAGAAGATAGGAGCAGGAGTAGGCCATTCAGCCCCTCGAGCCTGCTCCGCCATTCGATGAGATCATGGCTGATCATCCAAACTCAGTACCCTGTACCTGCCTTCTCCCCATATCCCTTGATACCTTTAGCTTTAAGAAATATATCTAACTCATCCTTGAATATATTTAATGACTTCGCCTCAACTACCTTCTGTGGTAGAGAATTCCACAGGTTCACCACTCACTGGGTGAAGAAATTCTTCCTCATTTCTGTCCTAAATGGTTTACCCGTTATCCGTAGATTATGACCCCTGGTTCTGGACTCTCCGACCATCGGGAAAATTCTTCCTGCATCTAGTTTGTCCAGACCTGTCAGAATTTTATATGTTTCGATGAGATCCCCCCTCATTCTTCTATACTCCAGTGAGTATAAGCCCAATCGACCCAATCTCTCCTCATATGTCATTCCTGCCATCCCAGGTATCAGCCTTGTGAATCTTCGCTGAACTCCTTCCATGGCAAGAACATCCTTCCTCAGATAAGGCGACCAAAACTGCACACAGTACTCAAGGTGTGGTCTCACCAAGGCCCTGTACAACTGCAGCAGGACATCCGTGTTCCTATACTCAAACTCTTTCGCTATGAAGGCCAACATACCATTTGCCTTCTTCACCGCCTGCTGCACCTGCATGCTTACTTTCAGCGACCGGTGCACAAGGACACCCAGGTCTCGTTGCACTTCCCCTTCTCCCAATCTATTGCCATTCAGATAATAGTCTGCCTTTCTGTTTTTGACACCAAAGTGGATAATCTCGCACTTATCCACGTTGTATTGCATCTGCCACGCTTCTGCCCACTCACCCAACCTGTCCAGATCATCCTGGAGTTTCTCGGTATCCTCCTCACAGCACACACTCCCACCCAGCTTTGTGTCATCTGCAAACTTGGAGATATTACATTTAATTCCCTTATCTAGATCATTAATGTATATTGTGAATAGCTGGGGTCCAAGGACCGATCCCTGCGGTACCCCACTAGTCACTGCTTGCCACTCGGAAACAGACCCATTTATTCCTACTCTTTGCTTTCTGTCCGCCAACCAGTTCTCTATCCAAGTCAATACCTTGCCCCCAATCCCATGTGCCTTAACTTTACACGCTAATCTCTTATGCGGGACCTTATCGAAAGCCTTTTGAAAGTCCAAATACACCACATCTACTGGTTCTCCCTTATCTATTTTCCCAGTTACATCCTCAAAAAATTCCAGTAGATTAGTCAAGCACAATTTACCTTTTGTAAATCCATGTTGACTTTGTCCGATCCTGTCACTGTTTTTCAAATGCTCAGCTATTACATCCTTTATAATGGACTCTAGCATTTTCCCCACTACCGATGTCAGGCTTACCGGTCTGTAATTCCCCGCTTTCTCTCTACCACCCTTTTTGAATAGTGGGGTAACATTAGCTACCCTCCAATCCATGGGTACAGTTCCAGATTCCATCGAATGATGGAAGATGATCAGCAATGCATCTACTATTTCTAGGGCCACTTCCTTAAGTACCCTAGGATGTAGATTATCAGGCCCTGGGGATTTATCGGCCTTCAATACCGTCAATTTCCCTAACACCATTTCCCTACAAATACTGATTTCTTTCAGTTCCTCCCTTTCATCAGACCGTATGTTCTCCAACATCTCTGGGAGGTTATTTGTGTCCTCCTTTGTGAAGACAGAACCAAAATATGCATTTAATTGGGCTGCCATTTCTTTGTTCCCCATTATAACTTCCCCCGCTTCTGACTGCAAGGGACCTACACTTGATTTCACTAATCTTTTTCTCTTCACATATCTATAAAAGCTCTTACAGTCAGTTTTTATGTTCCCAGCAAGCTAACTTTCATATTCTATTTTCCCCTTCTTAATTAATCCCTTTGTCCTCCTTTGTTGAATCCTAAACTGCTCCCAATCCTCAGGGCTACCGCTTTTTCTGGCCAATTTATATGCCCTCTCCTTGGATCTTATGCTATCCCTAATTTCCCTTGTTAGCCACGGTTGAGTCACCCTTTTTGTTTTATTCTTGCCACACTGGGATGAACAAATTCTGTAGTTCATCCATGCAGTCTTTGAATGTTTGCCATTGCCTATCCACCGTCAACCCCTTGAGTGACATTCCCCAATCAATCCTACCCAATTCGCGCCTCATACCATCGTAGTTTCCTTTATTTAAATTCAGGACCCTAGTCTCTGATTCAACTACTTCACTCTCCAGCCTAATGAAGAATTCTATCATATTATGATCACTCTGACCCAAGGGGCCTCGTACAATAAGATTGCTAATTAATCCTTTCTCGTTACATAATACCCAGTCTAAGATGGCCTGATCTCTGGTTGGTTCCTCGACATATTGTTCCAGAAAACCATCTCGTAATCATTCTAGGAATTCCTCCTCCACAGTATTTTTACTAATTTGGTTAGCCCAATCTATATGTAAATTAAAGTCACCCATGATGACTGCTGTGCCCTTACTGCATGCTTCTCTAATTTCCCTTTTAATGCCGTCCCCAACCTCCGTATTACTGTTTGGAGGTCTATATACACTCCCACTAACGTTTTCTGCCCTTTGTTATTTCTCAGTTTTACCCATACAGATTCCGCATCATCAGAGCTAATATCCTTCCTTTCAATTGTGTTAATCCCCTCTTTAACCAGCAATGCTACCCCACCTCCCTTTCTTTTTTGCCTATCTTTCCTAAATATTGAATAACCCTGGATGTTGAGTTCCCAGCCTTGGCCACCCTGGAGCCATGTTTCTGTAATCCCAATCAAATCGTATTCATTTACCTCTATTTGCGCAGCTAATTCATCCACCTTGTTCCGAATGCTCCTTGCATTAAGACACAAAGCCTTCAGGCTTGTTTTTTTAATGCTCTCAGACCTATATGAATTATTATTTAATGTGACCATGTTTGATTTAAACCGTTGAGTTCTTTGGCTTCTACTTTTGTTTTTCTCCTTCCTGTCTTTAGCTTTTATCCTTGTTTTCCTTTCCTCTGTCTCCCTGCTCAGGTTCCCAACCCCCTGCCACTTTAGTTTAAACCCTCCCCAACAGCACTAGCAAACACTCCCCCTAGGACATCGGTCCCGGCCCTGCCCAGGTGCAGACCGTCCCGTTTGTACTGGTCCCACCTCCCCCAGAACCGGTTCCAATGTCCAAGGAATTTGAATCCCTCCCCCTTGCACCATTCCTCTAGCCATGTATTCATTTGAAATATCCTCCTATTTCTACTCTGACTAGCACGTGGCACTGGTAGCAATCCTGAGGTTACTACCTTTGAGGTCCTAGTTTTTAATTTACCTCCTAACTCCCTATATTCTGCTTTTAGGACCTCATCCCGTTTTTTCCTATATCGTTGATGCCTATGTGCACCACAACAACTGGCTGTTCGCCCTCCCCCTACAAAATGTTCTGTAGCCGCTCCAAAACGTCCTTGACCCTTGCACCAGGGAGGCAACACACCATCCTGGAGTCTCGATTGCGGCCGCAGAAACGCCTATCTATTCCCCTTACAATTGAATCCCCTATCACTATAGCTCTTCCACACTTTTTCCTCCCAGCCTGTGCAGCAGAGCCACCCATGGTGCCAGGAAGTTGGCTGCTGCCGCCTTCCCCTGATAAGTCATCCCCCCCAACAGCATCCAAAGTGGTATATCTGTTTGAGAGGGGGATGGCCACAGGGGATCCCTGCACTACCTGCCTGCACCTCTTACTCTGCCTGGTGGTCACCCATTCACTTCCTGCCTGTACACTCTTTACCTGCGGTGTGACCAACTCGCTAAACGTGTTATCCACGATGTTCTCAGCGTCGCGAATGCTCCAATATGCATCCATCCGCAGCTCCAGTGCCGCAATGCGGTCCGTCAGCAGCTGCAGCTGGATACATTTCCCACACACATGGTCGTCAGGGACACCGGAAGTGTCCCTGATTTCCCACATATAGCAGGAGGAGCATATCACGGCGCTGAGCTCTCCTGACATGACTTACCCTTTACTTAATTAATTAAAATTAAACTAATTGAATCCCACCAATTTCACTTCAATTAAATGATATACTCAAGGGCCCTTGCTTAACAGCTTCTCCCCGCTACACCACAGGGACTCTAGAAACTATAAACCACAGAATTTAAGTATGGAAAAAAGGAGAAAAAGAAAAATACTCACCAACCAATCACTTACCTGCTTTCTGGTGACGTCACACTTTGATTATTTTTTACTTCTCTCTCCCGCTCTCGGGGCTCAGATTGGTAAGCCTACCTGGTCGCCGCTGCCTTTTCTCAGCTCCGCCTCGCCGCAGCTGCTCTACCCAGGTCCGCCGCCTCTGTGGGCCTACCTGGTCGCCGCCGCCTCTTTTATCAGCTCCGCCTCGCCGCAGCTGCTCTACCCAGGTCCGCCGCCTCTGTGGGCCTACCTGGTCGCCGCCGCCTCTTTTATCAGCTCCGCCTCGCCGCAGCAGCTCCACCCAGGTCCGCCGCCTCTGTGCTGAAGACTGAAGGCACTAACTCTTCTCAACTCAAACCCCATTTTACTGTGTTGTCCGAGCTCAAGGAATATGTTATAATAAAGGATTTACACCCCCACCTCTTTGATCAAATAGGTGGACTAGCAATAGCAGTAATAACAACAGACAATGCTGGAAACACTCAGCAGGCCAGGCAGCATCCGTGGAGAGAGATTTTCTGTTGTTATTTCAGATTTTCAGCATTCGCAGTATTTTGCTATTGTAGCAATAGCAGTAGTTCAGTGGGTAGCACTCTCACCTCTGAGTCAGAAGGTTGTGAGTTCAAGTCTAACTCCAGAGAATTGAGCACAAAAATCTAGGCTGACACTTCCAGTGCAGTGCTGAGGGAGTGCTGCACTGTCGGAGGTGCCGTTTTTCAGATGAGACATTAATCCGAGGCCCTGTCTGCTCTCTCAGGTGGATGTAAAAGATCCCATGACACTATTTTGAAGAAGAGCAGGGGAGTTCGCCCTGGTCTCCTAACCAATATTTATTCCTCAATCAACAAAATTAATAAAAACAGATTATCTGGTCATTATCACATTGCTGTTTGTGGGAGCTTGCTGTGCGCAGATTGTCTGCTGCATTTCCTACATTACAACAGTGACTACACTTCAAAAGTACTTCATTGGCTGTAAAGCGATTTGAGACGTCCGGTGGTCATGAAAAGCGCTATATAGGAGGATAGAGCAGATGAATGCGTGGCTAAAGAGTTGGGGCAGGAAGGAGGGCTTTAGTTTCCTGGATCACTGGGTCTGTTTCTGGGGAAGGTGGGACCTGTACAAGTCGGACAGGTTGCAACTGAACCAGAATGGGAGCAACATCCTTGCGGGAAGGTTTGCTAGTACTGTTGGGGGGGGTTTAAACTAACTTGGCAGGGGGATGGGATACGGAGTGGAGCTATCGTAGGGAGTGATGCACAGCCAAATATAGAGGAAAAAACAAGTCAGTCTGGAAGGCAGAGCAAATATGTAATGGCACCAGGGAGTATGGCAAGGCTGGATGGCATTTATTTTAATGCAAGGAGTCTTACGAGTAAGGCAGATGAATTGAAGGTGTTGATGAACACATGGGAGTATGATATTGTTGCTATCACAGAGACGTGGTTGAGGGAGGGGCAGGACTGGCAGCTCACTTTTCCGGGGTATAGAATCTTCAGGTGAGACAGAGGGGGTGTAAAAGAGGAGGGGGTGTTGCAATATTAATCAAGGAGTCAATTACTGTTGTAAGGAGGGATGATATCTTAGCAGGTTCCTCTAATGAGACCATATGGGTAGAACTTAAAAACAAACAACTTTGCTGGGAGTGGCCCCCAAACAGTCAGGGGGAGATAGAGGAACAGATATGTAGACAAATCTCAGAGAAGTGTAGAAATAATAGGGTAATAATAGTAGGGGATTTCAACTTCCCCAATATTAACTGGGATAGTCAGAGTGTGAAAGGCTTTGAGGGTGCGGAATTCTTATAGTGCATCCAGGAGAGCTTTTTGAGCCAGCATGTAGAATGTCCTACAAGAGAGGGGGCAGTACTGGATCTAATTCTAGGGAATGTAGCCGGGCAAGTGATAGATGTGTCAGTAGGATAGCATTTTGGTGACAGTGACCATAATTCGGTGAGATTTAAGGTAGTCATGGAAAAGGACAAAGATGGACCGGAAATAAAGGTTCTAAATTGGGGGAAGGCCGATTTTAATATGATAAGGCAGGATCTGGCCAAAGTGGACTGGGATCAGCTACTTGTAGGAAAATCCACATCAGAGCAGTGGGACTCTTTCAGAAAGGAAATAAAGAGAGTACAGCGCCAACATGTTCCCGTAAAGGTCAAGGGTGGGACCAACATGTCCAGGGAACCCTGGATGTCAAGGGATATACAAGAATGGATTAGGAAAAAAAGGGAGGCTTTTGGCAGATACAAAGGACTAAAAACAGTGGAAGCCCTAGAGGAGTATAGAAAGCACAGGGGGGTACTTAAAAAAGAAATTAGGAGAGCGAAGAGGGGGCATGAAAAAGCACTGGCGGGCAAAATAAAGGAAAACCCCAAAGGTGTTTTATAAATATATGAAGGGCAAGAGGATAACCAGGGAAAGAGTAGGGCCCATTAGGGAACAAAGTGGCAATCTGTGTGTAGAGCCGGAAGATGTAGGTGAGGTTTTAAATGAATATTTTGCATCTGTGTTCACTATGGAGAAGGACGATGTAGGCATAGAAATCAGGCAGGGGGATTGTGATATACTTGAACAAATTAGTATTGAGGGGGAGGAGGTACTCGCGGTTTTAGCGGGCTTAAAAGTGGATAAATCCCCAGGCCCAGACGAGATGTATCCCAGGCTGCTGTGTGAGGCAAGGGAGGAGATTGCAGGGGCTCTGAGACAAATTTTCAGAACCTCTCTGGCCACAGGGGAGGTGCCAGAGGACAGCTAACATAGTACCATTGTTCAAGAAGGGTAGTAGGGATAAACCAGGGAATTACAGGCCAGTGAGCCTAACATCAGTGATAGGGAAATTACAGGAAAAAACTCTGATGGACAGAATCAGTCTCCACTTGGAGAGGCAAGGATTAATCAAGGATAGTCAGCATGGCTTTGTCAGGGGGAGATCATGTCTGACCAATTTGATTGAATTTTTCGAGGGGGTGACTAGGTGTGTGGATGAGGGTAGTGCAGTTGTTGTCGTCTACATGGACTTCAGTAAGGCTTTTGACAAAGTCCCGCATGGGAGACTGGTCAAGAAGGTAAGAGCCCATGGGATATAGGGCAATTTGGCACATTGGATCCAAAATTGGCTTAGTGGCAGGAGGCAGAGGGTGATGGTCGAAGGTTGTTTTTGTGACTGGAAGCCTGTGTCCAGTGGTGTACCGCAGGGATCGGTGCTGGGTCCCTTGCTGTTTGTAGTGTACATTAATGATTTAGATATGAATGTAGGAGGTATGATCAGTAAGTTCGCAGATGACACGAAAATTGGTGGAGTGGTAAATAGCGAGGAGGGAAGCCTCAGGCTGCAGGACGATATAGACGGGTTGGTTAAATGGGCAGAACAGTGGCAAATGGAATTTAACCCTGAAAAGTGTGAGGACAGAGGATCAGAGGGACCTTGGTGTGCATGTACATAGATCCCTGAAGGCAGCAGGACAGGTAGATAAGGTGGTTAAGACAGCATATGGGATACTTGCCTTCATTAGCCGAGGCATAGAATATAAGAGCAGGGAGGTTATGATGGAACTGTACAAAACGCTAGTTAGGCCACAGCTGGAATACTGTGTGCAGTTCTGGTCGTCACACTATAGGAAGGATGTGATTGCATTGGAGAGGGTGCAGAGGAGATTCACCAGGATGTTACCTGGGCTGGAGCGTTTCAGCTATGAAAAGAGACTGGACAGGCTGGGGTTGTTTTCCTTAGAGCAGAGAAGGCTGAGGGGGGACCTGATTGAGGTGTACAAAATTATGAAGGGCATAGATAGGATAGATAGAAAGGAACTTTTCCCTTAGTAGAGGGGTCAATAACCAGGGGGCATAGTTTCAAGGTAAGGGGCAGGAGGTTTAGAGGTGATTTGAGGAAAAACTTTTTCACCCAGAGGGTGGTTGGAATCTGGAACTCACTGCCTGAAAGGGTGGTCGAGGCAGGAGCCCTCACAACATTCAAGAAGCATTTAGATGAGCACTTGAAACGCCATAGCATACAAGGCTACGGACCAAGTGCTGGAAAATGGAATTAGAATAGATAGGGCTTGATGGCCGGCGCGGACACGATGGGCCGAAGGGCCTCTTTCTGTGTTGTATAACTCTATGGGGTAGAAATTAGGTCGCGCCCCATTTGGGGCGCAAATATCGTCTGGACGCAAATATTAGCGTCTGGCGCTAATTATCGGCACTGACTGGAAACTTCACTTTTACCGCCCCGGGAGGTGAGTGGAGCGCTAAAGCAGGCGCTGCACACCTGTCTTAAGGCGCAAAGGCCGAGCAGTGAGGCGCTAACTCAGAGCGCTGGCGAAGCTCATGTAATGTCAGTCAGCAATGGAACACACACACAATGGCACGGGCCAGTTCTTAAAGGGGATGGTTAATCTTGCTTTCCATCCACATCCTGTTCATTGCAGCCTTGAATCCCGGCCTGGAGAGACTTGCACATCAAATGTGCTGGAAAGAACAATGGAGAGTACCAGGCAAAGAGCTCAGAGTGCAGCTCCCACAGTCTCTGCTAAATCGATACAAGGAATGGCAAATCAAAATGAACCTGCAAAGTGCTGCTCAGTACCCAAAACTCCTTCACACAACGTTGAATCTCTCCAGAAGTCTCTCCCTCTCTCTCTCAGAATGCGTAGTTCAAAAATGCCACCAACAATAAAAGACAGGAAGAGGCCCCCTTTAAATAGCGCCTCCCCAGCCCCACAGCGATTGATAGCTTTCCAGTCTTCTGGTCGTTGGAAGCGCCAGGCGGTAAGGCAGGGGGCACCACTCAATTTCCGCTCCGGGGCGCCACAAGGGCGTTGCACCATGGAATGACGTCACAATCTGCGCGCGCAGGTGGTCGCAGCGGTAAGTTTTAGCGCCGCCGCACAATGTCAAGTTAAGTTCCCGAGCGGCGCAAACATCGCTGCGCCCGGGCGTTAGCAGCTTTGCGCCCCATTAGCGCCCTCTTAAGGCGCTAACGGGAGGCGCAACCAACTGAATTTTTACCCCTATGACTCTATGGGCTGGATTTTGAATGCCCCGTGGAGTCGGGTTTGGAGGCGTGCGGGGGGTTAAAGTTGCGGGGTCGGGGGTCCCAACCCCATCCCGACTCCATCCCGCCTCCACGCAATTTTGACAAAATCGGTCACGGGGTTCCCGACTCCGTCCCGCCTCCAAGAGGCGGGAGAGGCCATTAAAGCCCTTAACAAGCCCTAAATTGGCTCTGTAATGCCATTTTGAAACGTTTTTCTAGTTTAACCCTTTTCTGACGTGAAGTACGCCTGATGTGAAACACGCCAGTGAAACCTGGCGGGAGCACAAGTGGATAGCTGACTATCAGCTGCAGGTCCACTATTACAACGGAGATGTGATGAAGGTAGTAGTAGTATTAGTTCTGAAAGTCGCCTGTGATGCTGCTGCATTGAATGTCTTCAGAGACTGCCTGGGAGGACTTGGTTGCAAAAAAAAATTCTCTCTCTCTCTCTCTCTCTTTTTCAGGCGGGTGGATAACACGAAATGCGGATGACACGACCCCAACCCGACCCCAAGTCAAAATCCAGCCCTGAGACTCTAAATGCCAGCCTTTCTTTCTTGAGGAGATGTAAGCTAAAGCCTATAGGAGTTGAGAATGGAGTGTACATTTTCAGTCATTGAGGCCTTTCTCTTAAAGTTAGGCAGATACCTGAGCCAGGTACTTGTGTCAAATGTAAAAAGCTTGATGTTAAAATGGCGGCAATGAGCGGTAAATACACAAGCGTGATTTTAACCCTCAGATCCCAAGGATTTTAATCCTGTTCCCAAAGGTTTAAAATCAGACTTCCAGGGGCTGGATTTTCCAAGCCCCGAGGAGGCGGGACTGCCGGTAAAATCAGAGAAAGTGGGGGCGGATGGCAAACCCGCCCCCCTCCCGCCTCCGTGCCCACTTTCCAGGAGATGGGAGGATGTGCAGCTTCGGGTCCCGTCTCCTGGAGGCGGGAAAGGCATTTAATCCTTTTAACTGCCTGTTAACAGGTAGTTAACAGGCAGAAGAAAGGATTAGTACCATTTTACCTTCACAGGTGAAGGCTTCCCGACCTCGGAGAACCCCGCCGGGTTGGAGGAGACATTGAGGAGGTCTGCGGTGGTCGGAGGCACCTGGAAGTAAGATGTAGAGGTGAGTGATGGGTGCAAGTGTGGAGTGGTAAGTATGTAAGGTGAGTGATAAGTTTAAAAAGTGTTCACTTACATTGTTTTCCTTCTATAGCCTTTAGCCGCGCGGGAGAGCGGACATCCTGCTTGTCAATTTCAGGTAATGGCTGATGGACCCTCCGATCCATCAGACATCTGAAATTTACAAATTTGCAATGTTTGATGAGTCCTCACCTCAAAGTCTCATCAAACTAAAAAGAATGTCAGTGTTTGACAGCTTCACAGAGCAGTCAAACGCTGTCATTTCTTCTTTCAAGAAGTCTTGACAGATGGCACGTCTGACATTGATGTGATCTGTCAGTGACTTCTTCCCTAATTGGCCTGCTGAGCCCGCAGGGCGGGCTTAACAAGCTCAATCAGGGGAAAATCCCTCTGAATGGTCAGGCGAGGATGGAGGCGGGACATTGACACGACAAGCAGCAGTCCCGCCTCCAACTCGCCTCCATTCACAAAATCCAGCCCCAAGTGTAGGAGGTGTCCTTTGCTTCTTCTATTACATTGGTATACAACGTAATACATCTCTAATTTATTTCCAAGCCCCTGCATTTGGCTGAAAATTTCTCCTTTGTCCTAAACACCTAATTAATAACTTACTAGACAATCACTTTGGCAGAGCTGACCCTAGATGTCGCCCACTTAGAATGTCATGTTTTAAAGCATCTTAAAATGTGCCTTGTTTTAAGCCATTACAAGTTACACAATCACTGTCCCTGAGCCCACCCATTGGCCATGCTCTTAAAATCCCATTCCTTTCTCATCGAGCTCGGAGCTTCCTGGTTTTATTTTTTGCTCAGCATTGACTATCTGGAGCCCAATTCACCTTTGTTACTGTCCTGTAGACAGAAATGTAAGAATCACAACATGTGTCTCTTCAGGTTACGGCAAGGATACAGAGCATTTATTAGAAGCCCAGTTACTCACCAGTCTTCATCGTATCATAGAATGATACAGCACAGAAGGAGGTCATTCGACCTATCGTGCCTGTGCCGGCTCTTTGAAAGAGCTAATTAATTAGTCCCACTCCCCTGCTCTTTCCTCATAGCCCTGCAACTTTTTCCCCTCAAGTATTTATCCAATTCCCTTTTGAAAGTTATTATTGAATCTGCATTCACCGCCCTTTCAGGCAGTGCATTCCAGATCACAACAACTCGCTGCATAATTTTTCTTTCCTCATGTCACCTCTGATTCTTTTGCCAATCACATTAAAACTGTGTCCTCTGTTTACAGACCCTACTGCCACTGGAAACAGTTTCTCTTTATTTACTCTATCAAAACCCTTCAAGATTTTGAACACCTCTATCAAATTTCCCCTTAACCTTCTCGGCTCGAAGGAGAACAACCCCAGTTTATCGAGTCTCTTCACATAACTGAAGTCCCAAATCCCTGATACCATTCTAGTAAATTCTAGAAGTTAGGTTCAGCATAACTTCCTTGCTTTTGTACTCTATGGCCTCAATATCATCTCGGTGGTGCGTTAGGTGCGGTGGGAGGAGTTAAAGACGGAAAACCCAGACGTATGAGATTCCCGAACGTCCTGCAGTTTTTAACTCAGCTTTTCATTTCTTTTCTTCAGGTTTCCCACCAGATAGCCAGCCTGATTGACAGACATGTCGGGCGGGAAAACCTGCAGCACAGGGTCACAGCGGAGCAACAGGTAGGGAGAGATCGCTGTCGGTGGTCTATTGGTC
This sequence comes from Squalus acanthias, assembly GCA_030390025.1. Lineage (NCBI taxonomy): Eukaryota > Metazoa > Chordata > Chondrichthyes > Squaliformes > Squalidae > Squalus > Squalus acanthias. The sequence continues at coordinate 102,937,937 of CM059436.1, forward strand.
GGGGAGAGAGATCGCTGTCGGGGGTCTATTGGTCGGGTGAGAGATCGCTGTCGGGGGTCTATTGGTCGGGTGAGAGATCGCTGTCGGGGGTCTATTGGTCGGGTGAGAGATCGCTGTCGGGGGTCTATTGGTCGGGGAGAGATCGCTGTCGGGGGTCTATTGGTCGGGGAGAGAGATCGCTGTCGGTGGTCTATTGGTCGGGGAGAGAGATCGCTGTCGGGGGTCTATTGGTCGGGGGGAGAGAGAGATCGCTGTCGAGGGTCTATTGGTCGGGGGGAGAGATCGCTGTCGGGGGTCTATTGGTCGGGGAGAGAGATCGCTGTCGGGAGTCTATTGGTCGGGGAGAGAGAGATCGCTGTCGGGGATCTATTGGTCGGGGAGAGAGATCGCTGTCGGGAGTCTATTGGTCGGGGAGAGAGAGATCGCTGTCGGGGGTCTATTGGTCGGGGAGAGAGAGATCGCTGTCGGGGGTCTATTGGTCGGGGAGAGAGAGATCGCTGTCGGGAGTCTATTGGTCGGGGAGAGAGAGATCGCTGTCGGGGTCTATTGGTCGGGGGAGAGAGAGATCGCTGTCGGGGGTCTTTTGGTCGGAGAGAGAGAGAGATCGCTGTCGGGGGTCTATTGGTCGGGGAGAGAGATCGCTGTCGGGGGTCTATTGGTCGGGGGGAGAGAGATCGCTGTCGGGGGTCTTTTGGTCGGAGAGAGAGAGAGATCGCTGTCGGGGGTCTATTGGTCGGGGGGAGAGAGATCGCTGTCGGGGGTTTATTGGTCGGGGAGAGAGATCGCTGTTGGGGGTCTATTGGTCGGGGAGAGAGAGATCGCTGTCGGGGGTCTATTGGTCGGGGAGAGAGAGATCGCTGTCGGGGGTCTATTGGTCGGGGAGAGAGAGATCGCTGTCGGGGGTCTATTGGTCGGGGAGAGAGATCGCTGTCGGGGGTCTATTGGTCGGGGGGAGAGGGATCGCTGTCGGGGGTCTATTGGTCGGGGGAGAGAGAGATCGCTGTCGGGGGTCTATTGGTCGGGGGAGAGAGAGATCGCTGTCGGGGATCTATTGGTCGGGGAGAGAGAGATCGCTGTCGGGGGTCTTTTGGTCGGGGGGAGAGAGAGATCGCTGTCGGGGGTCTATTGGTCGGGGGAGAGAGAGATCGCTGTCGGGGATCTATTGGTCGGGGGAGAGAGAGATCGCTGTCGGGGGTCTATTGGTCGGGGGAGAGAGAGATCGCTGTCGGGGGTTTAATGGTCGGGGGAGAGATCACTGTCGGGGGTCTATTGGTCGGGGGGAGAGATCGCTGTCGGGGTTCTATTGGTCGGGGAGAGAGATCGCTGTTGGTGGTCTATTGGTCGGAGAGAGAGAGATCGCTGTCGGTGGTCTATTGGTCGGGGAGAGAGAGATCGCTGTCGGGGGTCTATTGGTCGGGGGAGAGAGATCGCTGTCGGGGGTCTATTGGTCGGGGGAGAGAGATCGCTGTCGGGGGTCTATTGGTCGGGGGAGAGAGAGATCGCTGTCGGGGGCTATTGGTCGGAGAGAGAGAGATCGCTGTCGGTGGTCTATTGGTCGGGGAGAGAGAGATCGCTGTCGGGGGTCTATTGGTCGGGGGAGAGAGATCGCTGTCGGGGGTCTATTGGTCGGGGAGAGTGAGAGATCGCTGTCGGGGATCTATTGGTCGGGGAGAGAGAGATCGCTGTCGGGGGTCTATTGGTCGGGGAGAGAGAGAGATCGCTGTCGGGGATCTATTGGTCGGGGGAGAGAGAGATCGCTGTCGGGGGCTATTGGTCGGAGAGAGAGAGATCGCTGTCGGTGGTCTATTGGTCGGGGAGAGAGAGATCGCTGTCGGGGGTCTATTGGTCGGGGGAGAGAGATCGCTGTCGGGGGTCTATTGGTCGGGGAGAGTGAGAGATCGCTGTCGGGGGTCTATTGGTCGGGGAGAGTGAGAGATCGCTGTCGGGGGTCTATTGGTCGGGGAGAGAGAGATCACTGTCGGGGGTCTATTGGTCGGGGAGAGAGAGATCGCTGTCGGGGGTCTATTGGTCGGGGAGAGTGAGAGATCGCTGTCGGGGGTCTATTGGTCGGGGAGAGAGAGATCACTGTCGGGGGTCTATTGGTCGGGGAGAGAGAGATCGCTTTCGGGGGTCTATTGGTCGGGGAGAGTGAGAGATCGCTGTCGGGGGTCTATTGGTCGGGGAGAGAGAGATCACTGTCGGGGGTCTATTGGTCGGGGAGAGAGAGATCGCTTTCGGGGGTCTATTGGTCGGGGAGAGTGAGAGATCGCTGTCGGGGGTCTATTGGTCGGGGAGAGTGAGAGATCGCTGTCGGGGGTCTATTGGTCGGGGAGAGAGAGATCACTGTCGGGGGTCTATTGGTCGGGGAGAGAGAGATCGCTGTCGGGGGTTTAATGGTCGGGGAGAGAGAGATCACTGTCGGGGGTCTATTGGTCGGGGAGAGAGAGATCACTGTCGGGGGTCTATTGGTCGGGGAGAGAGAGATCGCTGTCGGGGGTCTATTGGTCGGGGAGAGAGAGATCGCTGTCGGGGGTCTATTGGTCGGGGAGAGAGAGATCGCTGTCGGGGGTCTATTGGTCGGGGAGAGAGAGATCGCTGTCGGGGATCTATTGGTCGGGGAGAGAGAGAGATCACTGTCGGGGGTCTATTGGTCGGGGAGAGAGAGATCACTGTCGGGGGTCTATTGGTCGGGGAGAGAGAGAGATCGCTGTCGGGGGTCTATTGGTCGCGGAGAGAGATCGCTTTCGGGGGTCTATTGGTCGGGGAGAGATCGCTGTCGGGGGTTTATTGGTCGGGGGGAGAGAGATCGCTGTCGGTGGTCTATTGGTCGGGGAGAGATCGCTGTCGGGGGTCTATTGGTCGGGGAGAGAGAGATCGCTGTCGGGGGTCTATTGGTCGGGGAGAGAGAGAGATCGCTGTCGGGGGTCCATTGGTCGGGGGGAGAGATCACTGTCGGGGGTCTATTGGTCGGGGAGAGAGATCGCTGTCGGGGGTCTATTGGTCGGAGAGAGAGAGATCACTGTTGGGGGTCTATTGGTCGGGAGAGAGATCGCTGTCGGGGGTCTATTGCTCGGGGAGAGAGATCGCTGTCGGGGGTCTATTGGTCGGGGAGAGAGATCGCTGTCGGGGATCTATTGGTCGGGGAGAGAGAGATCGCTGTCGGGGGTCTATTGGTCGGAGAGAGAGAGATCGCTGTCGGGGGTCCATTGGTCGGGGGGAGAGATCGCTGTCGGGGGTCTATTGGTCGGGGAGAGAGATCGCTGTCGGTGGTCTATTGGTCGGGGGAGAGAGAGATCGCTGTCGGGGGTCTATTGGTCGGGGGAGAGAGAGATCGCTGTCGGGGGTCTATTGGTCGGGGGAGAGAGAGATCGCTGTCGGGGGTCTATTGGTCGGGGAGAGAGAGATCGCTGTCGGGGGTCTATTTGTCGGGGAGAGAGAGATCGCTGTCGGGGGTCTATTGGTCGGGGGGAGAGAGATCACTGTCGGGGGTCTATTGGTCGGGGGAGAGAGATCGCTGTCGGGGGTCTATTGGTCGGGGGGAGAGATCGCTGTCGTAGGTCTATTGGTCGGGGAGAGAGAGATCACTGTCGGGGGTCTATTGGTCGGGGGAGAGAGATCGCTGTCGGGGGTCTATTGGTCGGGGGGAGAGATCGCTGTCGGGGGTCTATTGGTCGGGGGGAGAGATCATTGTCGGGGGTCTATTGGTCGGGGAGAGAGATCGCTGTCGGGGGTCTATTGGTCGGGGGGAGAGATCGCTGTCGGGGGTCTATTGGTCGGGGGGAGAGAGAGATCGCTGTCGGGGGTCTATTGGTCGGGGGAGAGAGAGATCGTTGTCGGGGGTCTATTGGTCGGGGGGAGAGATCGCTGTCGGGGGTCTATTGGTCGGGGGGGAGAGAGATCGCTGTCGGGGGTCTATTGGTCGGGGGAGAGAGAGATCGTTGTCGGGGGTCTATTGGTCGGGGGAGAGAGATCGCTGTCGGGGGTCTATTGGTCGGGGGAGAGAGATCGCTGTCGGGGGTCTGTTGGTCGGGGGAGAGAGATCGCTGTCGGGGGTCTATTGGTCGGGGGAGAGAGATCGCTGTCGGGGGTCTATTGGTCGGGGAGAGAGAGATCGCTGTCGGGGGTTTATTAGTCGGGGGGAGAGATCGCTGTCGGGGTCTATTGGTCGGGGGAGAGAGAGATCGCTGTCGGGAGTCTATTGGTCGGGGAGAGAGAGAGATCGCTGTCGGGGGTCTATTGGTCGGGGAGAGAGAGATCGCTGTCGGGGATCTATTGGTCGGGGGAGAGAGATCGCTGTCGGGAGTCTATTGGTCGGGGGAGAGAGATCGCTGTCGGGGGTCTATTGGTCGGGGGGAGAGAGAGATCGCTGTCGGGGGTCTATTGGTCGGAGAGAGAGAGAGATCGCTGTCGGGGGTCTATTGGTCGGGGGAGAGAGATCGCTGTCGGGGGTCTATTGGTCGGGGGAGAGAGATCGCTGTCGGGAGTCTATTGGTCGGGGGAGAGAGATCGCTGTCGGGGGTCTATTGGTCGGGGGGAGAGAGAGATCGCTGTCGGGGGTCTATTGGTCGGAGAGAGAGAGAGATCGCTGTCGGGGGTCTATTGGTCGGGGGAGAGAGATCGCTGTCGGGGGTCTATTGGTCGGGGGAGAGAGATCGCTGTCGGGGGTCTATTGGTCGGGGGGAGAGAGAGATCGCTGTCGGGGGTCTATTGGTCGGGGGAGAGAGATCGCTGTCGGGAGTCTATTGGTCGGGGGAGAGAGAGATCGCTGTCGGGGGTCTATTGGTCGGAGAGAGAGAGAGATCGCTGTCGGGGGTCTATTGGTCGGGGGAGAGAGATCGCTGTCGGGGGTCTATTGGTCGGAGAGAGAGAGATCGCTGTCGGGGGTCTATTGTTCGGGGGGAGAGAGATCGCTGTCGGGGGTCTATTGGTCGGGGAGAGAGAGATCGCTGTCGGGGGTCTATTGTTCGGGGGGAGAGAGATCGCTGTCGGGGGTCTATTGGTCGGGGAGAGAGAGATCGCTGTCGGGGGTCCATTGGTCGGGGGGAGAGAGATCGCTGTCGGGGGTCTATTGGTCGGAGAGAGAGAGATCGCTGTCGGGGGTCTATTGTTCGGGGGAGAGATCGCTGTCGGGGGTCTATTGGTCGGGGAGAGAGATCGCTGTCGGTGGTCTATTGGTCGGGGGGAGAGAGATCGCTGTCGGGGGTCTATTGTTCGGGGGAGAGATCGCTGTCGGGGGTCTATTGGTCGGGGAGAGAGAGATCACTGTCGGGGGTCTATTGGTCGGGGGGAGAGAGATCGCTGTCGGGGGTCTATTGGTCGGGGAGAGAGAGATCGCTGTCGTAGGTCTATTGGTCGGGGAGAGAGAGATCACTGTCGGGGGTCTATTGGTCGGGGGGAGAGAGATCGCTGTCGGGGGTCTATTGGTCGGGGAGAGAGAGATCGCTGTCGGGGATCTATTGGTCGGGGGGAGAGATCGCTGTCGTAGGTCTATTGGTCGGGGGGAGAGAGAGATCGCTGTCGGGGGTCTATTGGTCGGGGGGAGAGATCGCTGTCGGGGGTCTATTGGTCGGGGGGAGAGATCGTTGTCGGGGGTCTATTGGTCGGGAGAGAGAGAGATCGTTGTCGGGGGTCTATTGGTCGGGGGGAGAGATCGCTGTCGTAGGTCTATTGGTCGGGGAGAGAGAGATCACTGTCGGGGGTCTATTGGTCGGGGAGAGAGAGATCACTGTCGGGGGTCTATTGGTCGGGGAGAGAGAGAGATCGCTGTCGGGGGTCTATTGGTCGGGGGGAGAGATCGCTGTCGGGGGTCTATTGGTCGGGGGGAGAGAGAGATCGCTGTCGGGGATCTATTGGTCGGGGGGAGAGAGAGATCGCTGTCGGGGGTCTATTGGTCGGGGGGAGAGATCGTTGTCGGGGGTCTATTGGTCGGGAGAGAGAGAGATCGTTGTCGGGGGTCTATTGGTCGGGGGAGAGAGATCGCTGTCGGGGTTCTATTGGTCGGGGAGAGATCGCTGTCGGGGTCTATTGGTCGGGGAGAGATCGCTGTCGGGGGTCTATTGGTCGGGGAGAGATCGCTGTCGGGGTCTATTGGTCGGGGAGAGAGATCGCTGTCTGGGGTCTATTGGTCGGGGAGAGAGATCGCTGTCGGGGGTCTATTGGTCGGGGGGGGAGAGAGATCGCTGTCGGGGATCTATTGGTCGGGGGGAGAGAGAGATCGCTGTCGGGGGTCTATTGGTCGGGGGGAGAGATCGTTGTCGGGGGTCTATTGGTCGGGAGAGAGAGAGATCATTGTCGGGGGTCTATTGGTCGGGGGAGAGAGATCGCTGTCGGGGTTCTATTGGTCGGGGAGAGATCGCTGTCGGGGTCTATTGGTCGGGGAGAGATCGCTGTCGGGGGTCTATTGGTCGGGGAGAGATCGCTGTCGGGGTCTATTGGTCGGGGAGAGAGATCGCTGTCTGGGGTCTATTGGTCGGGGAGAGAGATCGCTGTCGGGGGTCTATTGGTCGGGGAGAGAGATCGCTGTCGGGGGTCTATTGGTCGGGGGGGAGAGAGATCGCTGTCGGGGGTCTATTGGTCGGGGGGAGAGAGATCGCTGTCGGGGTCTATTGGTCGGGGAGAGAGATCGCTGTCGGGGGTCTATTGGTCGGGGAGAGAGAGATCGCTGTCGGGGGTCTATTGGTCGGGGGGAGAGATCGCTGTCGATGGTCTATTGGTCGGGGGGACAGATCGCTGTCGGGGGTCTATTGGTCGGGGGAGAGAGAGATCGCTGTCGGGGGTCTATTGGTCGGGGAGAGAGATCGCTGTCGGGGTTCTATTGGTCGGGGAGAGAGAGATCGCTGTCGGGGGTCTATTGGTCGGGGGGAGAGAGAGATCACTGTCGGGGGTCTATTGGTCGGGGGGAGAGATCGCTGTCGGGGTTCTATTGGTCGGGGAGAGAGAGATCGCTGTCGGGGGTCTATTGGTCGGGGAGAGAGAGATCGCTGTCGGGGATCTATTGGTCGGGGGGAGAGATCGCTGTCGGGGGTCTATTTGTCGGGGGAGAGAGAGATCGCTGTCGGGGGTCTATTGGTCGGAGAGAGATCATTGTCGGGGGTCTATTGGTCGGGGGGAGAGAGATCGCTGTCGGGGGTCTATTGGTCGGGGGAGAGAGAGATCGCTGTCGGGGGTTTAATGGTCGGGGGAGAGAGAGATCGCTGTCGGGGATCTATTGGTCGGGGGAGAGAGAGATCGCTGTCGGGGGTCTATTGGTCGGGGAGAGAGAGATCGCTGTCGGGGGTCTATTGGTCGGGGAGAGAGAGATCGCTGTCGGGGGTCTATTGGTCGGGGGAGAGAGAGATCGCTGTCGGGGTTCTATTGGTCGGGGAGAGAGAGATCGCTGTCGGGGTTCTATTGGTCGGGGAGAGAGAGATCGCTGTCGGGGGTCAATTGGTCGGAGGAGAGAGAGATCGCTGTCGGGGGTCTATTGGTCGGGGAGAGAGAGATCGCTGTCGGGGGTCTATTGGTCGGGAGAGAGAGATCGCTGTCGGGGGTCTATTGGTCGGGAGAGAGAGATCGCTGTCGGGGGTCTATTGGTCGGGAGAGAGAGATCGCTGTCGGGGGTCTATTGGTCGGGGAGAGAGAGATCGCTGTCGGGGGTCTATTGGTCGGGGAGCGAGAGATCGCTGTCGGGGGTCTATTGGTCGGGGGAGAGAGAGATCGCTGTCGGGGGTCTATTGGTCGGGGAGAGAGAGATCGCTGTCGGGGTCTATTGGTCGGGGGGGAAAGAGATCGCTGTCGGGGGTCTATTGGTCGGGGGAGAGAGAGATCGCTGTCGGGGGTCTATTGGTCGGGGGAGAGAGAGATCGCTGTCGGGGGTCTATTGGTCGGGGGGAGAGAGATCGCTGTCGGGGGTCTATTGGTCGGGGAGAGAGAGATCGCTGTCGGGGGTCTATTGGTCGGGGGGGAAAGAGATCGCTGTCGGGGGTCTATTGGTCGGGGAGAGATCATTGTCGGGGGGGAGATGGTGATCGGGGGGGAGATGGTGGTCGGGGGGAGATGGTGGTCGGGGGAGATGGTGGTCGGGGGGAGATGGTGGTCGGGGGGAGATGGTGGTCGGGGGGGGGGAGATGGTGGTCGGGGGGAGATGGTAGTCGGGGGGAGATGGTGGTCGGGTGGGAGATGGTGGTCGGGGGATATGGTAGTCGGGGGGAGATGGTGGTCGGGGGGGAGATGGTGGTCGGGGGGGATGGTGGTCGGGGGGGGAGATGGTGGTCGGGGGAGATGGTAGTCGGGGGGGATGGTGGTCGGGGGGGGAGATGGTGGTCGGGGGGAGATGGTGGTCGGGGGGAGATGGTGGTCGGGGGGGGAGATGGTGGTCGGGGGGGGAGATGGTGGTCGGGGGGGAGATGGTGGTCGGGGGGAGATGGTGGTCGGGGGGATGGTGGTCGGGGGAGATGGTGGTCGGGTGGAGATGGTGGTCGGGGGGAGATGGTGGTCGGGGGGGGAGATGGTGGTCGGGGGGGGAGATGGTGGTCGGGGGGGAGATGGTGGTCGGGGGGAGATGGTGGTCGGGGGAGATGGTGGTCGGGTGGAGATGGTGGTCGGGGGGAGATGGTGGTCGGGGGGAGATGGTGGTCGGGGGGAGATGGTGGTCGGGGTGGAGATGGTGGTCGGGGGGAGATGGTGGTCGGGGGGATGGTGGTCGGGGGAGATGGTGGTCGGGTGGAGATGGTGGTCGGGGGGAGATGGTGGTCGGGGGGAGATGGTGGTCGGGGGGAGATGGTGATCGGGGGGGAGATGGTGGTCGGGGGGATGGTGGTCGGGGGGGAGATGGTGGTCGGGGGGATGGTGGTCGGGGGGATGGTGGTCGGGGAGATGGTGGTCGGGGGGAGATGGTGGTCGGGGGGAGATGGTGGTCGGGGGGGAGATGGTGGTCGGGGGGGATGTTGATCGGGGGGGGAGATGGTGGTCGGGGGGAGATGGTGGTCGGGGGGAGATGGTGGTCGGGGGGATGGTGGTCGGGGGGAGATGGTGGTCGGGGGGGAGATGGTGGTCGGGGGGAGATGGTGGTCGGGGGAGATGGTGGTCGGGGGGATGGTGGTCGGGGAGATGGTGGTCGGGGGGAGATGGTGGTCGGGGGGATGGTGGTCGGGGAGATGGTGGTCGGGGGAGATGGTGGTCGGGGGGGGATGGTGGTCGGGGGGAGATGGTGGTCGGGGAGATGGTGGTCGGGGGGATGGTGGTCGGGCAGATGGTGGTCGGGGGAGATGGTGGTCGGGGGGGGATGGTGGTTGGGGGAGATGGTGGTCGGGGGGGAGATGGTGGTCGGGGGGAGATGGTGGTCGGGGGAGATGGTGGTCGGGGGGAGATGGTGGTCGGGGGGAGATGGTGGTCGGGGGGGAGATGGTGGTCGGGGGGGGATGGTGGTCGGGTGGAGATGGTGGTCGGGGGGGAGATGGTGGTCGGGGGGTAGATGGTGGTCGGGGGGGTGATGGTGGTCGGGGGGAGATGGTGGTCGGGGGAGATGGTGGTCGGGGGGAGATGGTGGTCGGGGAGGAGATGGTGGTCGGGGGAGATGGTAGTCGGGGGGAGATGGTGGTCGGGGGGAGATGGTGGTCGGGGGGAGATGGTGGTCGGGGGAGATGGTGGTCGGGGGGAGATGGTGGTCGGGGGGAGACGGTGGTCGGGGGGAGATGGTGGTCGGGGGGAGATGGTGGTCGGTGGGGGAGATGGTGATCGGGGTGGAGATGGTGGTCGGGGGAGATGGTGGTCGGGGGGAGATGGTGGTCGGGGGGGGATGGTGGTCGGGTGGAGATGGTGGTCGGGGGGATGGTGGTCGGGGGGAGATGGTGGTCGGTGGGTGATGGTGATCGGGGTGGAGATGGTGGTCGGGGGAGATGGTGGTCGGGGGGAGATGGTATTCGGGGGGAGATGGTGGTCGGGGGGGAGATGGTGGTCGGGGGGAGATGGTGGTCGGGGGAGATGGTGGTCGGGGGGAGATGGTGGTCGGGGGGAGATGGTGGTCGGGGGGAGATGGTGGTCGGGGGGAGATGGTGGTCGGGGGGAGATGGTGGTCGGTGGGGGAGATGGTGATCGGGGTGGAGATGGTGGTCGGGGGAGATGGTGGTCGGGGGGAGATGGTGGTCGGGGGGGGATGGTGGTCGGGTGGAGATGGTGGTCGGGGGGATGGTGGTCGGGGGGAGATGGTGGTCGGTGGGGGAGATGGTGATCGGGGTGGAGATGGTGGTCGGGGGAGATGGTGGTCGGGGGGAGATGGTGGTCGGGGGGGGATGGTGGTCGGGGGGAGATGGTGGTCGGGGGAGATGGTGGTCGGGGGAGATGGTGGTCGGGGGAGATGGTGGTCGGGGGGAGATGGTGGTCGGGGGGGGATGGTGGTCGGGGGGAGATGGTGGTCGGGGGAGATGGTGGTCGGGGGCGTGGATGGTGGTCGGGGGGAGATGGTGGTCGGGGGGAGATGGTGGTCGGGGGCGTGGATGGTGGTCGGGGGGAGATGGTGGTCGGGGGAGATGGTGGTCGGGGGAGATGGTGGTCGGGGGCGTGGATGGTGGTCGGGGGGAGATGGTGGTCGGGGAGATGGTGGTCGGGGGCGTGGATGGTGGTCGGGGGGAGATGGTGGTCGGGGGAGATGGTGGTCGGGGGAGATGGTGGTCGGGGGGAGATGGTGGTCGGGGGGGATGGTGGTCGGGTGGAGATGGTGGTCGGGGCGAGATGGTGGTCGGGGGGATGGTGGTCGGGTGGAGATGGTGGTCGGGTGGATGGTGGTCGGGGGGAGATGGTGGTCGGGGGGGAGATGGTGATCGGGGTGGAGATGGTGGTCGGGGGAGATGGTGGTCGGGGGGAGATGGTGGTCGGGGGGGGATGGTGGTCGGGGGGAGATGGTGGTCGGGGGAGATGGTGGTCGGGGGCGTGGATGGTGGTCGGGGGGAGATGGTGGTCGGGGGGAGATGGTGGTCGGGGGCGTGGATGGTGGTCGGGGAGATGGTGGTCGGGGGCGTGGATGGTGGTCGGGGGGAGATGGTGGTCGGGGGAGATGGTGGTCGGGGGAGATGGTGGTCGGGGGCGTGGATGGTGGTCGGGGGGAGATGGTGGTCGGGGAGATGGTGGTCGGGGGCGTGGATGGTGGTCGGGGGGAGATGGTGGTCGGGGGAGATGGTGGTCGGGGGGGAGATGGTGGTCGGGGGAGATGGTGGTCGGGTGGAGATGGTGGTCAGGGGGAGATGGTGGTCGGGGGGAGATGGTGGTCGGGGGGAGATGGTGGTCGGGGGGAGATGGTGGTCGGGGGCGTGGATGGTGGTCGGGGGCAGATGGTGGTCGGGGGGAGATGGTGGTCGGGGGGAGATGGTGGTCGGGGGGAGATGGTGGTCGGGGGCGTGGATGGTGGTCGGGGGGAGATGGTGGTCGGGGGGAGATGGTGGTCGGGGGGAGATGGTGGTCGGGGGGAGATGGTGGTCGGGGGAGATGGTGGTCGGGGGAGATGGTGGTCGGGGGCGTGGATGGTGGTCGGGGGGAGATGGTGGGCGGGGAGATGGTGGTCGGGGGGGAGATGGTGGTCGGGGGGGAGATGGTGATCGGGGGAGATGGTGGTCGGGGGCGTGGATGGTGGTCGGGGGGAGATGGTGGTCGGGGGGGATGGTGGTCGGGGGGAGATGGTGGTCGGGGGGGAGATGGTGGTCGTGTGGAGATGGTGGTCGGTGGGGGAGATGCTGATCGGGGGGAGATGGTGGTCGGGGGAGATGGTGGTCGGGGGGAGATGGTGGTCGGGGGGGAGATGGTGGTCGGGGGGAGATGGTGGTCGGGGGAGATGGTGGTCGGGGGAGATGGTGGTCGGTGGGGGATGGTGGTCGGGGGGGAGATGGTGGTCGGGTGGAGATGGTGGTCGGGGGGAGATGGTGGTCGGGTGGAGATGGTGGTCGGGGGGAGATGGTGATCGGGGGGAGATGGTGGTCGGGGGGAGATGGTGGTCGGGGGGAGATGGTGGTCGGGGGGAGATGGTGGTCGGTGGGGGAGATGGTGATCGGGGGGAGATGGTGGTCGGGGGGGAGATGGTGGTCGGGGGGAGATGGTGGTCGGGGGAGATGGTGGTCGGGGGAGATGGTGGTCGGGGGAGATGGTGGTCGGGGGAGATGGTGGTCGGGGGGAGATGGTGGTCGGGCGGAGATGGTGTTCGGGCGGAGATGGTGGTCGGGGGGGAGATGGTGATCGGGGGGAGATGGTGGTCGGGGGGGGAGATGGTGATCGGGGGGAGATGGTGATCGGGGGGAGATGGTGGTCGGGGGGAGATGGTGGTCGGTGGGGGAGATGGTGGTCGGGGGGGAGATGGTGGTCGGGGGGGAGATGGTGGTCGTGGGGGAGATGGTGGTCAGGGGGGAGATGGTGGTCGGGGGGAGATGGTGGTCGGGGGGGGTAGATGGTGGTCGGGGGGAGATGGTAGTCGGGGGGAGATGGTGGTCGGGTGGGAGATGGTGGTCGGGGGAGATGGTAGTCGGGGGGAGATGGTGGTCGGGGGGGGAGATGGTGGTCGGGGGGGATGGTGGTCGGGGAGAGATGGTGGTCGGGGGGAGATGGTGGTCGGGGGAGATGGTGGTCGGGGGGGGATGGTGGTCGGGGGGGGAGATGGTGGTCGGGGGAGATGGTAGTCGGGGGGGGATGGTGGTCGGGGGGGATGGTGGTCGGGGGGGGAGATGGTGGTCGGGGGGGAGATGGTGGTCGGGGGGAGATGGTGGTCGGGGGGGTAGATGGTGGTCGTGGGGGAGATGGTGGTCAGGGGGGAGATGGTGCTCGGGGGGGGGAGATGGTGGTCGGGGGGAGATGGTAGTCGGGGGGAGATGGTGGTCGGGTGGGAGATGGTGGTCGGGGGAGATGGTAGTCGGGGGGAGATGGTGGTCGGGGGGGGAGATGGTGGTCGGGGGGGATGGTGGTCGGGGGGAGATGGTGGTCGGGGGGAGATGGTGGTCGGGGGAGATGGTGGTCGGGGGGGGATGGTGGTCGGGGGGGGAGATGGTGGTCGGGGGAGATGGTAGTCGGGGGGGGATGGTGGTCGGGGGGGATGGTGGTCGGGGGGGGAGATGGTGGTCGGGGGGAGATGGTGGTCGGGGGGAGATGGTGGTCGGGGGGGGAGATGGTGGTCGGGGGGGAGATGGTGGTCGGGGGGGAGATGGTGGTCGGGGGGAGATGGTGGTCGGGGGGGATGGTGGTCGGGGGAGATGGTGGTCGGGTGGAGATGGTGGTCGGGGGGAGATGGTGGTCGGGGGGGGAGATGGTGGTCGGGGGGGGAGATGGTGGTCGGGGGGGAGATGGTGGTCGGGGGGAGATGGTGGTCGGGGGGATGGTGGTCGGGGGAGATGGTGGTCGGGTGGAGATGGTGGTCGGGGGGAGATGGTGGTCGGGGGGAGATGGTGGTCGGGGTGGAGATGGTGGTCGGGGGGAGATGGTGGTCGGGGGGATGGTGGTCGGGGGAGATGGTGGTCGGGTGGAGATGGTGGTCGGGGGGAGATGGTGGTCGGGGGGAGATGGTGGTCGGGGGGAGATGGTGATCGGGGGGGAGATGGTGGTCGGGGGGGATGGTGGTCGGGGGGGAGATGGTGGTCGGGGGGATGGTGGTCGGGGGGGAGATGGTGGTCGGGGGGGAGATGGTGATCGGGGTGGAGATGGTGGTCGGGGGAGATGGTGGTCGGGGGGAGATGGTGGTCGGGGGGGGATGGTGGTCGGGGGGAGATGGTGGTCGGGGGAGATGGTGGTCGGGGGCGTGGATGGTGGTCGGGGGGAGATGGTGGTCGGGGGGAGATGGTGGTCGGGGGCGTGGATGGTGGTCGGGGAGATGGTGGTCGGGGGCGTGGATGGTGGTCGGGGGGAGATGGTGGTCGGGGGAGATGGTGGTCGGGGGAGATGGTGGTCGGGGGCGTGGATGGTGGTCGGGGGGAGATGGTGGTCGGGGAGATGGTGGTCGGGGGCGTGGATGGTGGTCGGGGGGAGATGGTGGTCGGGGGAGATGGTGGTCGGGGGGGAGATGGTGGTCGGGGGAGATGGTGGTCGGGTGGAGATGGTGGTCAGGGGGAGATTGTGGTCGGGGGGAGATGGTGGTCGGGGGGAGATGGTGGTCGGGGGGAGATGGTGGTCGGGGGCGTGGATGGTGGTCGGGGGCAGATGGTGGTCGGGGGGAGATGGTGGTCGGGGGGAGATGGTGGTCGGGGGGAGATGGTGGTCGGGGGCGTGGATGGTGGTCGGGGGGAGATGGTGGTCGGGGGGAGATGGTGGTCGGGGGGAGATGGTGGTCGGGGGGAGATGGTGGTCGGGGGAGATGGTGGTCGGGGGAGATGGTGGTCGGGGGCGTGGATGGTGGTCGGGGGGAGATGGTGGTCGGGGAGATGGTGGTCGGGGGGGAGATGGTGGTCGGGAGGGAGATGGTGATCGGGGGGAGATGGTGGTCGGGGGCGTGGATGGTGGTCGGGGGGAGATGGTGGTCGGGGGGGATGGTGGTCGGGGGGAGATGGTGGTCGGGGGGGAGATGGTGGTCGGGTGGAGATGGTGGTCGGTGGGGGAGATGGTGATCGGGGGGAGATGGTGGTCGGGGGAGATGGTGGTCGGGGGGAGATGGTGGTCGGGGGGGAGATGGTGGTCGGGGGGAGATGGTGGTCGGGGGAGATGGTGGTCGGGGGAGATGGTGGTCGGTGGGGGATGGTGGTCGGGGGGAGATGGTGGTCGGGTGGAGATGGTGGTCGGGGGGAGATGGTGGTCGGGTGGAGATGGTGGTCGGGGGAGATGGTGATCGGGGGGAGATGGTGGTCGGGGGGAGATGGTGGTCGGGGGAGATGGTGGTCGGGGGGAGATGGTGGTCGGTGGGGGAGATGGTGATCGGGGGGAGATGGTGGTCGGGGGGGAGATGGTGGTCGGGGGGAGATGGTGGTCGGGGGAGATGGTGGTCGGGGGGAGATGGTGGTCGGGGGAGATGGTGGTCGGGGGAGATGGTGGTCGGGGGGGAGATGGTGGTCGGGCGGAGATGGTGTTCGGGCGGAGATGGTGGTCGGGGGGGAGATGGTGATCGGGGGGAGATGGTGGTCGGGGGGGGAGATGGTGATCGGGGGGAGATGGTGATCGGGGGGAGATGGTGGTCGGGGGGAGATGGTGGTCGGTGGGGGAGATGGTGGTCGGGGGGGGAGATGGTGGTCGGGGGGGAGATGGTGGTCGTGGGGGAGATGGTGGTCAGGGGGGAGATGGTGGTCGGGGGGAGATGGTGGTCGGGGGGGGGAGATGGTGGTCGGGGGGAGATGGTAGTCGGGGGGAGATGGTGGTCGGGTGGGAGATGGTGGTCGGGGGAGATGGTAGTCGGGGGGAGATGGTGGTCGGGGGGGAGATGGTGGTCGGGGGGGATGGTGGTCGGGGGGAGATGGTGGTCGGGGGGAGATGGTGGTCGGGGGAGATGGTGGTCGGTGGGGGAGATGGTGATCGGGGGGAGATGGTGGTCGGGGGAGATGGTGGTCGGGGGGAGATGGTGGTCGGGGGGGAGATGGTGGTCGGGGGGAGATGGTGGTCGGGGGAGATGGTGGTCGGGGGAGATGGTGGTCGGTGGGGGATGGTGGTCGGGGGGAGATGGTGGTCGGGTGGAGATGGTGGTCGGGGGGAGATGGTGGTCGGGTGGAGATGGTGGTCGGGGGGAGATGGTGATCGGGGGGAGATGGTGGTCGGGGGGAGATGGTGGTCGGGGGAGATGGTGGTCGGGGGGAGATGGTGGTCGGTGGGGAAGATGGTGATCGGGGGGAGATGGTGGTCGGGGGGGAGATGGTGGTCGGGGGGAGATGGTGGTCGGGGGAGATGGTGGTCGGGGGAGATGGTGGTCGGGGGAGATGGTGGTCGGGGGAGATGGTGGTCGGGCGGAGATGGTGTTCGGGCGGAGATGGTGGTCGGGGGGGAGATGGTGATCGGGGGGAGATGGTGGTCGGGGGGGGAGATGGTGATCGGGGGGAGATGGTGATCGGGGGGAGATGGTGGTCGGGGGGAGATGGTGGTCGGTGGGGGAGATGGTGGTCGGGGGGGAGATGGTGGTCGGGGGGGAGATGGTGGTCGTGGGGGAGATGGTGGTCAGGGGGGAGATGGTGGTCGGGGGGAGATGGTGGTCGGGGGGGGGGAGATGGTGGTCGGGGGGAGATGGTAGTCGGGGGAGATGGTGGTCGGGTGGGAGATGGTGGTCGGGGGAGATGGTAGTCGGGGGGAGATGGTGGTCGGGGGGGAGATGGTGGTCGGGGGGGGATGGTGGTCGGGGGGGAGATGGTGGTCGGGGGGAGATGGTGGTCGGGGGAGATGGTGGTCGGAGGGGGATGGTGGTCGGGGGGGGAGATGGTGGTCGGGGGAGATGGTAGTCGGGGGGGGATGGTGGTCGGGGGGGATGGTGGTCGGGGGGGGGAGATGGTGGTCGGGGGGAGATGGTGGTCGGGGGGAGATGGTGGTCGGGGGGGGAGATGGTGGTCGGGGGGGGAGATGGTGGTCGGGGGGGAGATGGTGGTCGGGGGGATGGTGGTCGGGGGAGATGGTGGTCGGGTGGAGATGGTGGTCGGGGGGAGATGGTGGTCGGGGGGGGAGATGGTGGTCGGGGGGGGAGATGGTGGTCGGGGGGGAGATGGTGGTCGGGGGGAGATGGTGGTCGGGGGGATGGTGGTCGGGGGAGATGGTGGTCGGGTGGAGATGGTGGTCGGGGGGAGATGGTGGTCGGGGGGAGATGGTGGTCGGGGGGAGATGGTGGTCGGGGTGGAGATGGTGGTCGGGGGGAGATGGTGGTCGGGGGGATGGTGGTCGGGGGAGATGGTGGTCGGGTGGAGATGGTGGTCGGGGGGAGATGGTGGTCGGGGGGGAGATGGTGGTCGGGTGGAGATGGTGGTCGGGGGGAGATGGTGGTCGGGGGGAGATGGTGGTCGGGGGGAGATGGTGGTCGGGGTGGAGATGGTGGTCGGGGGGAGATGGTGGTCGGGGGGATGGTGGTCGGGGGAGATGGTGGTCGGGTGGAGATGGTGGTCGGGGGGAGATGGTGGTCGGGGGGAGATGGTGGTCGGGGGGAGATGGTGATCGGGGGGGAGATGGTGGTCGGGGGGGATGGTGGTCGGGGGGGAGATGGTGGTCGGGGGGATGGTGGTCGGGGGGATGGTGGTCGGGGAGATGGTGGTCGCGGGGAGATGGTGGTCGGGGGGAGATGGTGGTCGGGGGGGAGATGGTGGTCGGGGGGGATGTTGATCGGGGGGGGAGATGGTGGTCGGGGGGGAGATGGTGGTCGGGGGGAGATGGTGGTCGGGGGGATGGTGGTCGGGGGGAGATGGTGGTCGGGGGGGAGATGGTGGTCGGGGGGAGATGGTGGTCGGGGGAGATGGTGGTCGGGGGGATGGTGGTCGGGGAGATGGTGGTCGGGGGGAGATGGTGGTCGGGGGGATGGTGGTCGGGGAGATGGTGGTCAGGGGAGATGGTGGTCGGGGGGGATGGTGGTCGGGGGGAGATGGTGGTCGGGGAGATGGTGGTCGGGGGATGGTGGTCGGGGAGATGGTGGTCGGGGGAGATGGTGGTCGGGGGCGGATGGTGGTTGGGGGAGATGGTGGTCGGGGGGGAGATGGTGGTCGGGGGGAGATGGTGGTCGGGGGGAAATGGTGGTCGGGGGGACGGTGGTCGGGGGGAGATGGTGGTCGGGGGGAGATGGTGGTCGGGGGGAGATGGTGGTCGGGGGGGAGATGGTGGTCGGGGGGAGATGGTGGTCGGGGGGGTAGATGGTGGTCGGGGGGGAGATGGTGGTCGGGGGGAGATGGTGGTCGGGGGAGATGGTGGTCGGGGGGAGATGGTGGTCGGGGGGGAGATGGTGGTCGGGGGGAGATGGTGGTCGGGGGGGAGATGGTGGTCGGGGGGGGATGGTGGTCGGGTGGAGATGGTGGTCGGGGGGGAGATGGTGGTCGGGGGGGTAGATGGTGGTCGGGGGGGGTGATGGTGGTCGGGGGGAGATGGTGGTCGGGGGAGATGGTGGTCGGGGGGAGATGGTGGTCGGGGGGAGATGGTGGTCGGGGAGGAGATGGTGGTCGGGGGAGATGGTAGTCGGGGGGAGATGGTGGTCGGGGGGAGATGGTGGTCGGGGGGAGATGGTGGTCGGGGGAGATGGTGGTCGGGGGGAGATGGTGGTCGGGGGGAGATGGTGGTCGGGGGGAGATACTGGTCGGGGGGAGATGGTGGTCGGTGGGGGAGATGGTGATCGGGGTGGAGATGGTGGTCGGGGGGGTGATGGTGGTCGGGGGGGGATGGTGGTCGGGTGGAGATGGTGGTCGGGGGGATGGTGGTCGGGGGGAGATGGTGGTCGGTGGGGGAGATGGTGATCGGGGTGGAGATGGTGGTCGGGGGGAGATGGTGGTCGGGGGGAGATGGTATTCGGGGGCAGATGGTGGTCGGGGGGAGATGGTGGTCGGGGGGAGATGGTGGTCGGGGGAGATGGTGGTCGGGGGGAGATGGTGGTCGGGGGGAGATGGTGGTCGGGGGGAGATGGTGGTCGGGGGGAGATGGTGGTCGGGGGGAGATGGTGGTCGGTGGGGGAGATGGTGATCGGGGTGGAGATGGTGGTCGAGGGAGATGG
This sequence comes from Squalus acanthias, assembly GCA_030390025.1. Lineage (NCBI taxonomy): Eukaryota > Metazoa > Chordata > Chondrichthyes > Squaliformes > Squalidae > Squalus > Squalus acanthias. The sequence continues at coordinate 102,956,523 of CM059436.1, forward strand.
TGGTCGGGGGGAGATGCTGGTCGGGGGGGGATGGTGGTCGGGTGGAGATGGTGGTCGGGGGGATGGTGGTCGGGGGGAGATGGTGGTCGGTGGGGGAGATGGTGATCGGGGTGGAGATGGTGGTCGGGGGAGATGGTGGTCGGGGGGAGATGGTGGTCGGGGGGGGATGGTGGTCGGGGGGAGATGGTGGTCGGGGGAGATGGTGGTCGGGGGAGATGGTGATCGGGGGGAGATGGTGGTCGGGGGAGATGGTGGTCGGGGGAGATGGTGGTCGGGGGGGATGGTGGTCGGGGGGAGATGGTGGTCGGGGGAGATGGTGGTCGGGGGCGTGGATGGTGGTCGGGGGGAGATGGTGGTCGGGGGGATGGTGGTCGGGGGGAGATGGTGGTCGGTGGGGGAGATGGTGATCGGGGTGGAGATGGTGGTCGGGGGAGATGGTGGTCGGGGGGAGATGGTGGTCGGGGGGGGATGGTGGTCGGGGGGAGATGGTGGTCGGGGGAGATGGTGGTCGGGGGCGTGGATGGTGGTCGGGGGGAGATGGTGGTCGGGGGGAGATGGTGGTCGGGGGCGTGGATGGTGGTCGGGGGGAGATGGTGGTCGGGGGAGATGGTGGTCGGGGGAGATGGTGGTCGGGGGCGTGGATGGTGGTCGGGGGGAGATGGTGGTCGGGGAGATGGTGGTCGGGGGCGTGGATGGTGGTCGGGGGGAGATGGTGGTCGGGGGAGATGGTGGTCGGGGGAGATGGTGTTCGGGGGGAGATGGTGGTCGGGGGGGATGGTGGTCGGGTGGAGATGGTGGTCGGGGCGAGATGGTGGTCGGGGGGATGGTGGTCGGGTGGAGATGGTGGTCGGGGGGATGGTGGTCGGGGGGAGATGGTGGTCGGGGGGGAGGTGGTGATCGGGGTGGAGATGGTGGTCGGGGGAGATGGTGGTCGGGGGGAGATGGTGGTCGGGGGGGGATGGTGGTCGGGGGGAGATGGTGGTCGGGGGAGATGGTGGTCGGGGGCGTGGATGGTGGTCGGGGGGAGATGGTGGTCGGGGGGAGATGCTGGTCGGGGGCGTGGATGGTGGTCGGGGAGATGGTGGTCGGGGGCGTGGATGGTGGTCGGGGGGAGATGGTGGTCGGGGGAGATGGTGGTCGGGGGAGATGGTGGTCGGGGGCGTGGATGGTGGTCGGGGGGAGATGGTGGTCGGGGAGATGGTGGTCGGGGGCGTGGATGGTGGTCGGGGGGAGATGGTGGTCGGGGGAGATGGTGGTCGGGGGGGAGATGGTGGTCGGGGGAGATGGTGGTCGGGTGGAGATGGTGGTCGGGGGGAGATGGTGGTCGGGGGGAGATGGTGGTCGGGGGGAGATGGTGGTCGGGGGGAGATGGTGGTCGGGGGCGTGGATGGTGGTCGGGGGCAGATGGTGGTCGGGGGGAGATGGTGGTCGGGGGGAGATGGTGGTCGGGGGGAGATGGTGGTCGGGGGCGTGGATGGTGGTCGGGGGGAGATGGTGGTCGGGGGGAGATGGTGGTCGGGGGGAGATGGTGGTCGGGGGGAGATGGTGGTCGGGGGAGATGGTGGTCGGGGGAGATGGTGGTCGGGGGCGTGGATGGTGGTCGGGGGGAGATGGTGGTCGGGGAGATGGTGGTCGGGGGGGAGATGGTGGTCGGGGGGGAGATGGTGATCGGGGGGAGATGGTGGTCGGGGGCGTGGATGGTGGTCGGGGGGGGATGGTGGTCGGGGGGAGATGGTGGTCGGGGGGGAGATGGTGGTCGGGTGGAGATGGTGGTCGGTGGGGGAGATGGTGATCGGGGGGAGATGGTGGTCGGGGGAGATGGTGGTCGGGGGGAGATGGTGGTCGGGGGGGAGATGGTGGTCGGGGGGAGATGGTGGTCGGGGGAGATGGTGGTCGGGGGAGATGGTGGTCGGTGGGGGGATGGTGGTCGGGGGCAGATGGTGGTCGGGTGGAGATGGTGGTCGGGGGGAGATGGTGGTCGGGTGGAGATGGTGGTCGGGGGGAGATGGTGATCGGGGGGAGATGGTGGTCGGGGGGAGATGGTGGTCGGGGAGATGGTGGTCGGGGGGAGATGGTGGTCGGTGGGGGAGATGGTGATCGGGGGGAGATGGTGGTCGGGGGGGAGATGGTGGTCGGGGGGAGATGGTGGTCGGGGGAGATGGTGGTCGGGGGAGATGGTGGTCGGGGGAGATGGTGGTCGGGGGAGATGGTGGTCGGGGGGAGATGGTGGTCGGGCGGAGATGGTGTTCGGGCGGAGATGGTGGTCGGGGGGGAGATGGTGATCGGGGGGAGATGGTGGTCGGGGGGGGAGATGGTGATCGGGGGGAGATGGTGATCGGGGGGAGATGGTGGTCGGGGGGAGATGGTGGTCGGTGGGGGAGATGGTGGTCGGGGGGGAGATGGTGGTCGGGGGGGAGATGGTGGTCGTGGGGAGATGGTGGTCAGGGGGGAGATGGTGGTCGGGGGGAGATGGTGCTCGGGGGAGATGGTGGTCGGGGGGAGATGGTGGTCGGGGGGAGATGGTGCTCGGGGGGAGATGGTGGTCGGTGGGGGAGATGGTGGTCGGGGGGAGATGGTGGTCGTGGGGGAGATGGTGGTCGGGGGGGAGATGGTGGTCGGGGGGGAGATGGTGGTCGGGGGAGATGGTGGTCGGGGGGAGATGGTGGTCGTGGGGGAGATGGTGGTCGGGGGGGAGATGGTGGTCGGGGGGGAGATGGTGGTCGGGGGGAGATGGTGGTTGTGGGGGGGATGGTGGTCGTGGGGAGATGGTGGTCGGGGGGGAGATGGTGGTCGGGGGAGATGGTGGTCGGGGGGAGATGGTGGTCGGGGGGGAGATGGTGGTCGGGGGGGGGAGGTGGTGGTCGGGGGAGATGGTGGTTGTGGGGGGAGATGGTGGTCGGGGGGGAGATGGTGGTCGGGGGAGATGGTGGTTGTGGGGGGGATGGTGGTCGGGTGGGAGATGGTGGTCGGGGGGGGAGATGGTGGTCGGGGGAGATGGTGGTCGGGGGGAGATGGTGGTCGGGGGGGATGGTGCTCGGGGAGATGGTGTGTCGGGGGGAGATGGTGGTCGGGGGGGGATGGTGCTCGGGGGGGATGGTGGTCGGGGGGGAGATGGTGGTCGGGGGGAGATGGTGGTCGGGGGGGGATGGTGGTCGGGGGAGATGGTGGTCGGGGAGATGGTGGTCGGGGAGATGGTGGTCGGGGGAGATGGTGGTCGGGGGGAGATGGTGGTCGGGGGGGAGATGGTGGTCGGGGGGAGATGGTGGTCGGGGGGAGATGGTGGTCGGGGGGGGGGGATGGTGGTCGGGGGGAGATGGTGGTCGGGGGGGGAGATGGTGGTCGGGGGGAGATGGTGGTCGGGGGGGGGGATGGTGGTCGGGGGGGGGGGATGGTGGTCGGGGGAGATGGTGGTCGGGGGGGGATGGTGGTCGTGGGGGAGATGGTGGTCGGGGGGAGATGGTGGTTGTGGGGGGGATGGTGGTCGTGGGGGAGATGGTGGTCGGGGGGAGATGGTGGTCGGGGGGAGATGGTGGTCGGGGGGGAGATGGTGGTCGGGGGGGGATGGTGGTTGTGGGGGGGATGGTGGTCGTGGGGGAGATGGTGGTCGGGGGGAGATGGTGGTCGGGGGGAGATGGTGGTCGGGGGGAGATTGTGGTCGGGGGGAGATGGTGGTCGGGGGGGGGATGGTGGTCGGGGGGAGATGGTGGTCGGGGGGGGAGATGGTGGTCGGGTGGAGATGGTGGTCGGGGGGGGAGATGGTGGTCGGGGGGAGATGGTGGTCGGGGGGGAGATGGTGGTCGGGGGGGGGATGGTGGTCGGGGGGGGATGGTGGTTGTGGGGGGGATGGTGGTCGTGGGGGAGATGGTGGTCGGGGGGAGATGGTGGTCGGGGGGAGATTGTGGTCGGGGGGAGATGGTGGTTGGGGGCGGTAGATGGTGGTTGCGGGGGATGGTGGTCGGGGGAGATGGTGGTCGGGGGGAGATGGTGGTCGGGGGGAGATGGTGGTCGGGGGGGAGATGGTGGTCGGGGGGAGATGGTGGTCGGGGGGGAGATGGTGGTCGGGGGGAGATGGTGGTCGGGGGGGAGATGGTGGTCGGGGGGGAGATGGTGGTCGGGGGGGGATCGTGGTCGGGGGGGGATGGTGTTCGGGGGGCGAGATGGTGGTTGCGGGGGATAGTGGTTGTGGGAGATGGTGGTCGGGGGTTGATGGTGGTTGAGGGTAGAACATGGTCGGAGGGGACGAGCAGATGATGCTGGGGGATCTGATCATGGGGAGGGGAGCAGACAGATCGTGGGGGGGTGGGTTTATAGGTCAGCTTGTGGTGCCTGTAGGATACACTGCTGCTCCTCCTGGTCCACAAGCAGTGCTGTAATGAAACTTACCTTCTGCATCCGGCCCTTCTCACCACCTTTCACCTGCCGGGTTTCCCAAGGCCAGGGAAGCCAGGCCGACTGGTTAACAAATTTTAACAACCGAGCCTGTTTCAGATTTTTAATTTTTTAAACTCCCACCCGAACCAAACCCACCCGTTTTTGGGGGTTAAAATTATCCCCTTATAAAGTCAAGGATTCTGTGTGCCTTTTTAACAGCCTTCTCAACTTGTCCTGCCCCCCTCAATGATTTGTGTCTGTTAACCCTCAGGTCTCTCTGTTCTTGCACCCTTTAAAATTGTACATTTAGTTTATATTGCCTCTCCTCATTCTTCCAAAATGCATCACTTCACACTTCTCTGCATTAAATTTAATCTGCCATGTGTCTGCCCCTTTTACCATCTGTCTCTGTCACCCTGAAGTCTGTTACTATCCTCCTCACTGTTTACTACTTTTCCGAGTTTTGTGCCATCTGCAAACTTTGAAATTATGCCCCCTGTATATCCAAGTCCAGGTCATTAATATATATCAAGAAGAGCATTGGTCCTAATACCGACACTTGGGGAACACCACTGTATACCTCCCTCCAGTCTGAGCAACAACCGTTCACCACTACTCTCTGCTTTCTGTCTCTGAGCCAATTTTGTATCCAGACTGCCACTGTCCCTTTATCCCATGGGCTTTAATTTTGCTAACAAGTCTATTATGTGGTACTTTATCAAACGTCTTTTGACAGAACATCAACCGCACTACCCTCATCAACCCTTTCCGTTACTTCATCAAAGAACTCCATCAAGTTGGTCAAACACGCTTTGCCGTGAACAAATCCGTGCTGACTTTCATTTATCAACCCAGGATTTTCCAAGAGACAATTAATTTTCCGGATCAGTGTCTCAAAAAGTTTCCCCACCACTGCTGTCATGTTGAATGGCCTGTAGTTGCTGGATTTATACCTCTCCAATGTGCCAACAATTTTTTTTGAGTGCGTGGCCCCTTTACAGGGCTGCCCGGCCCATTCACAGTTCCGCTCATGCGTGAAATTTAACATTGAGCATTGTCCCTCTCCCCTTTTTTGAACAGGGGTGTAACATTGACAATCCTCCAGTCCTCTGGCACCATCCCCATATCGAAGGAGGATTGAAAGATTGTGGCCAGCGCCTCTGCTATCTCCACCCTTACTTCCCTCTGCAACCTAGGATGCATCTCATCTGGACCGGGTGACGATTCTACTTTGAGTGCTGCCAACCTGTTAAGTACCTCCTCTTTATCTATTTTTATCCAATCCGATTTCTCTACTGCCTCCTCCTTTACTGTAACATTGGCAGCATCCTCTTCTCTAGTGAAGATAGATGCAAAATATTCATTCAGTACCTCTGCCTCCACAAGAAGATCTCTATTTCGGTTCCTAATCGGCTCCACCCCTCTTCTGACTACCCTTTACGATTTATATGTTTATAAAAGACTTTTGGGTTTCCTTTTATATTACCCGCTAATCTATTCTCATACTCTCTCTTTGCCGCCTCATTTCCTTTTCTGGTCTCCTCTGTACTATTTGCATTCAGCTTGGTTCCCGAATGAATTATGAACCTGACAATAATCATAAGCCTCCTTTTTCTGTTCCATTTTTCCCCCTATATCTTTAGTCATCCAGGGAGCTCTAGCTTTGGATGCCCTTCCTTTCCCCCTCGTGGGAATGTGTCGACTCTGTACCTGAACCAGCTCCTCTTTGAAGGCCCCCCATTGTTCAATTACTGTTTTACCTGCCAATCTTTAGTTCCAATCCAACTGGGGCAGATCCCTTTCCATGAAGAATACCCATGGCCACTATAATGTACCCTGCCTGGAAATCCTGTCACTCATTTACGATGGTTAATGATGCTCTCAAAGCTTCATTGTTAAATCCAGTAGTTTATTATCTTCCATTTTTTGAGTGAAGTAAATTTTCTTTAAAGCTAGTCTCTTATCCATAATGTCATCATGTTTCTCTTTGACATTTCTTCTGCTTCACCTTGTAAAGATGAGGGTGCTGCTTTCGAACAATACTCTTCATACCAGTGCTCTAACGCAATTTTAATTTGATAATTCTTTTTATACAGCCTCCCCCCTCTGCCCCGAACAAAAGCAGGCGACGTGCAGATGTGACTCAAATGTGGAACCATCTCCATTCAGACGCTGAATGGAATTGTGCCTAAGGAAAGTAGTCTCCTACATCATGAATTCACACCAACTCATTAGGCTACATTCAGTTATGAGAAACAACAACTAATAAATTGCACTATTTAAACGGAGTTGTACAAGTTGTAAATGTAACAACACACTTTAACATAGATTGAGAAACATCGACATAAATGTAATGAGTTAAGGAAAGAGCAGATGTTAAGAATGTAGGAAACAGGTCGATTTAAAATGGAGCATTTTCATTTTTGGGGCAATGGGAATGAATAGCTTCCCCCCACCCCAAACAAAAACTCATGTTTTTAATAGTCCATTTACAGGTGAGGAAATGTCAGGAAATAGAAAAACTGAAGAACATGGGATCATTTAAGATAATTGACAAAAGAACCAAGGGGGAGATGAGGTGAATTTTTTTTTTTACACATTGAGTTGTTGTGATCTGGAATGCGCTGCCTGAAAGGGCGGTGGAAACAGATTCAATAATAATTTCAAAAGGGAATTGGGTAAATACTTGATAAGGATAATTTTGGGCTATGGGCAAAGAATAGGGGAGTAAGACTAATTGGGTAGCTCTTTCAAAGAGCCGGCACAGGCACGATGGGCCAAATGGCCTCCTTCTGAGCTGTATGATTCTAGGATTCTAACGGACTAGTTACAAGCCTTTCCTTTTTGATGTCCAAACTGGCAGAATGGAAGATAGAAAGGCACCCTTCACCATTAAACAAAACTGCTCCACTTCAACTCACAGTGACAGATCAGAGACAAAAAAAACCTACGGCTTCAGCAAACATTGCCTAGCCAAACAAGATTTGACTTAATCACATTTGAATCTAAGACAGCTGTTTCTGTACTCCTCCCTTATGATTCATAAATAAATTACTGCTTGTTAAAAATGCATTTACATAACATAGCTCCAACCCTGGGGGTAATTCAGACTTTATGCAACAATGTAAAATGGGTGACGGGGAATTGGCAGCCCGTTTTACATCTCTCCCGATTTCCATTTCCATCAGAGACATAAAACAGGCTGCACAAATTACCCCCACCCCCCCGCCCCCCCGAGTGTCTTGGTCGAATGAAAAACTCATGTAAAAATGCTGCAATGTTGAATGACATGATGCGAGGGGTAGCTTTGCATCCATCACTTAATGCCTGCCCACTGTGAGATGAATTTTGAGACAATCAGCAATTAGGAGGAGAGGGAGGATGTTTTAAACCATAATTGGAGGGTTCAAACTGCCAGTGTTTGATTGGCAACTTACAGGACAGCCATGGACAGTTCTGTTTTAAAAAATGGAAAATGGTGCTTTTTAACTTCTGATGTGCAGCCTAAAGGAATAAAAGAAATAATTTGCATTTCTATAGCACCTTTCATGATCTCAGGACATCTCAAAGTGCTTTACAGCCAATGAAGTACTTTTGAAGTGTAGTCACTGTTGTAATATTGGGAACGTGGCAAACAATTTGCGCACAGCAAGATCCCACAAACAGCAATGTGACAATGACCAGATAATCTGTTTTTGTTATGTTGGCTGAGGGATAAATATTGGCCGGGACATCGGGGATAACTCCCCTGCTCTTCTTCAAACTAGTGTCATGGGATCTTGTATGTCCACCTGAGAGAGCAGACGGGGCCTCGGTTTAACGTCTCATCTGAAAGACGGCACCTCCGACAGTGCAGCCTTCCCTCAGCACGGCACTGGGAGTGTCAGCTTGAATTATGTGCTCAAGTCGGAGGATCGGTGCTGGGACCACTGTTGTTCACCATTTACATAAACGATTTGGACTCAGGACTCAATATTTGCAGTTGACACCAAATTGGGGGTTGTAGTTTATACAGAGGATTGTGACAAAATACAGGAAGACATTAATAAACTTGCAGAAGGGGCATGTAATTGGCAAATAAACTTCAATATAGATAAGCGTGAGGTGGTGGATTTTGGTAGGAAGAATAAGGAGGTTCACAGAGCTGTCAAACAATGACAATTCATCTGTCTAAAATTTTTGACAGCTGAAACGTCATTCGTTGACGTTCTCTGTTACCAGCTTTCCCTTAATTGGTCTGCTAAGCTCGCTGGGCGGGCTTCACAAGGTCAATCAAGGGAAAATAGTGTGGGTTGGCCAGAAGTTCATGGAGGCGGGACTAAAACCCGACAAGTGGGAGTCCCGCCTCCAAAAGCTCCCCATTGACAAAATCCAGCTCTAAGTGTCTAAATGGAGTACAGGAGCAGAGGGATCTGGGAGTACAAATACACAAATTACTAAAAGTAACAATGCAGGTTAATAAAGTCATAAAAAAGCAAATAAAGCACTGGGGTCCATTTCTAGAGGGATAGAATTGAAAAGCAGAGCAGTTATGTTAAACTTGTATAGAACCTTGGTTCTGGTCTCCATATTATAAAAATTACACAGTGGCACTGGAGAAGGTTCAAAAAAGATTTACAAGAATGATACCAGAACTGAGAGGTTATACCTATCAGCAAAGACTGAACAGGCTGGGGCTCTTTACTCTAGAAAAGAGAAGACTGAAGGGCGACCTGATCGAGGTTTTTAAGATTATGAAAGGGTTTGATAGGGTAGGTATGGAGAAGATGTTTCCAGTTGTGGGGAAGGCCAGAACTAGGGGACATAAATATAAGATAGTCACTAATAAATCCAATAGGGAATTCAGGAGAAACTTCTTTACCCAAAGAGTGGTTAGAATGGGGAACTCGCTACCACAGGGAGTGGTTGAGGTGAATAGCATAGATGCATTTAAGGGGAAGCTAGATATGAGGGAGAAAGGAATGGAAGGATACGTTGATGGGGTGAGATGAAGAGGGGTGGGAGGAGGCTCGTGTGGAGCACAAAGACTAGCAAGGACCTATTGGGCTGAATGGTCTGTTTCTGTGCTGTAAATACTTAGTAATACTTTGTAAGTCTCTGGAGTGGGGCTTCAACCCACAACTTTCTGACTCTGAGGCGAGAGTCAAGGCTGTTTTGTTCACTTGTTTTTCTCGCTCATATTCTTTCATTTTAGCCTATATTCATTTGAATCTATGTTTTGAGAAACAATTCAATGGTGTGTGGCTCCGTAACAAGTCGCATGGCTGCCAGTCAGTTCCATGTTAGCAAAATTAAAACAAAAGTATTTCTTTGAATGAGTTTACTTTACTGAGCTGTATGTGGGGGGATGTTGACTGAAAGAGGCCTAATTATGGGCACTGACAAGTCCAATTGCAGCATGGCAGCTGGCAGGCTGTACTGATGGATAACTTACTTTCTGTACTGTGTTTTAACCAACTGCAATCAGCACTCTGCCCCAATCTAGTTTTGGAAAAGCAGTCAGAATTTATCCGGAGATGTTTGGGCTATTTTTACATCAGCTGTGGACTAGTTTATGTTGCTGACCTTAGAAAAACTGAAACTTTTCTCTTGGCTGAGTTTTGTGACTGGAAAGCCTGAGAGACAGAAAACACATTTATTTTAAAATAATCTGCCTGCGGCTTTGATACATGTGGACATCTTGTTTCAGCCCTTTGAAAATCTTATTTGTTTCCCTTAAGTACACTTAAGACTTACATTGTCCTCGCCATTTTTTTCCCGATGTTTTCCCTGGGGGAGTATTTCATAAGAACATAAGAAATAGGAGCAGGAGTAGGCCATTCAGCCCCTCGAGCCTGCTCCGCCATTCAATAAGATCATGGCTGATCTTCTATCTCATCTCCACTTTCCTGCCCTATCCCCATATCCCTTGATACCCTTAATATTCAAAAATCTATCAATCTCTGTCTTGAATATACTCAACGACTGAGCCTCCACAGCCCTCTGAGGTAGAGAATTCCAAAGATTCACCACCCTCTGAGTGAAGAAATTTCTCCTCATCTCAGTCCTAAATGGCCAACCCCTTATTCTGAGACTGTGACCCCTGGTTCTAGACTCCCCAGCCAGGGGAAACATCCTCCCTGCATCTACCCTGTCAAGGCCTGTAAGAATTTTGTATGTTTCAATGAGATCACCTCTCATTCTTCTAAACTCCAGAGAGTATAGGCCTAGTCTACTCAATATCTCCTCATAGGACAATCCCCCCATCCCAGGAACCAGTCTGGTGAACCTTCGTTGCACTCCCTCAATGGCAAGTATATCCTTCCTTAGGTAAGGAGACAGGAAGCAGAGGGTAATGGTTGATGGGTGTTTTGGTGACTGGAAGGCTGTTTCCAGTGGGGTTCCGCAGGGCTCAGTACTAGGTCCCTTGCTTTTGTGGTATATATCAATGATCTAGACTTGAATATATGGTGTATGATTAAGAAGTTTGCAGATGATACTAAAATCGGCTGTGTGGTTGATACTGAAGAAGGAAGCTATAGACTGCAGGTAGATATCAACAAATTGGTCAGGTGGGCAGAACAGTGGCAAATGGAATTCAATCCAGAGAAGTGTGAGGTAATGCATTTGGGGAGGGCTAACAAGGAAAGGGAATGCACATTAAATGGTAGGACACTGATTTGTGTAGAGGAACAAAGGGACCTTGGAGTGCATGTCCACAGATCCCTGAAGGTAGCAGGTCAGGTAGATAATGTGGTTAAGAAGGCATACGGAATGCTTGCCTTGATTAGCCATGGCATAGAATACAAGAGCAGGGGTGTTATGCTTCAACTGTATAAAACACCAGTTAGGCCTCAGCTAGAGTACTGTGTGCAGTTCTGGTCACCACATTACAGGAAAGATGTGATTGCACTAGCTGGGGGTACAGAGGAGATTTACAAGGATGTTGCCGGGAGTAGAGAATCTTAGCTATGAGGAAAGACTGGATAGGCTGGGTTTATTTTCCTTGGAACAGAGGAGGCTGAGGGGAGACCTTATTGAGGTGTATAAAATTATGAGGGGCCTAGATAAAGTGGATAGAAAGGACCTATTTCCCTTAGCAGAGGGGTCAAAAACCAAGGGGCACAGATTTAAAGTAATTGGTGGAAGGTTTAGAGGGGATTTGAGGGGAAATGTCTTCACCAAGAGGGTTGTGGGGGTCTGGAACTCACTGCCTGAAAGGGTGGTAGAGGCAGGAACCCTAACCACATTTAAAAATGTGAGAAGTCGCTCAACACCAGGTTATAGTCCAACAGCTTTATTTAAAATCACAAGCTTTCGGAGCGCTGCTCCTTCGTCAGGTGAAGTGAAGAGATGCATATAGGCACAGCATATATAGTCAGAGAACACTGCCAGATGATTACAGTTAATCTTTCCAACTGCCCTTTATCACACCTCGGCAGAGAGATAATCACGGCAATCAAAGGTGTGGATGGTGTCCAAACAGGTCAGTCAGGAAAACATTACATCAAAGACAATGTGGCAGATGCTGGGGTCTGTATGGAAGCAGACGCCGCAACCTTGAAACCAAGATAGAGTCCATGTTCTCAGCCTGGGCTCAGGACACAACAGACCAGCTACGAGACACCGCCAAACAGATGAGGCAATGGAACTACGCTGCCTACATGCACACCAAGAACAGGAAGCTTGAGAAACTCGGCATCACCACCAGCAGCAACCAAGCCTCCCCCGGTACCACGGTTGCAACCACAGGGAAGTCCATTGTCAACTTGTCCGATCACACCCTTCAACCAGACGAAATCGAAGTTCTCAGCCGAGGACTAATTTTCTGCCCCACCACCAAAATGGACCCCAACGGTCTCGCGGCGGACACAGAGGAATTCATCAGGAGAATGAGGCTCCGGGAATTCTTCCACGAATCCCAAGATGTCAGCAGCGAACTCAATGAGACAATCAATGATCCGGAACAGCAGACAGAGGGACCCGCAGTGCAGCAACCGAAGAAGAAAGAGTCAAATTGGACCCCTCCAGAGGGTCGCTGCCCTAAGCTTGACATGTATGCTCAAGCTGTCAGGAGATGCATCAACGCCAGATTCATCAGCCGCACTCACAAGACAGTCCAGAATGTCACCTAAGCACAACGCAACACCATCGACGCTCTCAAGACCAACTGCAACATCGTCATCAAACCAGCGGACAAAGGAGGAGCCATCGTCATACAGAACAGAATAGACTATTGCAAAGAAGCATACCGACAACCGGACAACCAGGAACACTACAGACAGTTACCCGCAGATCCGACCAAAGAACACACCCGCCAACTCAATAGACTGATCAAGACCTTTCGATCCAGACCTTCAAAGCATCCAACGCACTCTCATCCCACGTACTCCCCGCGTGGGAGACTTCTACTGCCTCCCAAAGATACACAAAGCCAACACACCCGGATGTCCTATCGTATCAGGCAACGGAACCCTGTGTGAGAACCTCTCTGGATACATCGAGAGCATCCTGAAACCCATCGTACAGGGAACCCCCAGCTTCTGTCGCGACACTACAGACTTCTTACAGAAACTCAGCACCCACGGACCAGTTGAACCAGGAACACTCCTCACCACAATGGACGTCTCGGCACTCTACACCAGTATCCCCCACGATGACGGCATCGCTGCGACAGCCTCAGTACTCAACACCAACAACAGTCAATCTCCAGACGCCATCCTACAACTCATCCGCTTCATCCTTGACCAAAATGTCTTCACCTTCGACAACCAGTTTTTTACCCAAACACATGGAACAGCCATGGGGACCAAATTCGCACCCCAATACGCCAACATCTTCATGCACAAGTTCGAGCAAGACTTTTTTGCTGCACAGGACCTCCAACCAACGCTATACACCAGATACATCGACGACATTTTCTTCCTATGGACCCACGGTGAAGAATCACTGAAAAGACTACACGATAACATCAACAAGTTCCATCCCACCATCAAACTCACCATGGACTACTCCTCAGAATCGGTTTCATTCTTGGACACACAAATGTCCATCAAAGACGGACACCTCAGCACTTCACTCTACCACAAGCCCATGGACAACCTCACGATGCTCCACTTCTCCAGCTTCCACCCTAACCATGTTAAAGAAGCCATCCCCTATGGACAAGCCCTGCGAATACACAGGATCTGCTCAGACGAAGAGGAACGCGATGGACACCTACAGACGCTGAAAGATGCCCTCGTAAGAACGGGATATGACGCTCGACTCATCGATCGACAGTTCCGATGGGCCACAGCGAAAAATCGCATAGACCTCCTCAGAAGACAAACACGGGACACAACCAACAGAGTACCCTACGTCGTCCAGTACTTCCCCAGAGCGGAGAAACTACGCCATGTTCTTCGCAGCCTTCAACATGTCATCGATGACGACGAACACCTCGCTAAGGCCATCCCCACGCCCCCACTACTCGCCTTCAAACAGCTGCCTAACCTCAAACAGACCATCATTCGCAGCAAATTACCCAGCTTTCAGGAGAACAGCGACCTCGACACCACACAACCCTGCCACGGCAACCTCTGCAAGACATGCCAGATCATCAACACAGATACCATCATCACACGTGAGGACACCACCCACCAGGTACATGGTACATACTCATGTGACTCAGCCAACGTTGTCCACCTCATACGTTGCAGGAAAGGATGCCCCGGAGCATGGTACATCGGCGAAACCATGCAGACACTGCGACAACGTATGAACGGACTCCGCGCAACAATCGCCAGGCAGGAGTGTTCCCTCCCAGTCGCCGAACACTTCAGCAGTCAAGGACATTCAGCCTCCGATCTTCGGGTAAGCGTTCTCCAAGGCGGCCTTCAAGACACACGACAATGCAAAATCGTCGAGCAGAAACTGATAGCCAAGTTCCGCACCCATGAGGACGGCCTGAATCGGGATCTTGGGTTCATGTCACGCTACATGTAACCCCACCTGATGTAGAGTCATCCAGACTCGAGTCGTCGTTGGCTTGTTCTCTCTACACAGATGCGGCCGGACCTGCTGTGATTTCCAGCAAAAAATGTTTTTTTGTTTTCCATACAGACCCCAGCATCTGCCACATTGTCTTTGATGTAATGTTTTCCTGACTGACCTGTTTGGACACCATCCACACCTTTGATTGCCGTGATTATCTCTCTGCCGAGGTGTGATAAAGGGCAGTTGGAAAGATTAACTGTAATCATCTGGCAGTGTTCTCTGACTATATATGCTGTGCCTATATGCATCTCTTCACTTCACCTGACGAAGGAGCAGCGCTCCGAAAGCTTGTGATTTCAAATAAAGCTGTTGGACTATAACCTGGTGTTGTGCGACTTCTCACATTTGTCCACCCCAGACCAACACTGGCATCTCCACATCATCACATTTAAAAAGTACTTGGATGTGCACTTGGGATGCTGTAACCTGCAGGGCTACGGACCAAGAGCTGGTATGTGGGATTAGGCTAGATAGCTCTTTGTTGGCCGGTGCGGACACGATGGGCCGAAATGGCCTCCTTCTGTGCTGTAAATTTCTATGATTCAATGATTCTATGATTCAAAACTTTACACAATACTCCAGATGTGGTCTCACCAGGGCCCTATATAATTGCAGTAAGACATCTTGGGGTAGAAATTAGGTCGCGCCCCATTTGGGGCGCAAATATCGTCCGGACGCAAATATTAGCGCCTGGCGCTAATTATCGGCACTGACAGGAAACTTCACTTTTACCGCCCCGGGAGGTGAGTGGAGCGCTAAAGCAGGCGCTGCACACCTCTCTTAAGGCGCAAAGGCCAAGGAGTGAGGCGCTAACTCGGAGCGCTGGCGAAGCTCATGTAATGTCAGTCAGCAATGGCACACACACACAATGGCACGGGCCAGTTCTTAAAGGGGATGGTTAATCTTGCTTTCCATCCACATCCTGTTCATTGCTGCCTTGAATCTCGGCCTGGAGAGACTTGCACATCAAAGGTGCTGGAAAGAACAATGGAGAGTACCAGGCAAGGAGCTCAGAGTGCAGCTCCCACAGTCTCTGCTAAATCGATACAAGGAATGGCAAATCAAAATGAACCTGCAAAGTGCTGCTCAGTACCCAAAACTCCTTCACACAATGTTGAATCTCTCCAGAAGTCTCTCCCTCTCTCTCTCAGAATGCGTAGTTCAAAAATGCCACCAACAATAAAAGACCGGAAGAGGCCCCCTTTAAATAGCGCCCCCCCCAGCCACACAGCGATTGATAGCGTTCCAGTCTTCTGGTCGTTGGAAGCGCCAGGCGGTAAGGCAGGGGGCGCCACTCAATTTCCGCTACGGGGCGCCCCAAGGGCGTTGCACCATGGAATGACGTCACAATCTGCGCGCGCAGGTGGTCGCAGCGGTAAGTTTTAGCGCCGCCGCACAATCTCAAGTTAAGTTCTCGAGCGGCGCAAACATCGCTGCGCACGGGCGTTAGCGGCTTTGCGCCCCATTAGCGCCCTCTTAAGGCGCTAACGGGAGGCGCAACCAAGTGAATTTTTACCCCCTTTACTCTTATACTCAAATCCTCTTGTAATAAAGGCCAACATACCATTTGCTTTCCTAATTGCTTGCTGTATCTGAATGTTAACTTTCAGTGATTTGTGTACAAGGACACCCAGGTCCCTCTGAACACCAACATTTCCCAATCTCTCACCATTTAAAAATACTCTGCTTTTCTAATTTTCGTACCAAAGTGGATAACTTCACATTTCTCCACATTATATTCCATTTGCCATGTTCTTGCCCACTCACTTAGCCTGTCCATATCCTCTTGAAGACTCTTTGCATCCGCCTCACAACTTACATTCCCACCCAGCTTTGTAACATCAGCAAACTTGGATATATTACATTTGGTCCCCCTCTTCAAATCATTAATGTAGATTGTGAGTAGCTGAGGCCCAAGTACTGATCCTTGCGGTACCCCACTAGTTACAGCCTGCCAACCCGAAAATGGCCCGTTTATTCCTACTCTCTGTTTTCTGTCCGTTAACCAATCCTCAATCCATGCTAATATATTACCCCCAATCCCATGAGCCCCAGTTTTGTTTAATAACCTCTTGTGTGGCACCTTATCGAATGCCTTCTGAAAATCCAAATACACCACATCCACTGGTTCCCCCTTATCTATTCTGCTAGTTACAACCTCAAAAAACTCTAAGAGATTCATCAAACATGATTTCCCTTTCATAAATCCGTGTTGACTCTGCCCAATCCTATTATTATTTTCTAAGTGCCCTGTTACCACGTCATTAATAATAGATTCTAGCAATTTCCCTACTACTGATTTCAGGCTAAATGTTCTGTAGTTCCCCGTTTTCTCTCCCACTCCTTTCTTAAATAGTGGGGTTACATTTGCTACCTTCCAATCCGCGGGAACCATTCTAGAATCTATGGAATTTTGGAAGATGACAACCAATGCATCCACAGTCTCCAGTACTATTTTTTTACTAATACTAATGTCTTTCAGTTCCTCATTCTCGCTAAAGCCTTGGTTCTCCACTATTTCCGGGAGATTTTTTGCATCTTCTTCTGTGAAGACAGACACAAAGGGCTGGATTTTTGTCAATGGGGGGCGCGTTCGGGGCGGGATGTTGGTTATCGGGTTTCAGTCCCATCCCCAACAATGTCTGACCAACCCACGCAATTTTCCTTGATTGACCTTGTTAAGGCCGCCCTGCAGGCTTACCGGCCAATTAAGGGAAAGCCGGTGACAGAAGACGTCAGCGTATGACGTTTCATCTGTCGAAAAAATTTTGACAGATGAATTGTCAGCTTTTGACAGCTTTGAGAAGCTGTCAAACACTGACAATCTCTGTTCTAAGGTGAGCCCTTGCACAGAAGGCTCACCAAAACCTCTCTCCTCAGCAGAAAGCAGATGGCTGCTGCATCTGAGAATGCAGCTGCCATTCTGTCATCTCTGCCGTTGAGATGAGGTCCTCCGGATCCTCAAAGGTTGAAGCCTACAGGAAGAAGCAGAGGTAAGAAAATGTTTTCCAACACTTTACACTCACCTCTCATACTTACCTGTCCACACTTGCACCCATCACTCACCTCTACAGCAGACTTTTCGATCCCTCTCACCCCCGCAGACCCACTGCTCACCTCGCTGACCCTGGCAAGGTTCGCAGCCGTTGGGAAGCCCGCACTTGCAGGTGTAAAATGGGGATAAGCCTCAAAACTGCCTGTTAACTACCTGTTAGCAGGCAGTTAATTTTCTCTAATCCCCTTCCCGCCTCGAGGAGACGGGTCCCTGCACGAGTCGGGGACCCGCCTCCCGGGAAGATGGCACTGAGGTGGGTTGGGAGCGGGGTCGGTACCCACTCCCAGTTTCTGCCATTTTCCTGGCAGTCCCGCCTCCAAACCCGCCTCCCCAGGGCTGGGAAAATTCCCCCCAAAGTATTTATTTAATTTCTCTGCCATTTCATTATTCCCTATTATAATTTCTCCTGTCTCAGCCTGTAAGGGACCCACATTTACTTTTGCTACTTTTTACATACCTACAGAAGCTTTTGCAGTCTTTTTTAATGTCTCAAGTTCACTACCTGTAGTGAAACCCTAATCTTGTTCCTTATATTTGCGCTTAAAATTTTGCTTCAAAATGGTAAATAGAGGACAAATTTCTCTCTCTCTCTCCCTCTCCACCCCCCCTCATGTCTTAGGCGTTTACACAAAAGGAGGCCATTCAGCCAAACATGCCTGTGCTGGCTCTTCACTAGATCAATCCAAAACTAATCCCGCTGCCCTGCTCTCTCCCCATAGTCGTGTATGTTCCTCAGCTTCAAGTAGGTCGGCCGATTTTCCCTTGAAAGATGCAATAGTCTCTTAACAACCTCTCCCTGTGACAAAGTATTCTAGGCTCCCAACAATACTCTGTGTAAGTACATTTCTGCTGGTTTCTCTCCTAACTCTGTTTGTGACAATTTTTAAATTGATGACTCCGTCGTTGACCCCGCAACCAGGGGAAATAATTTTTCCCTATTCAACCTATCAAAGTACTTCATAATTTAAAAAAAACCTCAATTATTAACTCCTCTTAACCTTCTCAGCTTCACTGGAACTAGTTCCAGTACCTCAAGTCTCTCCTCATACCTACAGACTCCCATCCATGCCATCCCCCTGGTAAATCCACACCATACGCTCCCTGTGGCTTTAATGTCCTTGCTATAATGGGGCACCCAAACTGTGCACAGACTCACTGTGGCCTAACCAATGATTTGCACAAATATATCTTTCCTTCTTTCCTCTTGTACTCTATTGCTCTATTTGTAAGACACAAAATTATGTTGCCTTTTTTATAACTTTACGTATCTGCACTTTCAGAGAATTGTGTGTTGGAGCCCTCAGAATTCTCTGTATATCCACACCCTTCACTGTCTTTCCATAGCTGAGTTGCTTTGCATCTTTTATGTTCCTTGGGATATTTTTAAACATTAAGGGGGAGAAATTCAGTAGCGCCCAGGAAGAAATTGTAAATTTAGCGCCAGGCGCTAATCAATCTCGCTGCCCGCTAAATTCAGTCTCAGCGCTCAAAGAATGCAGGGGAGTGCCAAATCAGGTGCTACTAGCATAGGTGAGTGGCGTTAGGCTCCAAGCGATAATGAATATGAGGTGTTGTGTAATAGGGAGTGAGCATTGACGCAGGCGCCTTCCAGCCATTAAAGGGGAGGGTCACTGGAGTCTGCACACCAGCCTCCAGGGATTCGGGGAGTGCAGAACGGCGATATGCTGTGAGATGAAATGCAAAGTGCTTTGATGGCCCGCAACACTCCGGGGACTAAACAGCCTTTATTTGGCTGCAGATACATCCTGCGCTCTCTGCCACTCATAACTGACCTTTGGAACGTAAGTTCCTTGACAGCTGGGGCGCATCCCTTTAAGTAGCGCCTCACCAGCGCCACCAGCTGGCTGGTTCATGCCTCCGCTTCCTGGTGCTGTCAGTGCGAGGGGGTAAGGCAGGGGGCGCTACTGAAGTTTGCAGATCGGGCGTCCAGCGAGCGTTGCACACTCGCTGATGTCACGAACTGCGTGGTGAAAGGGACCGAGGCACTAATAGTTATCGCCAGCGCTACGGGGCCAGGGCAATTTGCCGTGTGGCGCAGGATTCACCCCACCACGGCGCTACTGCCTGAGCGCCCCGTTAGCGCCCCCACCAGGCACTAACTGGGGGCGCTGACCTACTGACTTTCACCCCCTAAAGGTGCTATATAAATGCAAGTAATTGCTGTTCCAATAGAACTTAATGCTGCTCATCTATTGCAACAATCATTGCGTACACAAAAGACAATCCAGTATCATAAAATTGTTTGCTGCTGCTGCTGCTTTATGTGCTGGGGAGAGCTATGCAAATACCATGGGAACTTTGGTATAATAAAACTTCTCACAGATAGCATCTCTAGTTAAAAATGCCCACCATGTCTGAATGTTAGAGTTTATTGGAGCACAGACCCTGTGATTAAAAGCAGCTGTCACCGGTTCAGTTCCGCTAAGCTCCTGTTTCCATTGGTGAAAAACCATGGTTGGTGCACACATACACAGAGAGACATGTTGCTGTGTGCACAGATAATACATGCGTGGGACTCACAACCAGTTCTGCCAATATGCAAAGACATCCTGCATGGTAGACTTTGGATCTAATAAATGTAATAAGTGAATACTGTGTCAGCCAATGAGTTGGAGGTGGGGCAGGACTTGTGGTTTTAATTTACTCATGAACTACAGCAAACAGAGGGGGCTAAATTTGATGGTCCCCAAAAACAGGCGTGGCGATCACGATTAACGCGCACACGTTGCTTCCGATGCATTGCTGCCTGCTTATTTAAATGATTGCAGCGTTGAGGTAGCGCTAAACGCGCTGTTGAGTGGCTGAGCACCTCAGCAGGGGGCCCAAGTTTGAGCGAGGCCAGCACCACTTAAAGCTAGCCTGCACTACTTAAAGCCAGCCTGCACCTCTTAAAGGTTGGCTGGAGCAGGTGCTGGAAGTACCTGGGGAAGAGAGTCTGACCTGCAAGAGCATTGACTAATGGCGCATAAGAGGAGAAAGCGTGCTCCAAGGTTCTCAGATATTACCCTGGAGGCCTTAGTGGAAGGGATGGACAGGAGGTGAGAGGTTCTCTATCCACAGGGAGCCAGGAGGCCCTCCAGACACACGCTCAGAAGACAGTGGCAGCAGATAGCCGTGATGGTCAATGCCAGAAGTCAAGCCCCGAGGACCTGGACCCAGTGCAGCAAAAAGTTCAATAACCTCACCCGAGTGGTCAAGGTCAGTGAATTCATCTTCAAATGCCCGATCCCACCATCTGCACCACAAGCCTCACACACTGCTCAATGCACCACACCCCTCATCACTCACCTACCAACAATCTCTATCGAACAGAACTCTCACCTCGCATTCATAGCTTCACCTCACCCTCATACACTTACCACTGCTGCAAGCCTCACTCCCACATCTCACAGCTGGCACACACTGTCAGCTATTCAACCATGACAGGCACAACACCCAAATACATTGCACCACACTCACTGATACACTTCCCTCTCTCTTTCAGGACAAATTGGTGCAGAACCGGAGGCAGCAGGAGCTAACCAGCGGGGGAGAGGCGTGCCTGCATCACCTTACCCCCATGGAGGAGATGGTGGTCGCTATCATTGGATCGGCCATCGCTGAGCCCGTGGCTTGCCAGAAATCCTGAATGCAATGTCAAGGAGCATGGAGGAGTTCAGCTCCAAACTTGCACAGTGCTTTTTGCAGAGCTTGGAGTCCATCCTTTTCAGCGTGGAAGGGGTGGGCGGATCCATTAACGCACTTGTGGACCCAAACATGATGCAGCGTCAGGTGGCCGATGTCTCAGCTTCCATTGCAGCACAAGCACAAGCCACCCAATGTCTACGTGCTACAGTGAAACCTCAGCCTGCTGCCCCGCAAGCTCAGACTGCTGCCATCATGGTTGCGGTAAGTTGTGTTGAAAGGGGCTTGCAGGGTGTCACAGCAGTCCAGCAATCTGTCCTCCAACAGATTATTAGGATTGCTGAGGCGCCGCCCCGGGGGAGTGGCAGTGACTTCGCGGAGCACGAACCTGCTGACCTCTCTCAGGATGACAGCATTCATCCTCCCACCACTGCCACTCCGCCAGTGCCCTTGCTGTTGCCTGTCAGCAGCCCAGACTGCTGCTTCCCATGTCGAGGTGGTGCAGTCTGAAGCCGGATCTTCTAGGCCCAGAGCTGTTCGAGGTCGTCCTGCAAGGCCATCTGAAGTCTCCCCCACTGAGAGTCAGCAGCCTTCCACCAGCCCTGCTGCAGCCATTGGGGCAGCACTGTGTAGGAGCACGAGCTGTCAGCGCTCTCGCCTCAGGGTCAGAAGGTTGTGGGTTCAAGTCCCACTCCAGAGACTTGAGCACAAAATTCCAGGCTGACACTCCAGTGCAGTGCTGAGGTAGTGCTGCACTGTCAGAGGTGCCGTCTTTCGGACCCGTCTGCTCTGTCAGGTGGATGCACCGTTTTGTGCTGAAAATGGTGTCTGCAGTGCGCACGCACACTTCTGGTGCGTTCCGTGCCGGCGCCATCTTGGTGAGGGTGGTAGGAGTGTGCGCCGGAAGTATGCAGAGTACACAGATCGTGACGTCAATCAGCGTGCAAAGCTGATTTTGACGCCAGTGCTGCAATTTTGGTCATCATCGCTGGAACTAACGCCCTGTGCTAACCTCGCACAGCTGAACATGTGTTCAGCAGCAGCAAGGCTCCTTACCAGTGATATTTAAAGGGATCATCAACCACTCTCAGGACAGTTGCTGATTAATTTCTACTGGCTCTGTGTAAGTTTGTGGAAGTGTTTGGAGCTTTCTAGAGTTGTTTAAAGTTGGTGAGGTGACCGGGAGTGGTGCTCCCAGTGGAGAAGGCCTTGCTTCTGACTTGAAGGGTTCTGGTCAGACCGCTTGCTCCCTGTCACGGGTGCTCTAGCTGTCATCCCCCTTAGCCTGCAGCATGACAGGGAGATGGAGCAGAGGCAGTGAAGAGGACAAGCTGCTCACAGAGGGAGGAGGAGGAGGAGGAGAAGGGCTCTCAGCAGGAGGCCTTACCCACTTAGGGTCTTCCGAGAGCAATTCTCTTACCTCAACCTGAGCCAGGAACAGTGTGTGAGGTGTCTGTGCTTTATGAAGGAGGTGCTCACAGAACTCTGCCACCTCTTGCAACCAGACCTGCAGCTTCACCCCAGGGCAGGGACAGCACTGCCAGTGGCTGTGAGGGTGATCGTGGCCCTGAATCTAATTGTGTCGGGACCCTTCCAGGCTGGAGCAGGCGACATCTGTAACATCTCCCAGTTCACCGTCCACTGCCGCATAAGAGAGGTGACAGACGCTCTTTATACCAGGAGAGGGGACTTCATTGCCTTCTCTCTGACCAGAGAGAAGCAGGCAGAGTGTGCATGTGGCATTGCCAGGAGAGTGGGCTTCCCCATAGTGCAGGGTGCCATCGACTGCACGCACGTGGCTTTGAGAGCACCGTATATAAAGGCTGAGATGTACCGCAAACACAAAGGTTACCGCTCGCTGAATGTGCAGTTGGTGTGCGACCATGTTCAGCACATCATGATGGTGAATGCCCGGTATCCTGGCAGCAGTCATGATGCTTTTATTCTGCACCAGTCCGCTGGTCCCTTAGTTTTTAAGCTACCAAGACAAACCAGAGACTGGCTGCTGGGCAACAAGGGCTATCCACTGACCACCTGGCTCATGACTCCGCTCTGCACCCCTACCACACGTGGCCAGCATGCGTACAATGAGAGCCATGCTGCCACACGAAACATCATCGAGCAGACCATTGGCATGCGGAGGCAACGCTTCCACTGCCTGGACCACTCTGGAGGAGCCCTGCAGTACTTGCCAGAGCGCGTCTCAAGATTCGTCATGGTCTGCTGCATGCTCCACAACCTCGCCATCAAGGGGGCACAGCCCTTGCCACCAGGCATACCGCAACCAGCTGAGGAGGAAGTGGAAGAGGAGGAAGTGGGAGGGAGGAGGCAACCCAGACAGCCCCATTCTGCCCAGGCTGTCCGTGATCAACTCAACAGACTGAAGTTCCAGTGAATGCAATCCCAATTCCCCATTCACCAATAGTCCCACACATTACCATCCCTCTGATACGGACCATCACAGCATCCTATAAGATTTGCTCAAGGGTCACAGATAACCCAAAAGGGTCGAGGAGTCACAAGCGGTTTATTGAGGAGCGACGGTTCAAATACAACACATAATCAGGAGAGACACAGCAGACAATCAGGAGAGACACAGCAGACAATCAGGAGAGACACAGCAGACAATCAGGAGAGACACAGCAGACAATCAGGAGAGACACAGCAGACAATCAGGAGAGACACAGCAGACAATCAGGATAGACACAGTAGACAATCAGGATAGAAACAGTAGACAATCAGGAGAGACACAGCAGACAATCAGGATAGACACAGCAGACAATCAGGATAGACACAGCAGACAATCAGGATAGACACAGCAGAGAATCAGGATAGACACAGTAGACAATCAGGAGAGACACAGCAGACAATCAGGAGAGACACAGCAGACAATCAGGATAGACACAGCAGACAATCAGGATAGACACAGTAGACAATCAGGAGAGACACAGCAGACAATCAGGAGAGACACAGCAGACAATCAGGAGAGACAGAGCAGACAATCAGGATAGACACAGTAGACAATCAGGAGAGACACAGCAGACAATCAGGATAGACACAGCAGACAATCAGGAGAGACACAGCAGACAATCAGGAGAGACACAGCAGACAATCAGGAGAGACACAGCAGACAATCAGGAGAGCCACAGCAGACAATCAGGATAGACACAGCAGACAATCAGGAGAGACACAGTAGACAATCAGGATAGACACAGTAGACAATCAGGAGAGACACAGTAGACAATCACGAGAGACACAGTAGACAATCAGGAGAGACACAGTAGACAATCAGGATAGACACAGTAGACAATCAGGAGAGACACAGTAGACAATCAGGATAGACACAGCAGACAATCAGGAGAGACACAGCAGACAATCAGGAGAGACACAGCAGACAATCAGGATAGACACAGCAGACAATCAGGATAGACACAGCAGACAATCAGGATAGACACAGTAGACAATCAGGATAGACACAGTAGACAATCAGGAGAGACACAGCAGACAATCAGGATAGACACAGTAGACAATCAGGATAGACAGAGTAGACAATCAGGATAGACACAGTAGACAATCAGGAGAGACACAGTAGACAATCAGGAGAGACACAGTAGACAATCAGGATAGACACAGCAGACAATCAGGATAGACACAGTAGACAATCAGGATAGACACAGTAGACCGAAATAACAACAGAAAACGCTGGAAAAACTCAGCAGGCCAGGCAGCATCCGTGGAGAGAGAAAGAGAGTTGACGTTTCAGGTCGATGACCTTTCATCAGAACTGGGAAGAGCTGGAAATCAAATAGATTTAAGGCCAGGGTAAAGCTGGGAAAAGGGGGAGGGGATAAAGGAACAAAAGAGGAGATGAAGAGACATTAAGAGACATTAAGAGATATGCAAGGCTAGAGGTGGTGTTAATGTGACAGATTAAGGCTGAATGAAGTGTGAAATCTACTGGCAGAATGAAGGACAGCTGCCAGCTTCTAGGAGGAAAAAAAAAAAGGTGGGGGGGACAAATAAAAGGGTGGATAAAATAAAATATAAATGTGATTGGAGCTGAGGTTATGATCTAAAATTGTTGAACTCGATATTGAGTCCAGAGGGCTGTAGCGTGCCTAAACGAAAGATGAGGTGCTGTTCCTCGAGCTTACGCTGAGCTTCCGTGGAACAGTGTATTAGGCCGAGGACGGTGAGGTCAGAGTGGGAGTGAAGCGGTGAATTAAAGTGACAGGCCACCGGGAGCTCGGGGTCCCCCTTACGGACTGAACGGAGGTGTTCCGCAAAGCGGTCACCCAATCTGCGTTTGGTCTCCCCAATGTAGAGGAGTCCACATCGTGAGCAGCGAATACAGTATACTAAATTGCAGGAAGTACAAGTAAATCGCTGTTTCACCTGGAAGGGGTGTTTGGGGCCCTGGACAGTGGGAAGAGGGGAGGTATAAGGGCATGTGTTGCATCTCCTGCGCGTGCACGGGAAGGTGCCGGGCGAAGGGGAAGGGGTGCTGGGGGTGGTAGAGGAGTGGACTAGGGTGTCGCGGAGGGAGCGGTCCCTGCGGAATGCTGAAAGGGGAGGTGAGGGGAAGATGTGTTTGGTGGTGGGATCACGCTGGAGGTGGCGGAAATGGCGGAGGATGATCTGTTGAATGTGGAGGCTGGTGGGGTGAAAGGTGAGGACAAGGGGAACCCTATCGTGGTTCCGGGAGGGAGGGGCAGGGGTGAGGGCAGATGTGCGGGAGATAGAACGGACACGGTCGAGGGCCGTGTCGACCACGGTAGAGGGGAATCCTCGGTTGAGGAAAAAGGAAGACATGTCGGAAGCACTGGTATGGAAGGTGGCATCATCAGAGCAGATGCGGCGGAGACGGAGAAACTGGGAGAATGGAATAGAGTCCTTACAGGAGGCGGGGTGGGAGGAAGTGTAGTCCAGGTAGCTGTGGGAGTCGGTGGGCTTGTAGTGAATGTTAGTCAATAACCTATCCCCAGAGATGGAGATGGAGAAGTCGAGGAAGGGAAGAGAAGAGTCGGAGATGGACCATGTGAAGGTGAGGGAAGGGTGGAAATTGGAAGCATAGTGAATGAAATGTTCTAGTTCAGGGCGAGAGCAGGAGACGGCACCGATACAGTCATCAATGTACCGGAAAAAGAGGTGAGGGAGGGGACCCGAATAGGACTGGAACAAAGAGTGTTCCACATATCCCACGAAAAGGCAGGCATAGCTAGGACCCATGCGGGTACCCATAGCAACACCTTTAATTTGGAGGAAATGGGTAGAGTCAAAGGAGAAGTTGTTCAATGTGAGAACAAGTTCAGCCAGGCGGAGGAGGGTGGTGGTGGATGGGGACTGGTTGGGCCTCTGTTCAAGGAAGAAGCGGAGCGCCCTCAGGCCATCCTGGTGGGGAATGGAGGTGTAGAGGGATTGTACGTCCATAGTGAAGAGGAGACGGTTGGGGCCGGGAAACTGGAAACTGTTAAAATGGCGGAGGGCATCTGAAGAGTCGCGGATGTAGGTGGGAAGAGACTGGACAAGGGGAGAAAAAATAGAGTCGAGATAGGAAGAGATAAGTTCCGTGGGGCAAGAACAGGCTGAAACGATGGGTCTACCGGGGCAGTCCTGTTTGTGGATCTTGGGAAGGAGGTAGAAGCGGGCTGTGCGGGGTTGGGGAACTATGAGGTTGGCGGCCGTGGGGGGAAGATCTCCAGAGGAGATGAGGTCAGTGACAGTCTTGGACACGGTGGCTTGATGTTCGGTAGTGGGGTCATGGTCCAGGTGGAGGTAGGAGGAGGTGTCAGAGAGTTGGCGTTCAACTTCCGCTAGGTAGAGGTCGGTTCGCCAAACAACAACAGCGCCACCCTTGTCAGCAGGTTTAATGACAATGTCAGGGTTGGATCGGAGAGAATGGAGTGCTGCAAGTTCAGAGGGAGGTAGGTTGGAGTGAGTGAGGGGAGCAGAGAAATTGAGCTGGCCGATGTCGCGGCGGCAGTTAGCAATGAAAAGATCAAGAGAGGGTAAGAGGCCAGAGGGAGGGGTCCAGGTGGAACGAGAATTCTGAAAGCGGGAGAAAGGGTCAGCCGTGCGGGGGGAAGACTCCTGGCCAGAGAAGTGGGCACGGAGACGGAGGCGGCGGAAAAAGAGCTCAGCATCGTGCCGAGCTCGAAATTCATTGAGATGGGGGCGTAAGGGGATGAAGCTCAGGCCTTTGCTGAGGACTGATCGTTCAGTAGACAATCAGGATAGACACAGTAGACAATCAGGAGAGACACAGTAGACAATCAGGAGAGACACAGTAGACAATCAGGAGAGACACAGCAGACAATCAGGAGAGACACAGTAGACAATCAGGAGAGACACAGTAGACAATCAGGAGAGACACAGCAGACAATCAGGAGAGACACAGTAGACAATCAGGAGAGACACAGTAGACAATCAGGAGAGACACAGTAGACAATCAGGAGAGACACAGCAGACAATCAGGAGAGACACAGCAGACAATCAGGAGAGACACAGTAGACAATCAGGAGAGACACAGTAGACAATCAGGATAGACACAGTAGACAATCAGGAGAGACACAGTAGACAATCAGGAGAGACACAGCAGACAATCAGGAGAGACACAGCAGACAATCAGGAGAGACACAGCAGACAATCAGGAGAGACACAGTAGACAATCAGGATAGACACAGCAGACAATCAGGAGAGACACAGTAGACAATCAGGATAGACACAGCAGACAATCAGGAGAGACACAGCAGACAATCAGGAGAGACACAGTAGACAATCAGGATAGACACAGCAGACAATCAGGATAGACACAGCTAGACAATCAGGATAGACACAGCAGACAATCAGGATAGAACAGCAGACAATCAGGATAGACACAGCAGACAATCAGGAGAGACACAGTAGACAATCAGGATAGACACAGCAGACAATCAGGAGAGACACAGTAGACAATCAGGAGAGACACAGTAGACAATCAGGAGAGACACAGTAGACAATCAGGAGAGACACAGTAGACAATCAGGAGAGACACAGCAGACAATCAGGGAGACACAGTAGACATCAGGAGAGACACAGTAGACAATCAGGATAGACACAGCAGACAATCAGGATAGACACAGCAGACAATCAGGATAGACACAGCAGACAATCAGGAGAGACACAGCAGACAATCAGGAGAGACACAGCTAGACAATCAGGATAGACACAGTAGACAATCAGGAGAGACACAGTAGACAATCAGGATAGACACAGCAGACAATCAGGAGAGACACAGCAGACAATCAGGAGAGACACAGTAGACAATCAGGAGAGACACAGTAGACAATCAGGAGAGACACAGCAGACAATCAGGATAGACACAGCAGACAATCAGGAGAGACACAGCAGACAATCAGGAGAGACACAGCAGACATTCAAGAGAGACACAGCAGACAATCAGGAGAGACACAGCAGACAATCAGGATAGACACAGCAGACAATCAGGATAGACACAGTAGACAATCAGGAGAGACACAGTAGACAATCAGGAGAGACACAGCAGACAATCAGGATAGACACAGCAGACAATCAGGAGAGACACAGTAGACAATCAGGAGAGACACAGTAGACAATCAGGAGAGACACAGTAGACAATCAGGAGAGACACAGCAGACAATCAGGAGAGACACAGCAGACAATCAGGATAGACACAGCAGACAATCAGGATAGACACAGTAGACAATCAGGAGAGACACAGTAGACAATCAGGAGAGACACAGCAGACAATCAGGATAGACACAGCAGACAATCAGGATAGACACAGTAGACAATCAGGAGAGACACAGTAGACAATCAGGAGAGACACAGTAGACAATCAGAAGAGACACAGCAGACAATCAGGAGAGACACAGCAGACAATCAGGATAGACACAGCAGACATTCAAGATAGACACAGCAGACAATCAGGATAGACACAGCAGACAATCAGGAGAGACACAGCAGACAATCAGGAGAGACACAGTAGACAATCAGAAGAGACACAGCAGACAATCAGGAGAGACACAGCAGACAATCAGGATAGACACAGCAGACATTCAAGATAGACACAGCAGACAATCAGGATAGACACAGTAGACAATCAGGAGAGACACAGCAGACAATCAGGATAGACACAGCAGACATTCAAGATAGACACAGCAGACAATCAGGATAGACACAGCAGACAATCAGGAGAGACACAGCAGACAATCAGGAGAGACACAGCAGACAATCAGGAGAGACACAGCAGACAATCAGGATAGACACAGCAGACAATCAGGAGAGACACAGCAGACAATCAGGATAGACACAGTAGACAATCAGGAGAGACACAGCAGACAATCAGGATAGACACAGTAGACAATCAGGAGAGACACAGCAGACAATCAGGAGAGACACAGCAGACAATCAGGAGAGACACAGCAGACAATCAGGAGAGACACAGCAGACAATCAGGATAGACACAGCAGACAATCAGGAGAGACACAGCAGACAATCAGGAGAGACACAGCAGACAATCAGGAGAGACACAGCAGACAATCAGGATAGACACAGTAGACAATCAGGATAGACACAGCAGACAATCAGGAGAGACACAGCAGACAATCAGGATAGACACAGTAGACAATCAGGATAGACACAGCAGACAATCAGGATAGACACAGTAGACAATCAGGAGAGACACAGTAGACAATCAGGAGAGACACAGCAGACAATCAGGATAGACACAGCAGACAATCAGGAGAGACACAGTAGACAATCAGGAGAGACACAGTAGACAATCAGGAGAGACACAGCAGACAATCAGGATAGACACAGCAGACAATCAGGATAGACACAGTAGACAATCAGGAGAGACACAGCAGACAATCAGGATAGACACAGCAGACAATCAGGAGAGACACAGTAGACAATCAGGAGAGACACAGCTAGACAATCAGGATAGACACAGCAGACAATCAGGAGAGACACAGTAGACAATCAGGAGAGACACAGTAGACAATCAGGATAGACACAGTAGACAATCAGGATAGACACAGCAGACAATCAGGATAGACACAGCAGACAATCAGGATAGACACAGTAGACAATCAGGAGAGACACAGTAGACAATCAGGAGAGACACAGTAGACAATCAGGATAGACACAGTAGACAATCAGGAGAGACACAGCAGACAATCAGGATAGACACAGTAGACAATCAGGAGAGACACAGCAGACAATCAGGATAGACACAGTAGACAATCAGAGACCAGAGACAACAGAACAGACAATCAGGATAGACACAGTAGACAATCAGGATAAACACAGCAGACAATCAGAGAGACACAGCAGACAATCAGGATAGACACAGCTAGACAATCAGGATAGACACAGCAGACAATCAGGAGAGACACAGCAGACAATCAGGAGAGACACAGTAGACAATCAGGATAGACACAGCAGACAATCAGGATAGACACAGTAGACAATCAGGATAGACACAGCAGACAATCAGGAGAGACACAGCAGACAATCAGGATAGACACAGTAGACAATCAGGATAGACACAGCAGACAATCAGGAGAGACACAGCAGACAATCAGGAGAGACACAGCAGACAATCAGGATAGACACAGCAGACAATCAGGATAGACACAGCAGACAATCAGGAGAGACACAGCAGACAATCAGGAGAGACACAGAAGACAATCAGGAGAGACACAGCAGACAATCAGGATAGACACAGCAGACAATCAGGATAGACACAGCAGACAATCAGGATAGACACAGCAGACAATCAGGAGAGACACAGCAGACAATCAGGAGAGGACACAGTAGACAATCAGGATAGACACAGTAGACAATCAGGATAGACACAGTAGACAATCAGGAGAGACACAGTAGACAATCAGGAGAGACACAGCAGACAATCAGGAGAGACACAGCAGACAATCAGGATAGACACAGCAGACAATCAGGATAGACACAGTAGACAATCAGGATAGACACAGCAGACAATCAGGAGAGACACAGCAGACAATCAGGATAGACACAGTAGACAATCAGGATAGACACAGCAGACAATCAGGAGAGACACAGCAGACAATCAGGAGAGACACAGCAGACAATCAGGATAGACACAGTAGACAATCAGGATAGACACAGCAGACAATCAGGAGAGACACAGTAGACAATCAGGATAGACACAGCAGACAATCAGGAGAGACACAGTAGACAATCAGGAGAGACACAGCAGACAATCAGGAGAGACACAGTAGACAATCAGGAGAGACACAGTAGACAATCAGGAGAGACACAGCAGACAATCAGGATAGACACAGCAGACAATCAGGATAGACACAGCAGACAATCAGGAGAGACACAGCAGACAATCAGGAGAGACACAGCAGACAATCAGGAGAGACACAGTAGACAATCAGGATAGACACAGCAGACAATCAGGATAGACACAGCAGACAATCAGGAGAGACACAGCAGACAATCAGGAGAGACACAGCAGACAATCAGGATAGACACAGCAGACAATCAGGAGAGACACAGCAGACAATCAGGATAGACACAGCAGACAATCAGGATAGACACAGCAGACAATCAGGATAGACACAGCAGACAATCAGGATAGACACAGCAGACAATCAGGATAGACACAGTAGACAATCAGGAGAGACACAGTAGACAATCAGGATAGACACAGCTAGACAATCAGGATAGACACAGCAGACAATCAGGAGAGACACAGCAGACAATCAGGAGAGACACAGCAGACAATCAGGAGAGACACAGTAGACAATCAGGGATGACACAGCAGACAATCAGGATAGACACAGCAGACAATCAGGAGAGACACAGAAGACAATCAGGAGAGACACAGCAAGACAATCAGGATAGACACAGCAGACAATCAGGAGGAGACACTGCAGACAATCAGGAGAGACAAAGCAGACAATCAGGATAGACACAGTAGACAATTCAGGATAGACACAGCAGACAATCAGGAGAGACACAGTAGACAATCAGGATGAGACACAGCAGACAATCAGGATAGACACAGTAGACAATCAGGATAACACAGAGACAATCAGGATAGACACAGCAGACAATCAGGAGAGACACAGCGACAATCAGGATAGAACAAGTAGACAATCAGGAGAGACACAGTAGACAATCAGGATAGACACAGAGACAATCAGGAGAGACACAGCAGACAATCAGGAGAGACACAGTAGACAATCAGGATAGGACCAGCAGACATCAGGATAGACACAGCTAGACAATCAGGATAGACACAGCAGACAATCAGGAGAGACACAGTAGACATCAGGAGAGACACAGCAGACAATCAGGATAGACACAGCAGACAATCAGGAGAGACACAGCTAGATAGACACAGTAGACAATCAGGAGAGACACAGTAGACAATCAGGATAGACACAGCAGACAATCAGGATAGACACAGTAGACAATCAGGAGAGACACAGCAGACAATCAGGATAGACACAGCAGACAATCAGGAGAGACACAGTAGACATCAGGATAGACACAGTAGACAATCAGGAGAGACACAGTAGACAATCAGGATAGACACAGCAGACAATCAGGAGAGACACAGTAGACAATCAGGAGAGACACAGTAGACAATCAGGAGAGACACAGCAGACAATCAGGATAGACACAGTAGACAATCAGGATAGACACAGTAGACAATCAGGAGAGACACAGTAGACAATCAGGATAGACCAGCAGACAATCAGGAGAGACACAGCAGACAATCAGGATAGACACAGCAGACAATCAGGATAGACACAGCAGACAATCAGGAGAGACACAGCAGACAATCAGGATAGACACAGCAGACAATCAGGATAGACACAGCAGACAATCAGGAGAGACACAGTAGACAATCAGGATAGACACAGCAGACAATCAGGAGAGACACAGTAGACAATCAGGAGAGACACAGCAGACAATCAGGAGAGACACAGCAGACAATCAGGAGAGACACAGTAGACAATCAGGAGAGACACAGCAGACAATCAGGATAGACACAGCAGACAATCAGGATAGACACAGCAGACAATCAGGATAGACACAGCAGACAATCAGGAGAGACACAGCTAGACAATCAGGATAGACACAGTAGACAATCAGGATAGACAATCAGGATAGACACAGCAGACAATCAGGAGAGACACAGCAGACAATCAGGATAGACACAGCAGACAATCAGGATAGACACAGCAGACAATCAGGAGAGACACAGTAGACAATCAGGAGAGACACAGCAGACAATCAGGAGAGACACAGCAGACAATCAGGAGAGACACAGCAGACAATCAGGATAGACACAGCAGACAATCAGGAGAGACACAGTAGACAATCAGGAGAGACACAGCAGACAATCAGGAGAGACACAGCAGACAATCAGGATAGACACAGTAGACAATCAGGATAGACACAGTAGACAATCAGGATAGACACAGTAGACAATCAGGAGAGACACAGCAGACAATCAGGAGAGACACAGCAGACAATCAGGAGAGACACAGCAGACAATCAGGATAGACACAGCAGACAATCAGGAGAGACACAGCAGACAATCAGGAGAGACACAGCAGACAATCAGGATAGACACAGCAGACAATCAGGAGAGACACAGCAGACAATCAGGATAGACACAGCAGACAATCAGGAGAGACACAGCAGACAATCAGGAGAGACACAGCAGACAATCAGGATAGACACAGTAGACAATCAGGAGAGACACAGCAGACAATCAGGATAGACACAGCAGACAATCAGGAGAGACACAGCAGACAATCAGGAGAGACACAGCAGACAATCAGGAGAGACACAGCAGACAATCAGGAGAGACACAGCAGACAATCAGGATAGACACAGTAGACAATCAGGATAGACACAGTAGACAATCAGGATAGACACAGTAGACAATCAGGAGAGACACAGTAGACAATCAGGAGAGACACAGCAGACAATCAGGATAGACACAGTAGACAATCAGGATAGACACAGTAGACAATCAGGATAGACACAGTAGACAATCAGGATAGACACAGTAGACAATCAGGATAGACACAGTAGACAATCAGGAGAGACACAGTAGACAATCAGGAGAGACACAGTAGACAATCAGGATAGACACAGTAGACAATCAGGATAGACACAGTAGACAATCAGGAGAGACACAGTAGACAATCAGGAGAGACACAGCAGACAATCAGGATAGACACAGTAGACAATCAGGAGAGACACAGTAGACAATCAGGAGAGACACAGCAGACAATCAGGAGAGACACAGTAGACAATCAGGATAGACACAGTAGACAATCAGGAGAGACACAGCAGACAATCAGGAGAGACACAGTAGACAATCAGGAGAGACACAGTAGACAATCAGGAGAGACACAGTAGACAATCAGGATAGACACAGCAGACAATCAGGAGAGACACAGCAGACAATCAGGATAGACACAGCAGACAATCAGGAGAGACACAGCAGACAATCAGGATAGACACAGCAGACAATCAGGATAGACACAGCAGACAATCAGGAGAGACACAGTAGACAATCAGGAGAGACACAGCAGACAATCAGGAGAGACACAGCAGACAATCAGGAGAGACACAGTAGACAATCAGGATAGACACAGCAGACAATCAGGAGAGACACAGCAGACAATCAGGAGAGACACAGCAGACAATCAGGAGAGACACAGCAGACAATCAGGATAGACACAGCAGACAATCAGGAGAGACACAGTAGACAATCAGGATAGACACAGCAGACAATCAGGAGAGACACAGCAGACAATCAGGAGAGACACAGTAGACAATCAGGATAGACACAGCAGACAATCAGGAGAGACACAGCAGACAATCAGGAGAGACACAGTAGACAATCAGGAGAGACACAGCAGACAATCAGTAGACAATCAGGATAGACACAGTAGACAATCAGGAGAGACACAGCAGACAATCAGGATAGGACACAGCAGACAATCAGGAGAGACACAGCAGACAATCAGGAGAGACACAGCAGACAATCAGGAGAGACACAGCAGGACAATCAGGAGAGACACAGCAGACAATCAGGATAGACACAGCAGACAATCAGGAGAGACACAGTAGACAATCAGGAGAGACACAGCAGGACAATCAGGAGAGACACAGTAGACAATCAGGATAGACACAGTAGACAATCAGGAGAGACACAGCAGACAATCAGGATAGACACAGCAGACAATCAGGAGAGACACAGCAGACAATCAGGAGAGACACAGTAGACAATCAGGAGAGACACAGCAGACAATCAGGATAGACACAGCAGACAATCAGGATAGACACAGCAGACAATCAGGAGAGACACAGTAGACAATCAGGATAGACACAGCAGACAATCAGGAGAGACACAGCAGACAATCAGGATAGACACAGTAGACAATCAGGAGAGACACAGTAGACAATCAGGATAGACACAGCAGACAATCAGGATAGACACAGCAGACAATCAGGATAGACACAGCAGACAATCAGGAGAGACACAGCAGACAATCAGGAGAGACACAGCAGACAATCAGGATAGACACAGCAGACAATCAGGAGAGACACAGCAGACAATCAGGAGAGACACAGTAGACAATCAGATAGTACACAGCAGACAATCAGGATAGACACAGTAGACAATCAGGAGAGACACAGCAGACAATCAGGAGAGACACAGCAGACAATCAGGATACGGACACAAGCAGACAATCAGGAGAGACACAGTAGACAATCAGGAGAGACACCGCAGACAATCAGGAGAGACACAGTAGACAATCAGGAGAGACACGCAGACAATCAGGAGAGACACAGTAGCAATCAGGATAGACACAGTAGACAATCAGGAGAGACACAGTAGACAATCAGGATAGACACAGCAGACAATCAGGATAGACACAGCAGACAATCAGGATAGACACAGCAGACAATCAGGAGAGACACAGCAGACAATCAGGATAGACACAGTAGACAATCAGGATAGACACAGTAGACAATCAGGATAGACACAGTAGACAATCAGGAGAGACACAGCAGACAATCAGGAGAGACACAGCAGACAATCAGGATAGACACAGTAGACAATCAGGAGAGACACTGCAGACAATCAGGAGAGACACAGCAGACAATCAGGATAGACACAGCCAGAGCAATCAGGATAGACACAGTAGACAATCAGGAGAGACACAGTAGACAATCAGGAGAGACACAGCAGACAATCAGGATAGACACAGCAGACAATCAGGAGAGACCAGTAGACAATCAGGAGACACAGCAGACAATCAGGAGAGACACAGAAGACAATCAGGAGAGACACAGCAGACAATCAGGATAGACACAGCAGACAATCAGGAGAGACACAGCAGACAATCAGGATAGACACAGCAGACAATCAGGATAGACACAGCAGACAATCAGGAGAGACACAGCAGACAATCAGGATAGACACAGCAGACAATCAGGAGAGACACAGCAGACAATCAGGATAGACACAGCAGACAATCAGGAGAGACACAGCAGACAATCAGGATAGACACAGTAGACAATCAGGATAGACACAGCAGACAATCAGGATAGACACAGTAGACAATCAGGAGAGACACAGCAGACAATCAGGATAGACACAGCAGACAATCAGGATAGACACAGCAGACAATCAGGATAGACACAGCAGACAATCAGGATAGACACAGCAGACAATCAGGAGAGACACAGTAGACAATCAGGATAGACACAGTAGACAATCAGGAGAGACACAGTAGACAATCAGGAGAGACACAGCAGACAATCAGGATAGACACAGCAGACAATCAGGATAGACACAGCAGACAATCAGGATAGACACAGAAGACAATCAGGATAGACACAGCAGACAATCAGGATAGACACAGCAGACAATCAGGATAGACACAGTAGACAATCAGGATAGACACAGTAGACAATCAGGATAGACACAGCAGACAATCAGGAGAGACACAGCAGACAATCAGGATAGACACAGTAGACAATCAGGAGAGACACAGTAGACAATCAGGATAGACACAGCAGACAATCAGGAGAGACACAGCAGACAATCAGGAGAGACACAGCAGACAATCAGGAGAGACACAGCAGACAATCAGGATAGACACAGCAGACAATCAGGAGAGACACAGCAGACAATCAGGAGAGACACAGCAGACAATCAGGAGAGACACAGCAGACAATCAGGAGAGACACAGTAGACAATCAGGAGAGACACAGCAGACAATCAGGATAGACACAGCAGACAATCAGGAGAGACACAGTAGACAATCAGGAGAGACACAGCAGACAATCAGGAGAGACACAGTAGACAATCAGGATAGACACAGCAGACAATCAGGATAGACACAGTAGACAATCAGGATAGACACAGCAGACAATCAGGAGAGACACAGCAGACAATCAGGAGAGACACAGCAGACAATCAGGATAGACACAGCAGACAATCAGGATAGACACAGCAGACAATCAGGAGAGACACAGCAGACAATCAGGATAGACACAGCAGACAATCAGGATAGACACAGCAGACAATCAGGAGAGACACAGCAGACAATCAGGATAGACACAGCAGACAATCAGGATAGACACAGCAGACAATCAGGATAGACACAGCAGACAATCAGGATAGACACAGTAGACAATCAGGATAGACACAGCAGACAATCAGGATAGACACAGTAGACAATCAGGAGAGACACAGTAGACAATCAGGAGAGACACAGCAGACAATCAGGAGAGACACAGCAGACAATCAGGAGAGACACAGTAGACAATCAGGATAGACACAGCAGACAATCAGGATAGACACAGCAGACAATCAGGAGAGACACAGCAGACAATCAGGAGAGACACAGCAGACAATCAGGAGAGACACAGCAGACAATCAGGATAGACACAGTAGACAATCAGGAGAGACACAGTAGACAATCAGGAGAGACACAGCAGACAATCAGGAGAGACACAGCAGACAATCAGGAGAGACACAGTAGACAATCAGGAGAGACACAGCAGACAATCAGGATAGACACAGTAGACAATCAGGATAGACACAGTAGACAATCAGGAGAGACACAGCAGACAATCAGGATAGACACAGTAGACAATCAGGAGAGACACAGTAGACAATCAGGAGAGACACAGTAGACAATCAGGATAGACACAGCAGACAATCAGGATAGACACAGCAGACAATCAGGAGAGACACAGTAGACAATCAGGAGAGACACAGCAGACAATCAGGATAGACACAGCAGACAATCAGGATAGACACAGCAGACAATCAGGATAGACACAGTAGACAATCAGGAGAGACACAGCAGACAATCAGGATAGACACAGCAGACAATCAGGAGAGACACAGCAGACAATCAGGAGAGACACAGTAGACAATCAGGAGAGACACAGCAGACAATCAGGAGAGACACAGTAGACAATCAGGAGAGACACAGCAGACAATCAGGAGAGACACAGCAGACAATCAGGATAGACACAGCAGACAATCAGGAGAGACACAGCAGACAATCAGGATAGACACAGCAGACAATCAGGATAGACACAGCTGACAATCAGGAGAGACACAGTAGACAATCAGGAGAGACACAGCAGACAATCAGGAAGAGACACAGTAAGACAATCAGGAGAGACACAGTAGACAATCAGGAGAGACACAGCAGACAATCAGGAGAGACACAGCAGACAATCAGGATAGACACAGCAGACAATCAGGAGAGACACAGCAGACATCAGAGAGACACAGCAGACAATCAGAGAGACACAGCAGACAATCAGGAGAGACACAGTAGACAATCAGGAGAGACACAGTAGACAATCAGGAGAGACACAAGCAGACAATCAGGAGAGACACAGCAGACAATCAGGAGAGACACAGCAGACAATCAGGAGAGACACAGCAGACAATCAGGAGAGACACAGCAGACAATCAGGAGAGACACAGTAGACAATCAGGATAGACACAGCAGACAATCAGGATAGACACAGCAGACAATCAGGAGAGGACACAGTAGACAATCAGGATAGACACAGCAGACAATCAGGAGAGACACAGCAGACAATCAGGAGAGACACAGCAGACAATCAGGATAGACACAGCAGACAATCAGGAGAGACACAGTAGACAATCAGGAGAGACACAGCAGACAATCAGGATAGACACAGTAGACAATCAGGAGAGACACAGCAGACAATCAGGAGAGACACAGCAGACAATCAGGATAGACACAGCAGACAATCAGGAGAGACACAGCAGACAATCAGGATAGACACAGCAGACAATCAGGAGAGACACAGTAGACAATCAGGAGAGACACAGCAGACAATCAGGATAGACACAGCAGACAATCAGGAGAGACACAGCAGACAATCAGGAGAGACACAGCAGACAATCACAGCAGACAATCAGGATAGACACAGCAGACAATCAGGAGAGACACAGCAGACAATCAGGAGAGACACAGCAGACAATCAGGAGAGACACAGTAGACAATCAGGAGAGACACAGCAGACAATCAGGATAGACACAGCAGACAATCAGGAGAGACACAGTAGACAATCAGGATAGACACAGTAGACAATCAGGATAGACACAGTAGACAATCAGGAGAGACACAGTAGACAATCAGGATAGACACAGCAGACAATCAGGAGAGACACAGTAGACAATCAGGAGAGACACAGTAGACAATCAGGATAGACACAGCAGACAATCAGGAGAGACACAGCAGACAATCAGGAGAGACACAGCAGACAATCAGGAGAAACAGTAGACAATCAGGATAGACACAGCAGACAATCAGGATAGACACAGTAGACAATCAGGAGAGACACAGCAGACAATCAGGATAGACACAGCAGACAATCAGGAGAGACACAGCAGACAATCAGGAAGACACAGTAGACATCAGGAGAGACACAGCAGACAATCAGGAGAGACACAGCAGACAATCAGGATAGACACAGCAGACAATCAGGATAGACACAGTAGACAATCAGGATAGACACAGCAGACAATCAGGAGAGACACAGCAGACAATCAGGAGAGACACAGCAGACAATCAGGAGAGACACAGCAGACAATCAGGACAATCAGGAAGACACAGGCAGACAATCAGGATGAACAGAGACAACAGGAGAGCAGACAATCAGGAGAGACACAGTAGACAATCAGGATAGACACAGCAGACAATCAGGATAGACACAGCAGACAATCAGGATAGACACAGTAGACAATCAGGAGAGACACAGCAGACAATCAGGATAGACACAGCAGACAATCAGGAGAGACACAGCAGACAATCAGGATAGACACAGCAGACAATCAGGATAGACACAGCAGACAATCAGGATAGACACAGTCAGACAATCAGGAGAGACACAGCAGACAATCAGGAGAGACAACAGCAGACAATCAGGATAGACACAGCAGACAATCAGGATAGACACAGCAGACAATCAGGAGAGACACAGCAGACAATCAGGATAGACACAGCAGACAATCAGGATAGACACAGTAGACAATCAGGAGAGACACAGTAGACAATCAGGATAGACACAGCAGACAATCAGGAGAGACACAGCAGACAATCAGGAGAGACACAGTAGACAATCAGGATAGACACAGTAGACAATCAGGAGAGACACAGTAGACAATCAGGATAAACACAGCAGACAATCAGGAGAGACACAGCAGACAATCAGGAGAGACACAGTAGACAATCAGGATAGACACAGTAGACAATCAGGAGAGACACAGCAGACAATCAGGATAGAACAGCAGACAATCAGGAGAGACACAGTAGACAATCAGGATAGACACAGCAGACAATCAGGATAGACACAGTAGACAATCAGGAGAGACACAGCAGACAATCAGGATAGACACAGCAGACAATCAGGAGAGACACAGCAGACAATCAGGA
Organism: Squalus acanthias; assembly: GCA_030390025.1. Classification (NCBI taxonomy): domain Eukaryota; kingdom Metazoa; phylum Chordata; class Chondrichthyes; order Squaliformes; family Squalidae; genus Squalus; species Squalus acanthias. Next base: position 102,997,653 of record CM059436.1, read on the forward strand.
TAGACACAGTAGACAATCAGGATAGACACAGCAGACAATCAGGATAGACACAGCAGACAATCAGGAGAGACACAGTAGACAATCAGGATAGACACAGCAGACAATCAGGAGAGACACAGCAGACAATCAGGATAGACACAGCAGACAATCAGGAGAGACACAGCAGACAATCAGGATAGACACAGCAGACAATCAGGATAGACACAGCAGACAATCAGGAGAGACACAGTAGACAATCAGGATAGACACAGCAGACAATCAGGAGAGACACAGCAGACAATCAGGAGAGACTACAAGGAGACACAGTAGACAATCAGGAGAGACACAGCAGACAATCAGGAGAGACACAGCAGACAATCAGGAGAGACACAGCAGACAATCAGGATAGACACAGCAGACAATCAGGAGAGACACAGCAGACAATCAGGATAGACACAGCAGACAATCAGGATAGACACAGTAGACAATCAGGAGAGACACAGCAGACAATCAGGATAGACACAGCAGACAATCAGGAGAGACACAGTAGACAATCAGGAGAGACACAGTAGACAATCAGGATAGACACAGCAGACAATCAGGATAGACACAGTAGACAATCAGGAGAGACACAGCAGACAATCAGGAGAGACACAGCAGACAATCAGGATAGACACAGCAGACAATCAGGAGAGACACAGCAGACAATCAGGATAGACACAGCAGACAATCAGGAGAGACACAGCAGACAATCAGGATGACACAGCAGACAATCAGGAGAGACACAGAGACAATCAGGAGAGACACAGACAATCAGGAGAGACACAGTAGACAATCAGGAGAGACACAGCAGACAATCAGGATAGACACAGCAGACAATCAGGAGAGACACAGCAGACAATCAGGAGAGACACAGCAGACAATCAGGAGAGACACAGTAGACAATCAGGATAGACACAGCAGACAGATAGACACAGCAGACAATCAGGATAGACACAGCAGACAATCAGGAGAGACACAGTAGACAATCAGGAGAGACACAGCAGACAATCAGGATAGACACAGCAGACAATCAGGATAGACACAGCAGACAATCAGGAGAGACACAGTAGACAATCAGGATAGACACAGCAGACAATCAGGAGAGACACAGTAGACAATCAGGAGAGACACAGCAGACAATCAGGAGAGACACAGCAGACAATCAGGAGAGACACAGCAGACAATCAGGAGAGACACAGCAGACAATCAGGATAGACACAGTAGACAATCAGGATAGACACAGTAGACAATCAGGAGAGACACAGCAGACAATCAGGAGAGACACAGCAGACAATCAGGAGAGACACAGTAGACAATCAGGATAGACACAGCAGACAATCAGGAGAGACACAGCAGACAATCAGGATAGACACAGCAGACAATCAGGATAGACACAGCAGACAATCAGGAGAGACACAGCAGACAATCAGGAGAGACACAGCAGACAATCAGGAGAGACACAGCAGACAATCAGGAGAGACACAGCAGACAATCAGGAGAGACACAGCAGACAATCAGGATAGACACAGTAGACAATCAGGAGAGACACAGCAGACAATCAGGAGAGACACAGCAGACAATCAGGAGAGACACAGTAGACAATCAGGATAGACACAGCAGACAATCAGGAGAGACACAGCAGACAATCAGGATAGACACAGCAGACAATCAGGATAGACACAGCAGACAATCAGGATAGACACAGCAGACAATCAGGATAGACACAGCAGACAATCAGGAGAGACACAGCAGACAATCAGGATAGACACAGTAGACAATCAGGAGAGGACACAGTAGACAATCAGGATAGACACAGCAGACAATCAGGAGATAGACACAGCAGACAATCAGGATAGACACAGCAGACAATCAGGATAGGACACAGCAGACAATCAGATAGACACAGCAGACAATCAGGAGAGACACAGCAGACAATCAGGAAGACACAGCTAGACAATCAGGAGAGACACAGCAGACAATCAGGATAGACACAGCAGACAATCAGCAGACAATCAGGAGAGACACAGCAGACAATCAGGATAGACACAGCAGACAATCAGGAGAGACACAGCAGACAATCAGGAGAGACACAGTAGACAATCAGGAGAGACACAGCAGACAATCAGGAGAGACACAGTAGACAATCAGGAGAGACACAGCAGACAATCAGGATAGACACAGCAGACAATCAGGATAGACACAGTAGACAATCAGGATAGACACAGCAGACAATCAGGAGAGACACAGCAGACAATCAGGAGAGACACAGCAGACAATCAGGAGAGACACAGTAGACAATCAGGATAGACACAGCAGACAATCAGGAGAGACACAGCAGACAATCAGGAGAGACACAGCAGACAATCAGGAGAGACACAGCAGACAATCAGGATAGACACAGCAGACAATCAGGATAGACACAGCAGACAATCAGGAGAGACACAGCAGACAATCAGGATAGACACAGTAGACAATCAGGAGAGACACAGCAGACAATCAGGATAGACACAGCAGACAATCAGGAGAGACACAGCAGACAATCAGGAGAGACACAGCAGACAATCAGGAGAGACACAGCAGACAATCAGGATAGACACAGCAGACAATCAGGAGAGACACAGCAGACAATCAGGATAGACACAGCAGACAATCAGGAGAGACACAGCAGACAATCAGGATAGACACAGCAGACAATCAGGATAGACACAGTAGACAATCAGGAGAGACACAGTAGACAATCAGGATAGACACAGCAGACAATCAGGAGAGACACAGCAGACAATCAGGATAGACACAGTAGACAATCAGGAGAGACACAGCAGACAATCAGGAGAGACACAGTAGACAATCAGGAGAGACACAGCAGACAATCAGGAGAGACACAGCAGACAATCAGGATAGACACAGCAGACAATCAGGAGAGACACAGCAGACAATCAGGATAGACACAGCAGACAATCAGGATAGACACAGCAGACAATCAGGATAGACACAGCAGACAATCAGGATAGACACAGCAGACAATCAGGATAGACACAGCAGACAATCAGGAGAGACACAGCAGACAATCAGGAGAGACACAGTAGACAATCAGGATAGACACAGCAGACAATCAGGAGAGACACAGTAGACAATCAGGATAGACACAGCAGACAATCAGGATAGACACAGCAGACAATCAGGAGAGACACAGCAGACAATCAGGATAGACACAGTAGACAATCAGGAGAGACACAGTAGACAATCAGGATAGACACAGCAGACAATCAGGATAGACACAGCAGACAATCAGGAGAGACACAGCAGACAATCAGGATAGACACAGCAGACAATCAGGATAGACACAGTAGACAATCAGGAGAGACACAGCAGACAATCAGGAGAGACACAGTAGACAATCAGGAGAGACACAGCAGACAATCAGGAGAGACACAGCAGACAATCAGGATAGACACAGCAGACAATCAGGAGAGACACAGCAGACAATCAGGAGAGACACAGCAGACAATCAGGAGAGACACAGTAGACAATCAGGATAGACACAGCAGACAATCAGGAGAGACACAGCAGACAATCAGGAGAGACACAGCAGACAATCAGGATAGACACAGTAGACAATCAGGAGAGACACAGTAGACAATCAGGATAAACACAGCAGACAATCAGGATAGACACAGCAGACAATCAGGAGAGACACAGCAGACAATCAGGAGAGACACAGCAGACAATCAGGATAGACACAGCAGACAATCAGGAGAGACACAGCAGACAATCAGGAGAGACACAGCAGACAATCAGGATAGACACAGTAGACAATCAGGATAGACACAGCAGACAATCAGGATAGACACAGCAGACAATCAGGATAGACACAGCAGACAATCAGGATAGACACAGCAGACAATCAGGATAGACACAGCAGACAATCAGGAGAGACACAGCAGACAATCAGGATAGACACAGCAGACAATCAGGATAGACACAGCAGACAATCAGGATAGACACAGCAGACAATCAGGATAGACACAGCAGACAATCAGGATAGACACAGTAGACAATCAGGAGAGACACAGCAGACAATCAGGAGAGACACAGCAGACAATCAGGATAGACACAGTAGACAATCAGGAGAGACACAGCAGACAATCAGGATAGACACAGCAGACAATCAGGATAGACACAGTAGACAATCAGGAGAGACACAGTAGACAATCAGGATAGACACAGCAGACAATCAGGAGAGACACAGTAGACAATCAGGATAGACACAGTAGACAATCAGGAGAGACAGCAGACAATCAGGAGAGACACAGTAGACAATCAGGATAGACACAGTAGACAATCAGAGAGACACAGTAGACAATCAGGATAGACACAGCAGACAATCAGGAGAGACCACAGTAGACAATCAGGAGAGACACAGCAGACAATCAGGAGAGACACAGTAGACAATCAGGAGAGACACAGCAGACAATCAGGATAGACACAGCAGACAATCAAGAGAGACACAGCAGGACAATCAGGGATAGACACAGTAGACAACAGGATAGACACAGCAGACAATCAGGAGAGACACAGCAGACAATCAGGATAGACACAGCAGACAATCAGGAGAGACACAGTAGACAATCAGGAGAGACACAGTAGACAATCAGGAGTCACAGAGACAATCAGAGACACAGCAGACAATCAGGATAGGACACAGTAAGACAATCAGGAGAGACACAGTAGACAATCAGGATAGACACAGCAGACAATCAGGAGAGACACAGCAGACAATCAGGAGAGACACAGTAGACAATCAGGATAGACACAGCAGACAATCAGGAGAGACACAGCAGACAATCAGGATAGACACAGTAGACAATCAGGAGAGACACAGCAGACAATCAGGAGAGACACAGCAGACAATCAGGAGAGACACAGTAGACAATCAGGATAGACACAGCAGACAATCAGGATAGACACAGCAGACAATCAGGAGAGACACAGTAGACAATCAGGAGAGACACAGTAGACAATCAGGATAGACACAGCAGACAATCAGGATAGACACAGCAGACAATCAGGAGAGACACAGCAGACAATCAGGATAGACACAGCAGACAATCAGGAGAGACACAGCAGACAATCAGGAGAGACACAGTAGACAATCAGGATAGACACAGTAGACAATCAGGATAGACACAGTAGACAATCAGGATAGACACAGTAGACAATCAGGAGAGACACAGCAGACAATCAGGATAGACACAGCAGACAATCAGGAGAGACACAGCAGACAATCAGGATAGACACAGCAGACAATCAGGATAGACACAGCAGACAATCAGGATAGACACAGCAGACAATCAGGAGAGACACAGCAGACAATCAGGATAGACACAGTAGACAATCAGGATAGACACAGCAGACAATCAGGATAGACACAGCAGACAATCAGGAGAGACACAGCAGACAATCAGGAGAGACACAGCAGACAATCAGGAGAGACACAGCAGACAATCAGGAGAGACACAGCAGACAATCAGGAGAGACACAGCAGACAATCAGGAGAGACACAGCAGACAATCAGGAGAGACACAGCAGACAATCAGGATAGACACAGCAGACAATCAGGAGAGACACAGCAGACAATCAGGAGAGACACAGCAGACAATCAGGAGAGACACAGCAGACAATCAGGAGAGACACAGCAGACAATCAGGATAGACACAGCAGACAATCAGGATAGACACAGTAGACAATCAGGAGAGACACAGCAGACAATCAGGAGAGACACAGCAGACAATCAGGAGAGACACAGCAGACAATCAGGAGAGACACAGCAGACAATCAGGAGAGACACAGCAGACAATCAGGAGAGACACAGCAGACAATCAGGAGAGACACAGTAGACAATCAGGATAGACACAGCAGACAATCAGGATAGACACAGTAGACAATCAGGAGAGACACAGCAGACAATCAGGATAGACACAGCAGACAATCAGGAGAGACACAGCAGACAATCAGGAGAGACACAGCAGACAATCAGGAGAGACACAGCAGACAATCAGGAGAGACACAGTAGACAATCAGGATAGACACAGCAGACAATCAGGAGAGACACAGCAGACAATCAGGAGAGACACAGTAGACAATCAGGATAGACACAGCAGACAATCAGGATAGACACAGCAGACAATCAGGATAGACACAGCAGACAATCAGGAGAGACACAGTAGACAATCAGGAGAGACACAGTAGACAATCAGGAGAGACACAGCAGACAATCAGGAGAGACACAGCAGACAATCAGGATAGACATCAGCAGACAATCAGGATAGACACAGCAAGACAATCAGATAGACCACAGCAGACAATCAGGATAGACACAGCAGACAATCAGGAGAACACAGCTAGACAATCAGGATAGACACAGCAGACAATCAGGATAGACACAGCAGACAATCAGGAGAGACACAGCAGACAATCAGGATAGACACAGCAGACAATCAGGAGAGACACAGCAGACAATCAGGATAGACACAGCAGACAATCAGGAGAGACACAGTAGACAATCAGGAGAGACACAGCAGACAATCAGGAGAGACACAGCAGACAATCAGGAGAGACACAGCAGACAATCAGGATAGACACAGCAGACAATCAGGAGAGACACAGCAGACAATCAGGAGAGACACAGTAGACAATCAGGATAGACACAGCAGACAATCAGGAGAGACACAGCAGACAATCAGGATAGACACAGTAGACAATCAGGAGAGACACAGTAGACAATCAGGAGAGACACAGCAGACAATCAGGATAGACACAGTAGACAATCAGGAGAGACACAGCAGACAATCAGGAGAGACACAGCAGACAATCAGGAGAGACACAGTAGACAATCAGGAGAGACACAGCAGACAATCAGGATAGACACAGTAGACAATCAGGATAGACACAGCAGACAATCAGGATAGACACAGTAGACAATCAGGAGAGACACAGTAGACAATCAGGATAGACACAGCAGACAATCAGGAGAGACACAGCAGACAATCAGGATAGACACAGCAGACAATCAGGATAGACACAGCAGACAATCAGGAGAGACACAGCAGACAATCAGGATAGACACAGCAGACAATCAGGAGAGACACAGCAGACAATCAGGATAGACACAGCAGACAATCAGGATAGACACAGCAGACAATCAGGATAGACACAGCAGACAATCAGGAGAGACACAGCAGACAATCAGGATAGACACAGCAGACAATCAGGATAGACACAGCAGACAATCAGGATAGACACAGTAGACAATCAGGAGAGACACAGCAGACAATCAGGAGAGACACAGCAGACAATCAGGATAGACACAGCAGACAATCAGGATAGACACAGCAGACAATCAGGATAGACACAGCAGACAATCAGGAGAGACACAGCAGACAATCAGGAGAGACACAGCAGACAATCAGGAGAGACACAGCAGACAATCAGGAGAGACACAGCAGACAATCAGGAGAGACACAGCAGACAATCAGGATAGACACAGCAGACAATCAGGATAGACACAGCAGACAATCAGGATAGACACAGCAGACAATCAGGAGAGACACAGCAGACAATCAGGAGAGACACAGCAGACAATCAGGATAGACACAGCAGACAATCAGGAGAGACACAGCAGACAATCAGGATAGACACAGCAGACAATCAGGATAGACACAGCAGACAATCAGGAGAGACACAGCAGACAATCAGGATAGACACAGCAGACAATCAGGAGAGACACAGCAGACAATCAGGATAGACACAGTAGACAATCAGGAGAGACACAGCAGACAATCAGGATAGACACAGCAGACAATCAGGATAGACACAGCAGACAATCAGGAGAGACACAGTAGACAATCAGGAGAGACACAGCAGACAATCAGGAGACCGCAGACAATCAGGAGAGACAGCAAACAATCAGGAGAGACACAGTAGACAATCAGGATAGACACAGCAGACAATCAGGATAGACACAGTAGACAATCAGGATAGACACAGCAGACAATCAGGAGAGACACAGCAGACAATCAGGAGAGACACAGCAGACAATCAGGATAGACACAGCAGACAATCAGGAGAGACACAGCAGACAATCAGGAGAGACACAGCAGACAATCAGGAGAGACACAGCAGACAATCAGGAGAGACACAGCAGACAATCAGGATAGACACAGCAGACAATCAGGAGAGACACAGCAGACAATCAGGATAGACACAGTAGACAATCAGGAGAGACACAGCAGACAATCAGGATAGACACAGCAGACAATCAGGAGAGACACAGCAGACAATCAGGAGAGACACAGCAGACAATCAGGAGAGACACAGCAGACAATCAGGATAGACACAGCAGACAATCAGGATAGACACAGCAGACAATCAGGAGAGACACAGCAGACAATCAGGAGAGACACAGCAGACAATCAGGAGAGACACAGCAGACAATCAGGATAGACACAGCAGACAATCAGGATAGACACAGCAGACAATCAGGAGAGACACAGCAGACAATCAGGATAGACACAGCAGACAATCAGGAGAGACACAGCAGACAATCAGGATAGACACAGCAGACAATCAGGAGAGACACAGCAGACAATCAGGAGAGACACAGCAGACAATCAGGAGAGACACAGCAGACAATCAGGAGAGACACAGCAGACAATCAGGAGAGACACAGCAGACAATCAGGATAGACACAGTAGACAATCAGGATAGACACAGCAGACAATCAGGAGAGACACAGCAGACAATCAGGATAGACACAGCAGACAATCAGGAGAGACACAGCAGACAATCAGGAGAGACACAGCAGACAATCAGGATAGACACAGCAGACAATCAGGATAGACACAGCAGACAATCAGGAGAGACACAGTAGACAATCAGGAGAGACACAGCAGACAATCAGGATAGACACAGCAGACAATCAGGAGAGACACAGCAGACAATCAGGATAGACACAGCAGACAATCAGGAGAGACACAGCAGACAATCAGGAGAGACACAGCAGACAATCAGGAGAGACACAGCAGACAATCAGGAGAGACACAGCAGACAATCAGGAGAGACACAGCAGACAATCAGGAGAGACACAGCAGACAATCAGGAGAGACACAGCAGACAATCAGGATAGACACAGCAGACAATCAGGAGAGACACAGCAGACAATCAGGAGAGACACAGCAGACAATCAGGATAGACACAGTAGACAATCAGGAGAGACACAGCAGACAATCAGGAGAGACACAGCAGACAATCAGGAGAGACACAGTAGACAATCAGGATAGACACAGTAGACAATCAGGAGAGACACAGCAGACAATCAGGATAGACACAGCAGACAATCAGGATAGACACAGTAGACAATCAGGAGAGACACAGTAGACAATCAGGAGAGACACAGCAGACAATCAGGAGAGACACAGCAGACAATCAGGAGAGACACAGCAGACAATCAGGAGAGACACAGCAGACAATCAGGAGAGACACAGCAGACAATCAGGAGAGACACAGTAGACAATCAGGATAGACACAGCAGACAATCAGGAGAGACACAGCAGACAATCAGGATAGACACAGCAGACAATCAGGATAGACACAGCAGACAATCAGGATAGACACAGTAGACAATCAGGAGAGACACAGTAGACAATCAGGATAGACACAGCAGACAATCAGGAGAGACACAGTAGACAATCAGGATAGACACAGTAGACAATCAGGAGAGACACAGCAGACAATCAGGAGAGACACAGCAGACAATCAGGATAGACACAGCAGACAATCAGGAGAGACACAGCAGACAATCAGGATAGACACAGCAGACAATCAGGAGAGACACAGCAGACAATCAGGATAGACACAGCAGACAATCAGGATAGACACAGCAGACAATCAGGAGAGACACAGTAGACAATCAGGAGAGACACAGCAGACAATCAGGAGAGACACAGCAGACAATCAGGAGAGACACAGCAGACAATCAGGATAGACACAGTAGACAATCAGGATAGACACAGCAGACAATCAGGATAGACACAGCAGACAATCAGGAGAGACACAGCAGACAATCAGGAGAGACACAGCAGACAATCAGGATAGACACAGCAGACAATCAGGAGAGACACAGCAGACAATCAGGAGAGACACAGTAGACAATCAGGATAGACACAGCAGACAATCAGGAGAGACACAGCAGACAATCAGGAGAGACACAGTAGACAATCAGGATAGACACAGCAGACAATCAGGATAGACACAGTAGACAATCAGGATAGACACAGCAGACAATCAGGATAGACACAGCAGACAATCAGGATAGACACAGCAGACAATCAGGAGAGACACAGCAGACAATCAGGATAGACACAGTAGACAATCAGGAGAGACACAGCAGACAATCAGGAGAGACACAGCAGACAATCAGGAGAGACACAGCAGACAATCAGGAGAGACACAGTAGACAATCAGGAGAGACACAGCAGACAATCAGGATAGACACAGCAGACAATCAGGAGAGACACAGCAGACAATCAGGAGAGACACAGCAGACAATCAGGAGAGACACAGCAGACAATCAGATAGACACAGTAGACAATCAGGAGAGACACAGCAGACAATCAGGAGAGACACAGCAGACAATCAAGGAGAGACACAGCAGACAATCAGGAGAGACACAGCAGACAATCAGGATAGACACAGCAGACAATCAGGATAGACACAGCAGACAATCAGGAGAGACACAGTAGACAATCAGGAGAGACACAGCAGACAATCAGGAGAGACACAGCAGACAATCAGGAGAGACACAGCAGACAATCAGGAGAGACACAGCAGACATCAGGATAGACACAGTAGACAATCAGGAGAGACACAGCAGACAATCAGGAGAGACACAGCAGACAATCAGGATAGACACAGCAGACAATCAGGATAGACACAGCAGACATTCATGAGGACCAGTAGACAATCAGAGAGACACAGTAGACAATCAGGAGAGACACAGCAGACAATCAGGATAGACACAGCAGACAATCAGGATAGACACAGCAGACAATCAGGATAGACACAGCAGACAATCAGGAGAGACACAGCAGACAATCAGGATAGACACAGCAGACAATCAGGAGAGACACAGTAGACAATCAGGAGAGACACAGCAGACAATCAGGAGAGACACAGCAGACAATCAGGAGAGACACAGCAGACAATCAGGAGAGACACAGCAGACAATCAGGATAGACACAGCAGACAATCAGGAGAGACACAGCAGACAATCAGGAGAGACACAGCAGACAATCAGGAGAGACACAGCAGACAATCAGGATAGACACAGCAGACAATCAGGATAGACACAGCAGACAATCAGGAGAGACACAGTAGACAATCAGGAGAGACACAGCAGACAATCAGGAGAGACACAGCAGACAATCAGGATAGACACAGCAGACAATCAGGATAGACACAGCAGACAATCAGGATAGACACAGCAGACAATCAGGAGAGACACAGCAGACAATCAGGATAGACACAGTAGACAATCAGGAGAGACACAGCAGACAATCAGGATAGACACAGCAGACAATCAGGAGAGACACAGCAGACAATCAGGAGAGACACAGTAGACAATCAGGATAGACACAGCAGACAATCAGGAGAGACACAGCAGACAATCAGGAGAGACACAGCAGACAATCAGGAGAGACACAGTAGACAATCAGGAGAGACACAGCAGACAATCAGGAGAGACACAGCAGACAATCAGGAGAGACACAGCAGACAATCAGGATAGACACAGTAGACAATCAGGAGAGACACAGCAGACAATCAGGAGAGACACAGCAGACAATCAGGAGAGACACAGTAGACAATCAGGAGAGACACAGTAGACAATCAGGATAGACACAGCAGACAATCAGGATAGACACAGCAGACAATCAGGAGAGACACAGTAGACAATCAGGAGAGACACAGCAGACAATCAGGATAGACACAGCAGACAATCAGGATAGACACAGTAGACAATCAGGATAGACACAGTAGACAATCAGGATAGACACAGCAGACAATCAGGAGAGACACAGTAGACAATCAGGAGAGACACAGTAGACAATCAGGAGAGACACAGCAGACAATCAGGAGAGACACAGCAGACAATCAGGAGAGACACAGCAGACAATCAGGATAGACACAGCAGACAATCAGGATAGACACAGCAGACAATCAGGAGAGACACAGCAGACAATCAGGATAGACACAGCAGACAATCAGGATAGACACAGCAGACAATCAGGATAGACACAGTAGACAATCAGGATAGACACAGCAGACAATCAGGATAGACACAGCAGACAATCAGGAGAGACACAGTAGACAATCAGGAGAGACACAGCAGACAATCAGGAGAGACACAGCAGACAATCAGGAGAGACACAGCAGACAATCAGGAGAGACACAGTAGACAATCAGGAGAGACACAGCAGACAATCAGGATAGACACAGTAGACAATCAGGAGAGACACAGCAGACAATCAGGAGAGACACAGCTAGACAATCAGGATAGACACAGCAGACAATCAGGAGAGACACAGCAGACAATCAGGATAGACACAGCAGACAATCAGGAGAGACACAGCAGACAATCAGGAGAGACACAGCAGACAATCAGGATAGACACAGCAGACAATCAGGATAGACACAGCAGACAATCAGGATAGACACAGCAGACAATCAGGAGAGACACAGCAGACAATCAGGATAGACACAGCAGACAATCAGGAGAGACACAGCAGACAATCAGGATAGACACAGCAGACAATCAGGAGAGACACAGCAGACAATCAGGAGAGACACAGCAGACAATCAGGAGAGACACAGCAGACAATCAGGATAGACACAGCAGACAATCAGGAGAGACACAGCAGACAATCAGGAGAGACACAGCAGACAATCAGGAGAGACACAGCAGACAATCAGGAGAGACACAGCAGACAATCAGGAGAGACACAGCAGACAATCAGGAGAGACACAGCAGACAATCAGGAGAGACACAGCAGACAATCAGGATAGACACAGCAGACAATCAGGAGAGACACAGCAGACAATCAGGAGAGACACAGCAGACAATCAGGAGAGACACAGCAGACAATCAGGATAGACACAGCAGACAATCAGGAGAGACACAGCAGACAATCAGGAGAGACACAGCAGACAATCAGGATAGACACAGCAGACAATCAGGAGAGACACAGCAGACAATCAGGAGAGACACAGCAGACAATCAGGATAGACACAGCAGACAATCAGGAGAGACACAGCAGACAATCAGGAGAGACACAGCAGACAATCAGGAGAGACACAGCAGACAATCAGGATAGACACAGCAGACAATCAGGATAGACACAGCAGACAATCAGGATAGACACAGCAGACAATCAGGAGAGACACAGCAGACAATCAGGAGAGACACAGCAGACAATCAGGAGAGACACAGCAGACAATCAGGAGAGACACAGCAGACAATCAGGATAGACACAGCAGACAATCAGGAGAGACACAGCAGACAATCAGGAGAGACACAGCAGACAATCAGGATAGACACAGCAGACAATCAGGAGAGACACAGCAGACAATCAGGAGAGACACAGCAGACAATCAGGATAGACACAGCAGACAATCAGGAGAGACACAGCAGACAATCAGGATAGACACAGCATACAATCAGGATAGACACAGTAGACAATCAGGAGAGACACAGTAGACAATCAGGATAGACACAGTAGACAATCAGGAGAGACACAGCAGACAATCAGGAGAGACACAGCAGACAATCAGGAGAGACACAGCAGACAATCAGGAGAGACACAGCAGACAATCAGGATAGACACAGTAGACAATCAGGATAGACACAGCAGACAATCAGGATAGACACAGCAGACAATCAGGAGAGACACAGCAGACAATCAGGAGAGACACAGCAGACAATCAGGAGAGACACAGCAGACAATCAGGAGAGACACAGCAGACAATCAGGATAGACACAGCAGACAATCAGGAGAGACACAGCAGACAATCAGGAGAGACACAGCAGACAATCAGGAGAGACACAGTAGACAATCAGGATAGACACAGCAGACAATCAGGAGAGACACAGCAGACAATCAGGATAGACACAGCAGACAATCAGGATAGACACAGTAGACAATCAGGATAGACACAGCAGACAATCAGGAGAGACACAGCAGACAATCAGGAGAGACACAGCAGACAATCAGGAGAGACACAGTAGACAATCAGGATAGACACAGCAGACAATCAGGAGAGACACAGCAGACAATCAGGAGAGACACAGCAGACAATCAGGATAGACACAGCAGACAATCAGGAGAGACACAGCAGACAATCAGGATAGACACAGCAGACAATCAGGATAGACACAGCAGACAATCAGGAGAGACACAGTAGACAATCAGGATAGACACAGCAGACAATCAGGAGAGACACAGCAGACAATCAGGAGAGACACAGCAGACAATCAGGAGAGACACAGCAGACAATCAGGATAGACACAGCAGACAATCAGGAGAGACACAGCAGACAATCAGGAGAGACACAGCAGACAATCAGGATAGACACAGCAGACAATCAGGATAGACACAGCAGACAATCAGGAGAGACACAGCAGACAATCAGGAGAGACACAGCAGACAATCAGGAGAGACACAGCAGACAATCAGGATAGACACAGTAGACAATCAGGAGAGACACAGCAGACAATCAGGAGAGACACAGCAGACAATCAGGATAGACACAGCAGACAATCAGGATAGACACAGCAGACAATCAGGAGAGACACAGCAGACAATCAGGAGAGACACAGTAGACAATCAGGATAGACACAGCAGACAATCAGGAGAGACACAGCAGACAATCAGGAGAGACACAGCAGACAATCAGGAGAGACACAGCAGACAATCAGGAGAGACACAGCAGACAATCAGGAGAGACACAGTAGACAATCAGGATAGACACAGTAGACAATCAGGAGAGACACAGCAGACAATCAGGAGAGACACAGTAGACAATCAGGATAGACACAGCAGACAATCAGGAGAGACACAGCAGACAATCAGGATAGACACAGCAGACAATCAGGATAGACACAGCAGACAATCAGGATAGACACAGCAGACAATCAGGATAGACACAGCAGACAATCAGGAGAGACACAGTAGACAATCAGGATAGACACAGCAGACAATCAGGAGAGACACAGCAGACAATCAGGAGAGACACAGCAGACAATCAGGATAGACACAGCAGACAATCAGGATAGACACAGTAGACAATCAGGAGAGACACAGCAGACAATCAGGAGAGACACAGCAGACAATCAGGATAGACACAGCAGACAATCAGGAGAGACACAGCAGACAATCAGGAGAGACACAGTAGACAATCAGGAGAGACACAGTAGACAATCAGGAGAGACACAGCAGACAATCAGGAGAGACACAGCAGACAATCAGGATAGACACAGCAGACAATCAGGATAGACACAGCAGACAATCAGGATAGACACAGCAGACAATCAGGATAGACACAGCTGACAATCAGGAGAGACACGTCAGACAATCAGGATAGACACAGCAGACAATCAGGAGAGACACAGTAGACAATCAGGATAGACACAGCAGACAATCAGGATAGACACAGTAGACAATCAGTGAGGACACAGCAGACAATCAGGATAGACACAGCAGACAATCAGGAGAGACACAGAAGACAATCAGGATAGACACAGCAGACAATCAGGAGAGACACAGTAGACAATCAGGAGAGACACAGCAGACAATCAGGAAGAGACACAGCAGACAATCAGGAGAGACACAGCAGTCAATCAGGATATACACAGCAGACAATCAGGAGAGACACAGCAGACAATCAGGAGAGACACAGCAGACAATCAGGAGAGACACAGCAGACAATCAGGAGTGACACAGTAGACAATCAGGAGAGACACAGCTGACAATCAGGAGAGACACAGCAGACAATCAGGAGAGACACAGCAGACAATCAGGAGAGACACAGCAGACAATCAGGATAGACACAGCAGACAATCAGGATAGACACAGCAGACAATCAGGATAGACACAGTAGACAATCAGGATAGACACAGCAGACAATCAGGAGAGACACAGTAGACAATCAGGATAGACACAGTAGACAATCAGGAGAGACACAGCAGACAATCAGGATAGACACAGTAGACAATCAGGAGAGACACAGTAGACAATCAGGATAGACACAGCAGACAATCAGGAGAGACACAGCAGACAATCAGGATAGACACAGCAGACAATCAGGATAGACACAGTAGACAATCAGGAGAGACACAGCAGACAATCAGGATAGACACAGTAGACAATCAGGAGAGACACAGCAGACAATCAGGAGAGACACAGCAGACAATCAGGATAGACACAGCAGACAATCAGGATAGACACAGCAGACAATCAGGAGAGACACAGCAGACAATCAGGAGAGACACAGCAGACAATCAGGAGAGACACAGCAGACAATCAGGAGAGACACAGCAGACAATCAGGATAGACACAGCAGACAATCAGGATAGACACAGCAGACAATCAGGAGAGACACAGCAGACAATCAGGATAGACACAGCAGACAATCAGGAGAGACACAGCAGACAATCAGGATAGACACAGCAGACAATCAGGATAGACACAGCAGACAATCAGGAGAGACACAGCAGACAATCAGGAGAGACACAGCAGACAATCAGGATAGACACAGTAGACAATCAGGAGAGACACAGCAGACAATCAGGATAGACACAGCAGACAATCAGGAGAGACACAGCAGACAATCAGGATAGACACAGCAGACAATCAGGATAGACACAGCAGACAATCAGGAGAGACACAGCAGACAATCAGGATAGACACAGCAGACAATCAGGAGAGACACAGCAGACAATCAGGAGAGACACAGCAGACAATCAGGATAGACACAGTAGACAATCAGGATAGACACAGTAGACAATCAGGATAGACACAGCAGACAATCAGGAGAGACACAGCAGACAATCAGGATAGACACAGCAGACAATCAGGATAGACACAGCAGACAATCAGGAGAGACACAGCAGACAATCAGGATAGACACAGCAGACAATCAGGAGAGACACAGCAGACAATCAGGAGAGACACAGCAGACAATCAGGAGAGACACAGCAGACAATCAGGATAGACACAGCAGACAATCAGGATAGACACAGCAGACAATCAGGAGAGACACAGCAGACAATCAGGATAGACACAGCAGACAATCAGGAGAGACACAGCAGACAATCAGGATAGACACAGCAGACAATCAGGAGAGACACAGCAGACAATCAGGATAGACACAGCAGACAATCAGGAGAGACACAGCAGACAATCAGGATAGACACAGCAGACAATCAGGATAGACACAGCAGACAATCAGGAGAGACACAGCAGACAATCAGGAGAGACACAGCAGACAATCAGGATAGACACAGCAGACAATCAGGATAGACACAGCAGACAATCAGGAGAGACACAGCAGACAATCAGGATAGACACAGCAGACAATCAGGAGAGACACAGCAGACAATCAGGATAGACACAGTAGACAATCAGGATAGACACAGTAGACAATCAGGATAGACACAGCAGACAATCAGGAGAGACACAGCAGACAATCAGGATAGACACAGCAGACAATCAGGAGAGACACAGCAGACAATCAGGAGAGACACAGCAGACAATCAGGATAGACACAGCAGACAATCAGGAGAGACACAGCAGACAATCAGGAGAGACACAGCAGACAATCAGGATAGACACAGCAGACAATCAGGATAGACACAGCAGACAATCAGGAGAGACACAGCAGACAATCAGGAGAGACACAGCAGACAATCAGGATAGACACAGCAGACAATCAGGATAGACACAGCAGACAATCAGGAGAGACACAGCAGACAATCAGGATAGACACAGTAGACAATCAGGAGAGACACAGCAGACAATCAGGAGAGACACAGTAGACAATCAGGATAGACACAGTAGACAATCAGGAGAGACACAGTAGACAATCAGGATAGACACAGTAGACAATCAGGAGAGACACAGCAGACAATCAGGAGAGACACAGTAGACAATCAGGAGAGACACAGCAGACAATCAGGATAGACACAGCAGACAATCAGGATAGACACAGAGACAATCAGGATTGACACAGTAGACAATCAGGAGAGACACAGCAGACAATCAGGATAGGACACAGTAGACAATCAGGAGAGACACAGCAGACAATCAGGAGAGACACAGTAGACAATCAGGAGTAGACACAGCAGACAATCAGGAGAGACAACAGCAGACAATCAGGATAGACACAGCAGACAATCAGGAGAGACACAGCAGACAATCAGGAGAGACAAAGCAGACAATCAGGAGAGACACAGTAGACAATCAGGATAGACACAGCAGAAATCAGGATAGACACAGCAGACAATCAGGATAGACACAGTAGACAATCAGGAGAGACACAGCAGACAATCAGGAATAGACACAGCAGACAATCAGGAGAGACACAGCAGACAATCAGGAGAGACACAGTAGACAATCAGGATAGACACAGCAGACAATCAGGATAGACACAGCAGACAATCAGGATAGACACAGCAGACAATCAGATAGACACAGAAGGACAATCAGGATAGACACAGCAGACAATCAGGAGAGACACAGCAGACAATCAGGATAGACACAGTAGACAATCAGGATAGACACAGCAGACAATCAGGAGAGACACAGTAGACAATCAGGATAGACACAGTAGACAATCAGGAGAGACACAGCAGACAATCAGGATAGACACAGCAGACAATCAGGAGAGACACAGCAGACAATCAGGAGAGACACAGTAGACAATCAGGATAGACACAGCAGACAATCAGGATAGACACAGCAGACAATCAGGATAGACACAGTAGACAATCAGGATAGACACAGCAGACAATCAGGATAGACACAGCAGACAATCAAGAGAGACACAGCAGACAATCAGGAGAGACACAGCAGACAATCAGGATAGACACAGCAGACAATCAGGAGAGACACAGCAGACAATCAGGAGAGACACAGCAGACAATCAGGAGAGACACAGCAGACAATCAGGAGAGACACAGCAGACAATCAGGATAGACACAGCAGACAATCAGGATAGACACAGCAGACAATCAGGATAGACACAGCAGACAATCAGGAGAGACACAGCAGACAATCAGGAGAGACACAGCAGACAATCAGGATAGACACAGCAGACAATCAGGATAGACACAGCAGACAATCAGGAGAGACACAGTAGACAATCAGGAGAGACACAGCAGACAATCAGGAGAGACACAGCAGACAATCAGGAGAGACACAGCAGACAATCAGGATAGACACAGCAGACAATCAGGAGAGACACAGCAGACAATCAGGATAGACACAGCAGACAATCAGGATAGACACAGTAGACAATCAGGAGAGACACAGTAGACAATCAGGAGAGACACAGTAGACAATCAGGATAGACACAGTAGACAATCAGGATAGACACAGTAGACAATCAGGATAGACACAGCAGACAATCAGGAGAGACACAGTAGACAATCAGGATAGACACAAGTAGACAATCAGGAGAGACACAGCAGACAATCAGGGAGACACAGTAGACAATCAGGATAGACACAGTAGACAATCAGGAGAGACACAGTAGACAATCAGGATAGACACAGTAGACAATCAGGATAGACACAGCAGACAATCAGGAGAGACACAGCAGACAATCAGGATAGACACAGTAGACAATCAGGATAGACACAGTAGACAATCAGGATAGACACAGTAGACAAATCAGGAGAGACACACAGTAGACAATCAGGATAGACACAGTAGACAATCAGGAGAGACACAGCTAGACAATCAGGATAGACACAGTAGACAATCAGGATAGACACAGAAGACAATCAGGATAGACACAGCTAGACAATCAGGATAGACACAGCAGACAATCAGGAGAGACACAGCAGACAATCAGGATAGACACAGCAGACAATCAGGATAGACACAGCAGACAATCAGGAGAGACACAGTAGACAATCAGGATAGACACAGCAGACAATCAGGAGAGACACAGCAGACAATCAGGATAGACACAGTAGACAATCAGGATAGACACAGCAGACAATCAGGAGAGACACAGCAGACAATCAGGATAGACACAGCAGACAATCAGGATAGACACAGCAGACAATCAGGATAGACACAGCAGACAATCAGGAGAGACACAGCAGACAATCAGGATAGACACAGCAGACAATCAGGAGATAGACACAGCAGACAATCAGGATAGACACAGCAGACAATCAGGATAGACACAGCAGACAATCAGGAGAGACACAGCAGACAATCAGGATAGACACAGTAGACAATCAGGAGAGACACAGCAGACAATCAGGATAGACACAGCAGACAATCAGGATAGACACAGCAGACAATCAGGAGAGACACAGCAGACAATCAGGAGAGACACAGCAGACAATCAGGATAGACACAGCAGACAATCAGGAGAGACACAGCAGACAATCAGGATAGACACAGTAGACAATCAGAGAGACACAGCAGACAATCAGGATAGACACAGCAGACAATCAGGAGAGACACAGCAGACAATCAGGATAGACACAGCAGACAATCAGGAGAGACACAGCAGACAATCAGGAGAGACACAGCAGACAATCAGGAGAGACACAGCAGACAATCAGGAGAGACACAGCAGACAATCAGGATAGACACAGCAGACAATCAGGAGAGACACAGCAGACAATCAGGAGAGACACAGCAGACAATCAGGATAGACACAGCAGACAATCAGGAGAGACACAGCAGACAATCAGGAGAGACACAGCAGACAATCAGGAGAGACACAGCAGACAATCAGGATAGACACAGCAGACAATCAGGAGAGACACAGCAGACAATCAGGAGAGACACAGCAGACAATCAGGATAGACACAGCAGACAATCAGGAGAGACACAGCAGACAATCAGGATAGACACAGCAGACAATCAGGAGAGACACAGCAGACAATCAGGATAGACACAGTAGACAATCAGGATAGACACAGCAGACAATCAGGAGAGACACAGCAGACAATCAGGATAGACACAGCAGACAATCAGGATAGACACAGCAGACAATCAGGATAGACACAGTAGACAATCAGGATAGACACAGCAGACAATCAGGAGAGACACAGTAGACAATCAGGATAGACACAGCAGACAATCAGGATAGACACAGCAGACAATCAGGAGAGACACAGCAGACAATCAGGAGAGACACAGCAGACAATCAGGAGAGACACAGCAGACAATCAGGATAGACACAGCAGACAATCAGGATAGACACAGCAGACAATCAGGAGAGACACAGCAGACAATCAGGATAGACACAGCAGACAATCAGGAGAGACACAGTAGACAATCAGGATAGACACAGCAGACAATCAGAGAGACACAGCTAGACAATCAGGTGAGACACAGCAGACAATCAGGATAGACACAGTAGACAATCAGGAGAGACACAGCAGACAATCAGGGATGAGACACAGTAGACAATCAGGATAGACACAGTTGACAATCAGGATAGACACAGTAGACAATCAGGATAGACACAGCTAGACAATCAGGATAGGACACAGCAGACCAATCAGGACTAGACACAGTAGACCAATCAGAGAGACACAGCAGACAATCAGGGATAGACACAGCAGACAATCAGGATAGACACAGCAGACAATCAGGATAGGACACAGTCAGACAATCAGGAAAGACACAGCAGGACAATCAGGAGAGACACAGCATGACAAGCAGGATAGACACAGCAGACAATCAGGATAGACACAGCAGACAATCAGGAGAGACACAGCAGACAATCAGGAGAGACA